>JAWRVZ010000039.1:0-600000 GCA_037043235.1 Rhodeus uyekii
AAACAGCACTACACAAAAACATGAATTATTTGAATCCTAGTGTATTCTATGGGGTAAATCTTTTTCTTTCTTTTTTTTCCCTTTAACATTACAATCTATGAACAAAGCAAAAACAAAATTACTGTAGATTTTTTCCTGAGAAATCATATTTAAGTATAATGTTTTGCAAAAACAATTAAATAAGATTAAGTCCGTATTGGTTTCATAAAATATATATTTAAACTCTCTAATAAAATTTAGTGAGACCTATTCCTAAGACAAGACAAATGAAGAAGATCTTTTTCTACTGGTCTGAGAAACATAAATGTAATTTAGGATATATTCTTTGAAAACAAGTCTCATGCAATTTTGCTGCTCAAATACGAATGTCTTGTTTTAATTGCTCTGGTTTGTTTTTCAATAGAGTGCTATTAAACACAAACCCTCACTGAATGAGGTTTACTAATGTAGGACTATCAGGAACAAAGTCATAAGAGAGTGATAGTTCATAAGTGGTGGTATTTTATAATGTCCTGTGTCTCCTCACAAAGAGGTTATTGCTGTTGGAGGTCTCCGTAAGTGACCAACACATATAAAAGAGTGTCTGATCCCTCACTTCTCATTCATAGCTCAAAGAGATCAATGCAGAGCTCATGGTGAGGCTGCCTCTTTCATTCTCTGTTCTCTAACCTTTTAATTCATACCGCCGTCTCTTTCTTTTCTCCATCGCTTTCTCCATCTAACCTTGTCTGGCTAATCTCCCTCTCCGGCTGTAGCCGTGCTGCTGGTGATGGCCTCCTCATGGAACGCAGCAAACCGAAGCCCTTTAGCTTTATTGGTTTGATCTCTGGCTTCTGAATATTGATAGAGCAGTGCTCGTCCAGAATCTCATCCACTGACTTTTACACGTCTCATTTCTGTTTGCACAATCTTATTAAAGCTGCCTTTCACCATTATATCACTCTCGTCTGTTCGGGTCAAATGGTGTTGGTCTATCCTGTGGTCTGCTGCTTTTCTAGTCCATTCTGTATTCCTATTTATTAAAGCAATGTTTTGATCATTTGACCTTTGTCGGCCATTCCAACAGAACACCATGTATGAAAATTTTATTTTTATAATAGAAAATAGAATTTATTATTAACAATTATTTATGAAAGATGTTTTCTTTCAAATGTGTATCTTTAACTGAACAACCAGTCTGTATTTATTTTATTCAGTGAATGATTTATGAGACTGATTCAAACCAGTGTGCTGAATTTTCAATTTAGAGAACTGGTGAGACATTTGTTTGTGAATCGGACTACACTGCTTGTGTCAGCCATTTAAAAACACAACATGAGTCATGACACATATGCAATGTTATGTAAAAAACACAGTACGCAAAATAATTAAGGGACACTTAAATCACACATTAGATCTCAGTGAATTTAATATTACACTTTAAAATATAAACATTCTATCATTTGAAACAAAAATCATCAAATCACTGAGGGCTCGATTCAAAATCATACCAAAAATCCGTGTACCTGGACCTGTTGTCACTTTCATTTACACCAAAGCAGATGAAACTGATTCACAATCACTTATGCTTCCTAATTGGACAGATTGATATCTGAAGTTTAATTGACTTGGTGTTATACTGTGATGATTACCATATTTTTCCGCATATGAATATATATGGGGGGGGGGGGGGGGGGGGTGTTTGGGTAAAAAATCGTTGGTTTAACCCGCACCCATAGATTTATGAACTTTTTTTGTGTAAGTTCACATTTCGAATTTCGAATGTTGCTTGCATGACGTCAGTTATCCATAACTGTTCAGGCTCGGTACACAGTGCTTCAAACAATAAAATTCAACTTCAAATTCAAACAATGAGAAAACAAACACAAGTCAGAATCAGAACAAAAAGAAAAAGCAGTCTCTCCCGCTGTGCAGCTGCACATCCCTTAGGAAGCGTGTTGTGTTGATTATCGGATGAGATGAGAAGAGTACGTCCTCATGACAGCACAGCCAATCACGTCTTCTTGCATGATTGACAGGTCAGACAGCCTATCAGCGCCAGCTGTCAGAGTGATAGTACAAGTGCCAGAGACCACAACCCTCGCAAGAAAGAAAAACAGAAAGAAAATACTGCAAAAAAACCTTACGTCCTTAGGGACGTAACAAATATATTGAAATATCATTATGTGCAAAAACTTGGGATATAGCCCGCACCCTTATATAACCCGCACCCTCTGTGGGGTTTGTAAAATCTTGTATAACCTGCAGGTTATATGCGAGAAAATCCGTTTGTTCCCTTAAAAAAAATTAACAATGTATATTTATAATATCAAAAATAATATTTATTATTAAAATGTATTTATTTTAAATAATTTATCACATAATTGTGTGTCTTTAACAACAGATTTGCATATGAACATCTAATCTGTATTTATTTCGATTCTGTGATTTCATTAGTCAAAATGATTCCAGCTAGTCTGGTGAATATTTCATTAAAAGAACTGGTCCACAAGATTCCAATTTACTTATGAATCGGGTTACGCTGGGTGTGCTGTCTGGTTGTAAAATGGAAATAGAAAGTAAATTAAAAAAACATCACTGTAGTTATTCTTTTATGGGTGTTAACTTCTACCCAGCTGTTTTCGACTGCCTCATTGTTTAATAAGCTTCCCTAAGAAAAAGTTTGCCTAACATCTCCCTTGCCTCACGCTATCTGCCAAACACACTGGAGTTCGTGCACAAATCAGCTCAGCATTATGTCTGCTCGTATAAATCACATGTGGCGCTCTGGCAGGGTTTTTCGTTGTTGTTGATTTTTTGTTTTTGTGACTGCTGAAGCTTGTGTTGAAGGGAGGAAAGGGAGACATTTTGGTCATTATTCTTGGTGCTCCACTGTGCCTTGTCAGTCTTGTTTTGACAGAAGACACCTGGAAAGCCTTTTCCCGGTTCACTGTGCATGCGTGTTCATTTCCTTCAGCACCTCGAATAACCTTTCTTGCTAATACGACTTCAGTGACAAATTAACAGAAGAGATGCCTTCTAATTTGAATCCCTTAAATTAAGTGCTTACCTTGACCGTCCTTTCACCCGTTTTGGCTTGCACTGTGCAACTGCTGAAAGTTTGAAATTATTCTCTGAGCCACGGTGAATTCCTCACTTCTCTAGCATGTTCGTAATGCTTGAGGTAGCTGTTAGCCGGAGCGGTATTCTATTAGCTGCACAAAGAGGCACCTTGCGGGAACGGTAAAGGGGAAGTGATTGCACAATAGCAGCGCCGGCCCCCATAATGTTCCATTAGGAAATAAATGGCCCTTGTGCGCTTTTGGCGGCCTTGTGCTTTAAGTGTCTAGACTGAGCTTCCTTCCAATATTTCGATTAAAGGCAACCTGGAATAGGGGTTGTGAGGTGTTTCTTACTTCTGCGGCTAAATATGAGCATGGAGAGTGTGCTTCAGAGGGTCTGATTAACACCAAGTGTACCCAATGTGGTTTAGATGAGACTGCTGGTGCGCTGAGCTCATATGGAAGTGAGGGGTTGTCAGGGTTGTTTACATGAGTGCTTTTGATTCCAGGATTCAGCACCTCTTGAATCAAATTTGTATATTAATTTAGAGTATTCATTTGTTGTCATTGTGCTTGGATCAAGCTTTAATTCCCTTAATAGTATGGTGAGATCTTACATATGTTTTTATCTGACGTTTGGAATAATTTAGATTTTTTAATATTTGTGAAAGAAATCCCTTGATGAGATATATATATATATATATATATATATACAGACAGTGGTGTGAAAAAGAGTTTGCCCCTTTTCTGATAATTTTTTTTTTTTTTTTTGAATGTTTGTCACTTAAATGTTTCAGATCATCAAACTAATTTAAATATTAGTCAAAGATAATACAAGTAAGCACAAAACACAAAACTGGGCAAAACTGGGCTGCATGGAAGAGTTCTGAGATGAAAACCACTGCTGAGCAAAAAGAACATTTAAGGCTCATCTCATTTTTGCCAGAAAACATCTTGATGATTCCCAAGGCATTAGGGAAAGTACTCTATTGACTGACGATTCAAAAGTTGAACTTTTCGGAAGATGTGTATCCCATTACATCTCGGGCGTAAAAGTAACACCACATTTCAGAAAAAGAACATCACACCAACAATAAAATATGGTGATGGTAGTGTAATAGTGGTCTGGAGCTATTTTGCTGCTTCAGGACCTGGAAGACTTGCTACAATAAATGGAACCGTGAATTCTGCTGTCTACCAAAAAATCCTGAAGGAGAATGTCCAGCCATCTGTTCAAGACCTTAAGCAGAAGCAAACTTGGGTTCTGCAGCTGGACAATGATCAAAGCACACCAGGTGCTAAATGAAGACTTTGGAGTGGCCTATTTAAAGCCCTGACCTGAATCCTATTCTTATCCTAATAAGATATTTTGTCATGACCTTTAAAAGACAGAATTACAACAATTCTGCAAAGATTAGTGGGCCACAAGCAGTTTAAAAACTCATTGTAATTTATCGCAAATGCTTAATTGCAGTTGTTGCTGCTAAGGTGGCCCAACCAGTTATTAGGTTTAAGTACTTTTTCAAACAGGGTCATGTCAGTTTGGATTTAGTTTTCCCTTAATAATGACAACCTTCATTTAAAAACTGCATTTTGTGTTTACTTGTGTTATTTTTGGCTAATATTTAAATTAGTTTGATGGTCTGAAACATTTAAGTGTGACAAAAATTCATTTCAGAAACAAGGCTACCAAATAACAGAATTGATGTTCCAGCATTGTATAATTTAACATGCTTTTGCTTTAATTAAAATTGTAAGCTTGAGGCTGTTTTATGTCATGCATTTTCATTGGGGGTGCCCCAAAGCAATGCACCCTACATAAAGGGGGAAAACGTTTGAAAACCACTGCTGTAGGTTACTGCAATTTCATTAATAGAGAGTTAATATTACAAACTGTACCATCTTTGGTATAAGAACCTGTAAATAACCTGAAAATTATTTCTGTTTCCTCTAGAGGCACACATTTGAAATTATGACCTTTATGAAAAATAATGAATAATGACCTTTATGAAATAGAGAAGCATAAAGCATAAAAAAATCTTTTTTTCCTGTTTACAGGGTTGCATCAGACACGTCGATACTAGATGAGGAGTCTTTAACTCTAAATGACCCCAGCCATCCAGTCTCAGCTGCAGGGGAAAAGACACAAAGGGCTTACCTGACTGTGCCACCCAGCATGCAGAGGAGTATCCAGAAATACAAGGAGAACCATGATGCCTTCCTGTGCCTGGTCTCACATGAGGCTCTGGGGAGCTTCAATCCCTGGACAATAGCAGACAGGTTTGAATCTAAGGATTTCTTTGTTAATAAAACATCAAAAAAGTGTGGAAAGAACTATGATTACATCATAATAGACACTCTATTGTTTTTTCTTATTTATTTACACACTTGTGCTGTCGAACTGTTGTATAAACACAATATAATGTGAGTAGCCTGCAGCCGAAATCACAGCCGTGCTGATATACAGCCCTATTGCACGGCTATTTGTGTATTATTACTCATATAAACTTCAAAAATATATGCACTGTGGCAGTAAAACAACAATTTTTATTATTTTTCACACTGGGGCAGATTATTCATTAATAATTAATTTTCATGTGGTTCCCAGCAGAGTACTATATTTTGACCTCAAAACACTTTTACCATAGTGCATGGTTTCTAAACTAATACATTTTGACATATTTTTGGCTTTTCCAGCAGTGAACTTGATTGATAGGTCACAAGCTCAAAGACTTGTAGACACAAGGTAAAATGGCATGGTTACTTCAGAAAATAAATTTTCATATATATATATATATATATATATATTGGAACCCGGTTATGTTGCGAAAAAGCGTTGAGATAACCGATGATCGAGAAAACCAAAAGCTAACATGGCGATTTGTTTGATGAAGTGATCGGCATGCTATAAAAATGTACATACACTGTATATGTTTGCTAACAACAAAAGGCATATGTGCACCAACTAACAACTGAGATTTACCAGTATACAATACAGCTTTAATTATTTTCTCCAACATTGCAAACACAATTTAGCTCAGAGCTTAAACAGTCAAAGCACACATAAACACATTCACTCTGACACAGTTCTGAAAAGTATTTTACAAGTATTGTACACAAAGTCTAAAATGCTTTGTTGCTTTTTGCCTTTAACAGTCTGCTTGAAAACAAATGCTTCTAAGCTTCTGTCAGTAACAACGACTTTGTCAATGTCCATGTAATCTGAGAATTCCTGGACAGTGATGGCGAACGCCTGTGCCTCTTCCAAGATAGCATCTGTAAGGCTTGATTTTTCTGCGAGTTATTCTGCGGCTGCACGGCACTGCGCCGCAAGAGTGAGTGAACCATCATTGGAGTTAGCGACAGTACAGACCGTGATGCATGTGCAACGCAAACTCAGCACATGTGCAGTGAACTCGGTACGATCATTAGTCACAGCGATCAAGATAACTGATGTTAAGTGGCAAATTTGGCCCTTTTGTGCTTGAGATATTAGGGTTCGGCGACATAAAAGGATCGACATAACCGATTAGAAAATGTTAAGACAATGAGGGAGTTTGGCGGTTCCACTTCAAAAACGTCGACATAATAGGGTTGGCGAGTTAACCGAGCTTGAGAAAAGTGGGATCCGCTGTATATATACCACAGACACATTTTCCTTTTAGGATCAAAGGATCTTATATGACTTTTAGTCTTTTAGCTGCCAAATTTAGTCCAGAAACAAACCCTAATGCACATTTACTTGCCATTTTCTGGTTGTTGTTTTCAAGCAGTGACTTCAGAAAACATATATACAACACTATACTGTCTGGAAGCTGCAAATAGACATCTTACTTAAATTAGGTCTTACTTATTCAGCACTGATATCTGCAGTTTCCTAACATATTTTCGTTATGATTTTGCTTGTGCTTAAGTCACGTTCCTGGATGTATAAACACTAAAAGATCAGCTCTTCTATTTGCACCCAGAGCAACAGAAGATTAGTTATAAGCCCCAGTGTGTTTCCCACAGCTAGTAAGAGTTGAGATTGTTTACAGCCTCTCGGCTATAATGATCCTTGCACACGATGCCATTTTAAATGTAAATATTAGCTGTGTTTTTTTGATGGTTGCTAATGTAGAGCGTGCTCCTGTGCAAATGAGTGTCTTTGTTGTTCCACTAGTGCTCCTGCACGCCCACCTCACCATTAGCATACTTAACAGAATTTTTAAGTTGGTGCAATGCGGTGGATATTTATCAAGTCCTTCTAGTCAAATGAGAGCACACTTTTAAAAGCGATGGGAAGAGGAACACAGTAACCAGAATCTGATCCTAGACCTCAGGTCTCATTTGTCAGACTTGATCCTTCATGAGCTGTGTGGGTGGAGAGAAGAATTGTTGCAGAAATAATTTACGGATGCAGGCAAGTGAGGAATATTTTGTATATTACAAAAAAGTGAAAATATTTACCTGTATGCTGCAGCTTGTTATTGCTTGGATATATATTAAGGGTCTATTTTTTGCAGAGGTCAGTGTAGCACCGTAGAGACTGAATGGTTATTATTCCAGAGAAATAGAGAATATGGGAAATGTCATGGCAATTAGTGCTGCTGCTGGGAATGGGTGTGGGCAATTGTCAGTCTGCAGTGCATTGTGGGTAATAAGAGCCTTGAAGGCAGTCAAGGCCTTGATTGAGCACAGACTAACTGGACTATGGTTATCTCTGCTCTTTACACGCAGGAATTTTAATACTTGCCTGAAAGAAGGAATTTAGATGATTTTATCACTGTCCTAAAGACTGAAGACTCCTAAAAAATGAGAGGGGGGAGGGTTTAACTGATTGGCCATAATGTGAATAAATTGTTTAATTTTAGTTTTTGTACTGAAAAAGTGTTTTGGAAAAGTATAGAACACTTATTTTTTACATTGGGAGACTACAACAATTTAATTTTATTCACTATTATAGTATTTATTAGTATTAAAGATTTTACAGTTATGCATTTGGCATACGCTTTTATCCAAAGCAACTTACATTGCATTCAAAGAACACATTGAATCAGTTCTTGCTTTTCCTGGGATCGAACTCATGACCTTGGTGTTGTAAACACCACTACTGATACAGGAAAGCTACAGGAAAGCTTTTTAATACCTTTTATTTTTAGATTTTCATTTTTCTTTGTAATTTTGTTATTTCCTTTTTTTCATATTTATTAGTTACTATTATTAGCTTAAAAGTCACAATAAAGGAAGGCCTTTTTTAACTGAGCAAGCAACACAACTTTTCGTCCTTTTCTAGGATTGATGCAATGCTCTTCTGGCTGAACAATCAAACCCCTACATCTGATTCATAATGCTGTAGCACATCTTTTCTTCAATGAGCCCTAAAGGTTCACATCACACCTGTCTTAATCTCTCTGCACTGGTATTGCATTGACGCTTACTTGCCTACCACAGCCTCAGCACGCTCATACTTCCACTCCCTCTTTTACAAGTCTACACCCCTACCAGAAACATATGATCAGTAAATGAGCGACAACTCGTGGTACCATCACAGAGAGGCACAAAATCACTCCAGAACATTTTCATTCACTGTTTTTTGTTGGTGGGACGATCTCCCCGCCTCCATCTGGAATGTGGAATCCCTGACAATATTCAAAAGACATCTAAAAACTCATCTCTTCTCGAGCTCGTCTCGAGCACTTTACCTAAATTAATAAACTAAATAAAAATTCCATGGTTTCAATTTTCTTTAAACCCTCCCTTTTCTAGCTTACTATTCTACGCAATGTCTGAAATAATTTTTTTTAAGCACTTGTGTTTATCTGCCTCTTCACAATAATGTAAATTTAATTAAAATATTGATGGATCTATATATTGGGATGTATTCCTGAATGAAACAGATTTTCAAAAAGTACAAATATAGGGCAGGGACTTGGTTCTATGCTTCACTTGTTGATTGGATTTTGAGATGAGTCATATTATATGATTGGATAAGTCTGGGAATCTCACCAGAGAAATTATAACACATTTTAATTAAACATTACAGTGTCAAAAGAGTCAAAGAAATTAAGCCTATATACAAAATAATTGTTCGCAATAAGATTTATATCACATTTATACAAAAATCTCACTCTGAGGCTATTATAACTAAGATTAAAGTAGTTATTAAGTACATTCTCTTAACCCAGCTTATTGTTTATTGCTTATTGCACACATTTATGGTTTATATCCCCCAGGCACCATTAAAAAACCGAGAGTTGTCTGCTGCAGCTATCTATTTGCAGCTCAACCTATAGATCTTATGCGCCAGAGAAACATGCATTCAACTTCTTTAGAATTTTGTCTTATTCTTATACTTATATTTATTTTGCAATAGCTCTGTATATTTCTATGGCATCGCTGTCAAAGAGAAATTAGCTGGTTATGTTTATAATGAGCATTGTAATGTTTAAAGCAGATGTCATAACAAATTTCAGTAGACCAGGAAGATAAAAAAAATCATTGTGGCTGTCTCTAACAATTATTTTGGTAATCGAGTAATCGTCATCTTTACAAATGCCTGCAGAGGGATGCCAGCGGCCTTACAGCAGAGCAAATGCTTGTTTATTATTGGCCAAATTACATATAATTAAAATGTTCACTAATCAACTATCTTTAATATTTGGTTACTTAATTGCGATAGAAATCCTAGAACCACTATATTATTCCTTGAACAAGAACACATGGATATCAAAACATGCAAAGGGTTTAAGCTTTTATTTGAAATCGCAATGAACAGTTTGCATATTTAGAAACGTACTGATATATTCTCCTATGTAAGTTTTATAAATGATTTATAAATGATCCCAGATTAATGTTTTAAGCAACCCAAACTCACAGCATATTCAGTATTAGTCCACTCAGCTGCTTGATTATGACACATAACACAGCTAAAAATATTCTTAATATATGGGATCTTTTATTGAAAGTAGTGCTTTCACGTAGTACCCTTAAGAGCTTTGTTTGTGACGTTTATGTTGGGGAGGCGTTGACATGGGAAAGGGGCGTTTGCAATATATGCTATATTTTTGTAATTCCTTTAGGTAATGTTAGTGTTGCAGACACTACATACTTTGCTTTAAATGCTTAAAATTGTCTTTTTTGGGGGGTGAACTATCTCTATAATGTAAACTGATCAATAAGTGCTGTGAAATTGTAACTCTTTTCCCTTGTTCCCTCAGTCTGGCTGATGAGCTAATGGCCGAGGCACTGGCTGATGTGGCGGCAGAGTTCCAGGATGTTTGTGAAGAGTATGCAGAAGCTGTTTTTACTTCAGAGTTCCTCCAGCCTGTGCAATCTCCCACTACATCAGTGTCATAGAAGCTCCTACAAGCAATGACATTTTAATATGTTTTTGGAATTGAAAATTGTAATATCCAGATTTACATATTTTTATGTTTTTCCCCCCATGAATTACGTTTTCATGCTTTAAAAATAGAACCTACTGGTTAGAGCTCAGTTTTTACTCAGCTCGGCATTTTTGCCGTAATGCGAAACCTTAGTGGGCGGCCTGACTTCTAAATGCAAACAGATGCTTTTTAGAACACAGCTAACAAATGTCAAATCGATGTATCATAATCCATGCAACCTTCTTTGTACATTAGTCAATGCAGTAGTTAGTTGCTATTCAGCATAGACAAAAGCCTTAAAGGAATCTCTACATTATTAATGCATTGCAAATTGTAAAATTTACACTGTTATCCATAAATACCTTACTCTAGAGGATCACTTGCTTCCTTGCTTCCTTCTTGAATGAGCATTATTGGAGGCATTAATTATTTGTTAATTGTTATAAGTGTTGCTTTGTGGACTGATTTCCCACACTCTAAAGCATTTGTTTTGTTTCTCTATGCTAATTGTCTTTAAGTTCTCCATATGTTGTTAACTGTGATCCCCAGTGTGATTGGATGAGTGAGGTATGTCAGGGCCTGAGGGGAGAATGGTCTCCAGTTGAATCCAGATGTTAGGCAGGTTGTACTCGAACAGCATACATAGGCCCTGCGTGCACTAGCCTTTAAAAATATTCTTTCCACAGGGACTGTGTGCAGAAATTATACACACCATGTATAAGCTCTTATGTAACCAAGTAAGACTATAACAATCAGAAAGTGTGTAGTTTTGACATCTAAAACGAGGGTCTGTGTCTTTGTGTGGGTTTTAAAAGTATCGGTTTTCCCAATACTGTTTAATTCTAATGTAGTGAGCAGATTTTAGGGAACAGCTGCAGTTTAAACCCCCAGATGTGAGTCACATGTTTCTTCCATTTCTCTTCAGCAACCTACTTATTTGTGAAAAGTGCCAAAAGTGAACTAATAGCACAAATAACTGCATTTGCCTGTAAATTCCAGGCTTTGTGCCATGAACTATTATGAATGCTTTGACTCTACCAGAAAATAGTCACTAGTGTTGCATGAGCTTGTTCTTGGTTGTGTTTTTATTGTTGGTGAAAGACGCCTATTGATGTATTGTATTTATAATCATGATTTAATTTATAATGAAAATAAATGGTTATTTCAAGTATCCCCCTAGCCTTGTACCCTGGATGAAATTGCTTTTAAAAGAAAAAGTTAAAAGTAATTGAATTATAAATTTTTTCCTGAAACCTGAAATTTTCCTGAAAATAATCAGTGTGGTCTATCTTTCCGCTTGTCGGGCCTGCAGGCTGTTTCTCTGCTGCTGCTTTTACCAAAAACTCATGTCAAAATTGTTTTGTCATTGGGTTTCCTGACTGCTACAAATAGGCCAAGTCCCTAAAGGATGGGGCTAATGCAACATGGGCAGTTTTGCTTGGAATTTAAAAACTATAGACTTCACTTCTATCAATAGTCATTTAGAGCTACTCCAGAACAGTTATTTAGGACCCCTGATGTGCAGCAATGCATTGTTAGATTGTGATAAGCTGGGCTTGTTTTATATACTGGGAACACAGAACATACTTTTCAAACAGACAATGAACTGTTAAGCTTGCTGTTACACTTGTCATTGATTTTGCCACTTTTTCTTTCAGTTACTGTTTGACAGCTAGCACAAGACTCAATATTTTATAGTCATTTCATCCCATCATTAATCAGCTGAACTGATGTTGGATGTACTGTGATAGAGTTGGTTATTTAAAGGCCTGAAAAATAATTGTAACATCATGATTTATGAACTCGGTAATATTTTGCACAGTCATCTCAATATAGGACTACAGAGATATAGTGCCATTGGCAGGGGGGAGATATTTGTACTTCTGTTTTCTGCTGCACAATCCCTTTTGCGCTTCAGTTTTTTCACAATGCAGTTACTTCGTTCATGGGCAGAACCTACTGTCCCTTAACTATGCAACTGAAACCCCAATCGCTCACCTGGCCCCACAGCAAAATGGCTGTCCACGGCGCTTGGTGTGTGTGCCCACACACAAATGGTTTCTCACATTTGTGTGAATCGTGTTTTGGGTAAACTCCATTGTCTCATAATACCGAAGCCTGATTTGTTAACGTTTGTGCACCTGGACAAACCTATGCCATTTTATCTTGCTGGACTCCAAAGAAAGGAATTGAAAAAAGGAATTGAGCAAATGTCTGCTATGTTTGGTTTAAAGTTTCGTGCCATGAGTGTGGCTCGTGCAGGACGCCTCTGCATGACTCAGACAAGCACAGTGAGTGCATTGCTTGCCTGGGCTGTGTTCACTTTGAGACCCTCACAGACTGCTTTCATTGCGAGAGCATGAGTCTTGCTTTTTGAGATCAGCACCCCTCGTGTGGAGCGAGGGTTCTCTTTTATGTTCTCTTTTGTAGAATCCGAGGATGATGCCATGACTGGAGAACCTGGTATTAGACAGTCCAGTATAAATAGGGAGCTTGCCCGCGTCTTCACAAAGGCTTGGAGTGGTCATCCCCAGAAGAGCCCATCCACAGCCACCTGGATGAGTGCTTGAGGTCTACTCGGAACAGGTTGGCTCAGCACTTAACACTATGGTGGTCCTCCAAGTCTTCCAAGCCAAACTCCTCAGAGCCATGGACGAATCCAGCCCAGATCCAACTCCCTTTAAAGAGCTGTGCAACGTAACAGACCAGGTCCTGCTTGCTACAAAGATGACAGCCCAAGTGATCGTTAGGTCAAGCGTCACCTCTGGTTAAACCTCACAGTTATCAAGGACATGGACAGGACTGTCTTCCCTGACTCCCCAGTCTCCCCCAACAGACTGTTTGGACCCGCTGTGGATTATTTTGAGAATTTTTCTTTGCTGCACAGAAATCGTTGCAAGCCTTGCATCACTTCTTGTTTACCACTTTCATGTTGCCAGAAGGCTCTGCCGACTCCACAAAGCCTGCCCTGTCACCGCCTGAGCTCCGACAGCACCCTCAACCTACCAACCTTTACCCTTTCCCCAAGTGCCAGGCCCCCACACCAAAGTGACATTGGATCCTGAGTCGCAGAAACATACCTGATCTGTCAGGAGAGAAGAGTAGAAGCTTAAGTCCCGCCAAACCCAGACCGCCCTTGAAGAAGTCTCGTGTTTTCCTTTCAATCACCATTTATCTCTGAGTATTAGCACTGGTCACACTTGCAGTTGCACACAGTTTGCGTTCTCAGGCTACTGGAGTGCCGTTGTCACGTGGGTGGGTGTCCGAAACGCGTTGGGAGTTTGCGGTTGAGAAAGGTGTCGTGTACGTAATCCCTAAGTTTATAATTAATGATTCTACAATGAAAATTAATCAATCGAAACTAACTTAAGCTGAAAAAGGACCGTCTTATATGGCTGCTGTACAGCAAAAAACAATGTTCATTGGATTATTTTCCTATTATAACAGTAAATCTGCTTTGAGACACAAAAAAGCGCTATATTAGTCAACGTGACATTGTCAATGCTGGGCCCGTCCCACCCACATTCCACTGGCCCAAGCAAACTTTTGCTGTGATAGCAGATCCACTGGCTATAAAGAGCACCGCTTCCTGTTTGGAGTTTAGGCCTAGGGACTGTAAGATTGTCCTCAATTCCAGGCATGAATACGTACCTAAAGTGCTCTCTACTTAACATGTTTAGAGCACAGGTCATTACCATGTTTACATTTACATTCGGCAGACGCTTTTATCCAAAGCGACTTGCATTGTATTCAAGGGACACATTAACATTCTAATCAGTTCTTGCTTTCCCTGTGGATTGAATCCGTGACCTTTGCGTTGCAAGTACTACGCTCTACTGCTTGAGCTACAGGAAAATATTTTAGTTCTCCCTGCCTCAGAGGATGGTCTGGGCCTTGGAACGTATGTGGAGCGGTCTAGCCAATTTTGTGTGCTTCGGAGGCTATTCTAAAGGGCAGCCAGTAACGAAGCACAGATTATCCCACTGGATAGTTGATGCTGTGGTGATCGAGTGGTCATCGCCATGTACCTTCGCTAGGTTTTATAACCTGGACGTACTTGCCCTTCAAGCACGGATTGTCCACTTGGTTGCCTTGTACACCTAACAGCGGTCTAACCAGTCTTATGACATGAGGCTTGCTAGTTGGACTATGTTTGCTTGGGCAGGGCCCTTGTAATGGGTCCCTAGAGCTGGGCTTATACAGCTTCTGTTCTGTGCTTATAGTGTGGCACTATGGTATATCGTTCCCCACAGTGTGATTTACACAGTGTGAGAGACCATTTCTAAAGCGAACGTTCCCATTACGTTCCCGTTACCTTGGTTCCCTGAGATAACAGGAATGAACATTGTGTGCTCTTCCCTGCTATTCACCTGTTTGCAAGTCGAAACTGTTGCTTCTCAGTCAAAAGATTCTGATGAAATGACATTTGGCTATGACTTATATGGGAGGTTGCCCCTGCTCGTTTTGGTGTACTAAAATCCCATAGATCTGTGCAGCTGCACAAAAGTTAACAAATCAGACTTCAGTATTCAGAGAAAATTGAGTTTCCCTAAAGAGTGATTCATGCAATGTAATGTCTGTTGTCTTACAAAGGTTATGTTAGTAACTGGAGCGGTTGCAGTGTGTGTTCCACTACTCACTGCTCCTAATGTGTGTGCACTAACTTGGATAGATTAAATGCATATAACAAATTCAGAGAATGGGTTACCATACATTTCACATGTCACTTTCACTTTATTTTTTAAAGCAATTACACCGGATTTTTAAGCTGACTGCCTGGAAAAGCTCTAAGGCTCTTATTGAAAGTTGTTGAAAAGTTTTCCTGTGGATTCCTTTTGCTATTTTAAACTATCTCAGAGGAGTTTTGAGTCATTCTTCAATTGTGGTGACAGATTCTGTCATGTCACTCCCTTTTTACAAATGAACCTGCAACATGCATAACTCTTATAAGAAACCATACACTATATTAGAACACATTCAAAACTAAGATTAATATAGGCCTACTGTATAGTCTGCAAAAATAAACATTCCACTTTCATCTGCTTTCCCCACAGCATTTTTTAAAAACGTGCACACATTTTTAAGCATGAAGAGTCAACAACTGAGATACAAACTAAACAAATTCCACAGACATTTGACTGAGAGGACTGGAATAACGAGTCCCTGAACCTCATAATTAAAACAAACTGCGTGAAATAAATCGGTAGTTCATTTAGGCTAGTGTGTTTTCATGATGTTTTGTGGTATTAGTTGGCTTATCTGACTTAGAAAATCGTTCTGTTGGATAAATCACAGAAAAGTGAAGTCAAGTAACAACATTTTTTTTACTAGATACCGATTTACTAGATACTAGGTGTCATTTAAAAAGTGTATAATACCGTTTTGTATGACGATACATCAATTTATAAATCAATAAGTATTTATTTAAGTTACAAAGTATAAAAGGTAGGTCTTCAGTTTATTTATTGGCATGTATATACGAATTGTGTAATACTCTTAACGAAACTCTAGAGTAATATTGTTATTTAAATGAGTAGATGAATAAATAAGTTTGTAATACACGACGGCGGTGGTCTGAAGGCTCGACTGCAGCTCGCGCAGAGCCACTGGAGGCAGTCGAACATCACACCTCGAGCTCAACAGGAGGAGAGGAGGACAACAGCAAAGTCTGTACACATGCAAACAGCCCCAACTCCGCGCTTACTTCAACGCAAGGATTTCTCTCAGCGTTAATGGATATTCCCGCTTTCGCATGTCATTTCCACTGCATCTTAAAACATGAAACGCGCGTAGACTTTAAATCGCTTCTACCGCGCGCAGACAAGGGCAGATTGAAGAGACGTGCGTACTGTCCAAACTAACTGCAAAGACGCAGGATGGCTAAAGAGACCAGAGGGAAAGGTGAGAGATGTCTGTGTGTTGTATGTATGTGATGTGACATCTCAGGGTTGACGTGCAGCTGCGGTGTCAAAGCAGAAAGAGTCAAAGCGGTCAGTTTGTTCTTCACTTTCCGCGTCAATCTGTTGGAATGCGTGTGATGAACCAGGGCTGTGTCTTAAAGCCTACCTAGACAGCGTTTTTGGACGCCATGGGCTCGTTCCAGTGCTTATGGATTTGAGAAACAGTCCAATTCGTTGGCTTTTTCTGATCTTCGTCTCAACATGTTCTCTCACGAAGTGCCATTTTTCTGAAATGGAGAATGTTTTCAGGATCTAGGGCACGAGTTGTCATCCACATCCGAGTTCTGACTTTCTGCCCTAATTCGATTCTAGGTTTTATTGGTAACACTGAATAATAACTTTTAGAAACCGATTTGAATTATCATGACTGATGACTGTTATTCTATTTATTTATTTTTAGCTTTTTTTGCACAATATTTATATTGATAATAATAATAGGGTCGTCATTATATTAATAAAGAAGTATTGAAAATGAATAGCTTTAAAATAAACTTTTTAAGCAAAAGTTAATTTGTTCTTCGAATTCTATTGTTTAATTTTTAAAAGCACTGTTATGTTATGTTGGGCCCTATAGAGAGACACTAATTCATCTGTAGAACTGTTATGAAAGAACCAAACAAATCGAAAATCTGAATATCTGTAAAAAAAAAAAAAAAAGTCATGTGAATTCTCAATGATCCATCTATAATAATTTTCGTTAATGGCAATAGCAAACATCAAGTTTCAAGTTTCTTTGTTTTGTATTTTAGTTTACAGACCCCTGCAGTAATCTTATATAGACCCACAGTAGAGCAATATGAATAGTGGCATAAAATACTGTAAGGAACAAAAATAAGCTTATAAGGAAATCTCTCTGGTCTCCGGGTATGAGTTAGTTTATGTTTTATTTATCGTATAATGTTTTTTTTCAGGTTTCCTGACAGTACATGGCCTATGGTGTGGTTAATAACTCTAGCTATAAATCTAATTTGAATGTTTGTTTCTTCCAGATGGTTGTACAATATGTGCATTTGATTAATCTCGGACATAATAAGAGCCCAGCTGGAGAGTGATGATCCATTGGCCAGCCTTTTTCCTCTGTTGATATGCTTTAATCAGGGTCATGTAGTAAGAACAATGTGTAAAAATCAAACACTTTAAAATGAGGCAAAATGTGGTCCCCATAAGCCATTCATAATGCACATTGCACACGGAAAGTCGTTGAGAGAGGTTTGTCTTGTCCTTGTGTGTTATACATGAATTGTCATGTTGTTTTTTTTCAAGACTCCTTGAATGTTAAAAGAGGGTGATGAGGCTGATGGGAGAGCTTTTGGTCTCTCTGGAAGATATATATTCTGTAGGGCACTCTGATATGCTTGCTTTGAGTCTAGAGCTGAGTGTTGCATCTCTGCATACATAATCTGTTTATGGCAGCATGTCAGAGCAGTTATTGATCTGGAAGGAAACTTACCCTTTGCATTTTATGAAATATTCTAAATTATTCTTAATGTCAGGTAATGTGGTGCCTTGCCGTATTTGCTCTTTTTTGGTTGTTGAAGTTGGTGGTCCACTTTTACAAGGGTTACAAGGAAAAATTGCTTGTTTTTAAACATGATTATTGATGATCATTGATCAGTCTCTAGGGGTCAGGAAACAAGTGATGAGAACGTCAGATCTAAGCCTCAAGCTATCCTATGAGTGTGTTGGGTAGCTTATGATCATACGCATTTTTTAATACAACTTTAAGTGGTTTGCTAGGATGTGAAGCTCACAGCATGTGTCATCTGGGTTTTGAATGTGAAGCTCTCTGGGATATTGGTGTGACAGCCATATTGTATTTAATTTAAGCCAATCAGTTTCATAAGTTGGATAGTGCTAACAACTGTTGACTGCAAATAGGCTGCCATAGGCCTGTCTCTAAAGCAGCCAAGATGTTCTCCTCTCTTTGTCATATAGGTAGTCAAGGCAGAATTTGGTTTTGTAAATGGGAATATGTAATTTTACAGACGACTTTGGTTTGGTTACAACATTTACCACAATGTTTCAAGATTGTTGGCTACAGAGTCAGTGTTGTTTAAGGGTGGGGTGGGATGGTCGAGTACAACTTATTGCCATTGCATTGTATTGAAGAAGCAGAAATTGTACTACAGAGATATCATCACTGGACCAAAATTGGTTTCTATACGTTGTCAGATTTACATTAACATTGTCAGAACTGGCAGCCGATCAGAAAACACTTGGCACTATTTGGTTGGATTCATTTAAAGTAATACCTCGGTTTACAAGTGACTTTGTATACGAGCAAATCGGTGTACGAACATTGTATCGGAGTGCGAGAAAATCTTTCCCTTGCCCACGACCATTTTTTTGTAGAGTACAGTACAGCATATAGACAATGGCCCCCAAGATGAGTAAGAAAGAAGATACCAAAAAAAAGATAATAACTGTGGAATTGAAAAAAGAAATTATCGATAAGCATGAATGAGGTAGCAGCGACGCTACTCAAAGGTAAAGTGCGCATTACAGTTACAGCGCGTCAAGTATTTTACGTTTTTTTAAATGAGATGTTAATGGTTATAATTTTAACTATAATTAATAGGGTAAAACCAAAAACAATATTTAAAATAGGCATTTATGGTCATGAATTAGAATTAATTAATTAATCAAAAATGAATTAATGTTTGATTAACATAGAATTTTGAGTTACGAGCTAGCTCTTGGAACGAATTAAACTTGTAAACCAAGGTATTACTGTATATCTTAAATGGCAAGAATCCTTCATGGATGTCTGTTCAGTCCCTTTTAGGCTTTTAGGATTCTGATTTATTTCTCAAGATATTTATTATAATAATATATGTTTAAATTTGTCCCAGTTCAAAACTCATTAACAAGTCAATCATTCAATCTTTTATATATTACTATAATGTAGATTATAGGTCACAAAATTGTCATTAGTTAGCATCTAAGTCTTCTCTTTTTTTTAATCAAAACAGAGACTCAAAATATAGTGTAATATGTCACAAAAAAGAGCATGTCACTTTTAAAATCATCTACTTTAGTTTCTCCAATTGATCAGATTTATCAGGCTTATAAATGCAAGCCACTCATTGTTAACACTTACATGAAAGTCTTTGAATTTTTATTATGAAATGTACTATACATTTTTTTAATGTATAGTCAAATATTAATGATTTTATACTGGATAAATGTGATTATTTTACATGTCGTGATTATTTAGGTTTTATTATTATGTCTTGCAAACTTTTTAATATGATATTATCCTGAAATGTGCATTATATTTTGTTAATTTAACAGTCAACATTGACTCCTTAAACAGTATTATACTTTATTTTACCGTCTTTGGCTGTTCAAACATTTAAAGGTTGGACCTCTTCCAGCTTTAATTGTGAACCCCTGCTACCCACTAAATAATATTAGCATTTATTCTGTTATTTAGAAGTCGCAGCACTGATATTCCCTCAGCAAAAGAAGCCAGAGTGCTTCAAAGGCGTTCTCAGTGAGTCAAACCATCATGTCATGTTTGTCTGTAAGTCTAGCTCTGCATGATCTCAGAGCTTCAAAGGGGTGCGATTTTCCCTCTGCACTAAATTCATTTCATTGTGTGCACAATCCATCTATGTTGCCTTTCCTGGAGGAAAAAAAAGAAGGCATTCTGGAAAAAGAGATCCAGGAATGTATCACTAATAGGAATTCACATGCTCAGGCTGGTAAAGATGTCGGTAGAAATGGTTCGAAATACACTTTCAGATGTAACCGCTAGAAGTTTCTTCATAATATTTCTTGAGTAATGTACTGTTACATGTTTTGGTATGTCCTCGGAACAATATGTACATATAACCTGGGGGTCACCAGTGATGCGTATGTGTGTGTGTGTGTGTGTATATATCTTGACCACTCAGGAAGTGACCTTTTTGTGGTAGATAAGCAAGGAGTGTTTCTGTCAGTTTTCAAAAACGAATTATGCCTGACTTTGCTGGTCGAGTATAACAAAAATGAATGCTAATTGTGTTCTTCACAGTATAAGATTAAATTGCAAAATTGGTTTTTTTTTGTCAATGCAATTAACGTGCACCTCACTCAAGGAGCTTTCCTGTGGCATCCTTGTGTTGTACATTCATACATTTAATTTTCCTTTCCTTTGCTTTGTCCTGTTTTGTTTCTACTAGGCTTTTGATTAAAGGTATTGCGACACTATATCTGTTTAATGGCATTTCAGTCAGTAGCGCTCTCTATATTTGTGGCCATCAGACCGCAAGATTCAGATGATCTAGTATTATCGCTCAGCAAACAGCATGTACTTTGGTTTTACGTTGATTTTGTTCTTGCTTGGTTTTGTTAGTGAGAAAATGAAATTCTATTTTTATCCACTCCCAATAATTCAGCACTTGCTGCACCCACGCAGTATAGTGCGAAATGACTGTTATTCCCGGTAAAAATATCAAGGACATTTGTACTTGATGAAAACTCATGCATTTATGTAACTGAACAAAGCATAATAGATCACCAAGCATCTTCTATATCAGTGTCTCTCAAACAGCGAGGCCATGAACCCGGAGGGATGCGTGATAAGAAAAGTATTATTATTTTAATGTTAGCTTATATTTCCTTTACTGTTCAGATTTTTTTAGATGCAGCTTTTGTAGCGTCCTTCAGATCTGCAAAGGACTGACATAGTGTTTTCATGCTATTATGTACTATATTCTACTATATGCGTTACTATACTACCATTAGGGGTGAAATGATACAGTTAGCTCACAAGACGATACACAATATTAGGTTTATAAGAATGAGAAGAGATATTTTAACACTATTCTTAAGAAATCTTCAATAATGAAATATTGACAGTCAGAAAATGCAAAACGATGTATTTTGTTTGCATTTCAAATGTAGTAATAGACAGAACAATATAATGCAACCACTGTAAATGCACAAACTCTTCTCTACCATGCTAATATCGCAAGATACATTTTCACCTTGACGAGAAATATTGTCATGTTTTAATTTCACGAGACCTCAAATTATGAATTATGTAAATCATGATGATGCGTGTTTTCGATTCAAAACGGTGAAATTTCATAAAACATTGAGTAGTTACATCACTAGATAGTCTATTACTGTCGCTGAACATTTCTATCATAAGACTGTAGTTTAAATTCTTGCATCTAAATGCATCTTTCCTCAAATTCTTGATGCGTTGTGACAGTCCAGTAAGACCCGCTATCTTTTATTTGATTGGCCGTTTTGGTCATTTTAATATTGACAAGCGCATTTATGCCTCTGAGGCATAGCAGCCTAAAAAAGTTTTAATACTTTTTATCATCTTAAATATAAACAGAAATCATAAGACAAATAAAATATTTGTTCTATTATTATTATTATTATTATTTCTGGTCACAGTCAAAACAAATACCATTCAAAAATTTGGGGTCAGAATGATAAAAATTGTTTTAAAATAATAATTATTCTTTAACGATGGATTAAATTGACAGTAAAAGCATTTATAATTAAAAAAAAAAATTCTGTTTCAAGTAAATGCTTTTTTTTCTATTTAACAGTGATAATAATAATAATATTTAATTAATTACATTTATATAACGCTTTTCTTGCAACTCAAAATGCTGCGCAAGGAAATGGGGGGAAATCTCCTCAACCACCACCAACGGCAGCCATATTGTGCCAGAACACCCACCAAACGCCAGCTTATTAGTGGAAAGGAAAGCGATGAGGCCAATGGGCAAATTTGGGCAGGATGCCGGGGTTAAACCCCTACTCTTTACGAAGGACATCCTGGGATTGTTAATGAACACAGAGAGCCAGGACCTCGGTTTACCGTCTCATCCGAAGGATGATAATAATAATAAATTATTGTAAATGAAAATAAAAATTCTTGAGCTGCAAATCAGAAGGATTTCTGAAGGATCATGTGTCACTGAAGACTGGAGTGATCCTGAAAATTCACCTCTGCCGTCATTGAAATAAATCACATTACCAAAAAAATAAAAAACCAGATACATTCATTTTTTTTTTTTTACAAATTACAGTAGGTAAATGAAAAACTTTATATTAAATTACAGTAATATAGCCTTGGGGGTTGGGAGCAGTAGTGATTTCAAAAATGTAAAAAAAAAATCATACTGACTCCACTGTACATGATCTATATGTTTATCACTTTTGTTGACTGTAATGATGTTTTTGGCACTGTTGACAAAAAAACGACTTGGCAATTTGTAGTTCAGATGTTAGTAAAACTGGTTTTCAGGTTACGACATGCTGTAGAATACATGTTCCCTTTATTGGAAGTTGTGAAACTATAGCAAGTGATGGCATGCTTGTCTTTGGTGGAACAGTCAAATGAAAGATTCGGAGCCTTGTAGAATATGTGTATCAACAAGTAGAAACCCTAAACCTGCCTGACATCTTTAAAAATTCTCTCACTCTCTGAAATGCCTCAGTCCCATTTTTCTCATGCTCTTTAGCTGTTAATAAAATGCTTAGAAGCTACCTGACACCTCATTACAAACGGAATAATTCAGGGAAGATTCAGGTTTCCTCAGTAATTGTGTTCTAGCGAACTTGCACAATGATTTGGGTAGAGCACTGTGCTAAAAATAGCCTTGCACGAGACGCAGTGACAGACTCACTGCTACCCTGTGGTCCTGTGTGAGAAGGAGAGAATGACAGCCTTTTATGACCATCTATAGTACTGCAGTCTGGCTTTTGTGGGTTTATAGGCAATTTAGATCGCTATTTTTTGAGTGCAATGATTCGTTGAGACTACAGTATGGCTTGGCTTCATTAACCCTATAAACCTAAGGTGTATAGCCAGTGGAAAAATGCATATTCAAATTACTAAGCAATCACTGAACTGAATGATACAAAATAGGTATCCTTTTAAAGCTTAGATGCTCAGCTTTTTAATGCATCTAACCATTTTGATCAACTCTTAATGAGTGCTGAGTGGTCGTTCTAAAACCGAGTGTACCGCCGGTCGGCGCAACCTAGATACGAAAAAATTCAGAATCATATTTTTCATAACTACCTCTTTGATTAACACAAAATAGGTGTCATTTGAAAGCTTAATGTGGGAACTGTACAATGCTTTCAATTTGATTAACTCTTAAGTAATGCTGAGTTTTTTGCAGATCATTTCTGTACTGTAATATGTCAAACACCATACAGATCAGATAGTCATATGTAATTTGAAAGATCTCATGTACAATACAAGCATTATTGTTTTAGGCTTTGACTAAATTTGCTCCCCTAGACCCATGAGTAATATACAGATGTGGCATTTATGTCATATTTTCATTTCATGAAGTGGCACATCATATTTTACAGCACAGCCTCGGATTAAAAAGAGCCCAAAAACTCACCATAATCAATCTCTTAGATCTAAAGATATTCTCTCATGCAGTTATAACCGATATAACAACCCCACAGACACACAGCTAAGTAAAATCAAATGTGGATTTCACATGGAGTTTAGACTTGTAACTTCATGAGACATACACAGATTGTAGAAAATGATCATCATTACTTACAGTGGATGCTCTCGATTGAGGAACAACAATTTATAAAATGCCTTCCAGGTGTTAAGGGCTAAACAAAAAGGCTACCTTGGTACCAAATGTTGTAACTTTGGATTACTTTATGCTATTATCCAGATGCAGCTCACATGCAGGGAAACCTCACCACCTTTATTTTTGTCTTTTTACAGCATGAGATTGTCCAGATGATATATATATATATATATATATTTTTTAAACTTAAACGCTTTCTATCGTGATACCCGCATTTTGACTCTCCTTGCTATCAAGTCACTCAGAAAAAGTAACTTTAAAAATGCATTCAGGGTTTAAAGGGTTTACACGGGGCTGTAGTTTTAACTAGATGAGATAAAATGTTCAACTATGGTGTATAAATGTTTTAACTTGAGTTTTGTTGTAGTAGACAGATGGTTCTTTCTAAACATCTGCTTCAATAAAATGAAATAAATCTCAAACATTCATTCTCAAACAGTGTTGCTTTGATGATGAACTGTAGTAGCATTTGTTTTTTTAGAACAGGGGGATTTAATGGAAAATGATAAGCAAGAAAATATATGTATATATACAAATAACAAGACGTTTGAGTGGAATGTTTTTCTCCTTTATAGTAATAACTGAGGTAAACAAAGACTTTTGATTTTGAGGTCCACTATAATATGCAGTGCAGTATTTTAAATTATATATTGTTGTATACTTATTCTTTATATTTAATACACATATTCAGTTGTGTGAAAAAGAGTTTGCCCCTGTCTGATTTCTTTTTTTTCCCTTTTTTTCCATGTTTGTCACACTTTGTCACTCAGATCATCAAAGATAATCTAAAATGCAGTTTTTAAATTGAGATCTTTCATTCTGGAAAAGGTTATAAACCCAATTTCTAAAGTTTTGGGAATCCAGCGAACCACAGTGAGAGCCATTATCCACAAATTACGAAAACATGGATTAGTGGTGAACCTTCCCAGGAGTGGGAAAACATTACTCCAAGAGTGAAGTGATGACTCATACAAGAGGTCACAAAAGACCCCACAACAACATCCAAAGAACTGCAGGCCTCACTTGCCTCAGTTAAGGTCAGTGTTCATGACTCCACCATAATAAAGAGACAAAAAGTTTCAAACTTCAAGTTTCAAGATGAAAACCACTGCTGAGCAAAAATAACATTTAAGTCTCATCTAATTTTTGCCAGAAAACATCTTGATGATCACCAAGACTTTTGAGAAAATACTTTTGGAAGGTGTGTGTCCCACTACTTTTTTGTAAGGTGTGTGACCAATTACTTCTGGTGTACAATTATCAGTAATAAAATAAATAATTACAGTACAAATAACAATACAAACAATCAATCAATCCTCGTTTATCGTCCGTTTTCCCGGTTCCGGGGTAGGATGGTGCTTCTTTGTCGCCAGCTTTTGATGCCATAGTAGACGGTCAGTTGCATCCAATTCGTTAAGATTCAGCGCTTTGAGGTCCTGTTGGATCGTTTGCGCCCAGGTCTTTTTCGGGCAACCTTTTGGATGAGTACCAGGGACTACAAGATCTAAATAGACAGTATAGCACTGTTTTCACTTCTTTTCACGTGGCCAAACCATCACAGACGGTGTCGTCGACATGATTCTTCAATCACGCATAAGCCAGCTCGACGCAGAATTTGATGTTAATGCGTTGCATCCATCGGAGCATTTTCATGTCGGTTCAGTGAAGTTGCTGTTCGAGTTTTTTTTGTCATTGTCCATGTTTCTGCTCCATACAGCAGCACAGGTCGTATCACTGAGCCATAGAGTATTAGTATTGAAGCAAGGAGACGCCATTTATTCCAGGCTGCACATATGCGTACCCGAATGGCAGCCTTGGTTGTTCCAGTGCAGTCCAACACGTCGCCTAGGTATTGAAACGACGTGACTGTTTCGACGCCAAGGGTTCCGATTTTATTGTGTCGTGCTTGTTGTTGTGGTGGGTTGACGCAAACAGGACAGACAAAATTGGTCGCTTTTGACAATGGGCCAGTTAGTCTGGAGCATCGTTTGTGACCCCATTGTTGACACTGTTGACACATGATTGAATTGCTGCCCACACCGGATTTACAATCTGAGCAGGGCCAACGGCCAGTGGCTGTAGGTTCGGTAGATTCGCCGGTGTTCATTGCTTTAGTCTTGCAAATGTTGACTTTGAAAACATGATCGACAAGTCGAGCATTCCATTCCACAAACATTCGCGCCGCTTCCTGTTCTGATGTGGCCGTTAAAACAATATCGTACAAAACAAATCACAGTAATAAAACACAAAACACAATTTTAACACAAAACGCAATTTTTAAATTATCTTTTATATATATATATATATATATATATATAAAAACATTTTTTTTATTTATTTTTTTTTTATTATTATTATCTGAAACACTATAGTGTGATAAACATGCAATAAAAAATTCAGGACGGGGGCAAAAGCTTTTTCACACCTCTTTATATAGCTTTTTATCCATTGTTCAGCGGTAAAGTAAAAACATGCCATTTTGTTGTATGGTTCAACAGAGAGCATAAACAAAAACAAATGATCATTATTCTTGACTTATTTATGCATGCCACGTAGGTGTTGGTGTTCAGCATGCATTCATGTAACACAGCAACATGATCAAAAAGGAACAAGAAGATGACTGTAATCTTTCTTCCTAACATTTTCAGTTTTTCACATAACACAAACACTTTCAGATCTGTGTACAGATGTGCTTTGTTGAACAGCCTCACCTAAGTAGAGATGAGGTGGTGAAAACTGATCACAAAAGGAAGCGATACGACAATGTAAACGATGTATGTTTATATTCTCTGGTTATGTAAAGGCATAATTAATGTCCATTAGAACAAGCTTCAGTCCCCAACTGAGCTTTGGCAGGTGGAGGAGGCAGCTCTCGAATAACCCAGTCAAGTGGTTTTGTTCCCCGCAGTTTACTCACGATCCCCTCTTTATGTTGTGACCCTGATGAGGTTTACCCAGTGTATTATCCCCTCTCTGTTGTAATATAAGCAACTGTACCCTTTCCACTTAACTTAGTCTGGAGGTCTCATGCCTTGAGCCTTGAGCACGATACAATTTGGGCAATGATTTTGCTGTCTAAGTACACAAATCGCAGACGGATCGAACAGTCACCACTGAGCATTGTCAGTTGTATCCAAAGTCCTAAGATCATTGATGTTGCATAGTCTCCAATGGCTTTTATCCAGGATGTGATAAGCAAGAATCATAAATGGCAGAAAATATTGCACAGTGGGCTTTAGCCTGAACTGCTTGCCTTTGTCAGTATTTGCATTATCTGTCAGCATCAGCTTTTGAGTTTGTGGTCTTTTAGGCTTGCAGTATCACAGTTCTGCTTCGTAATCCTAAGTTATTTATCACAGTAGTGTTTTTTTGTGTGGCATATGTGCCGTTTCACAGCGTGTGCCGTGCTTCTTTGAGCTGCCAAACGGAGGTGTTTACAAGCTGCACGGCACATATGCTGCAAGCGCACACACTTTCTTGCGTAATGCAGGCTTAAAGATGAGTATTCCACTGAGTAAATTAATTAAACATCTGAACTGGTGAACTGGTGTTATTTTGTGCTGTTAGGTTTGTGTTCAAGTGGGCAATGGGAAAGGAAAACATCAATTTCAGATAATACTTCTGACATGCTTCCTACCTTTTATAAACATATTTATAATTTATTTTCTTTAAAAAAAATTGTATTTGAATGGGGGTGATGTTAAAAATGTTTTTATTTTTTTTATCAATTTAGAATTTAGTTATTTGTTGTACATAAATAAATTGGATATAAAGCTGCAAATCTTTTGATTTTCATAGGGGAGTGATCCATGCCAGACTTGGTAATCACGTCAAGTTTTTCCAACAAGTATGCCATTATGGCGTTTGTTCATTGTCTTTTTAAAAAGCAACAACAACAAACACTCTCATCCTTCTGATGCCATAATGGCCTTTACCTCAGCACTTTTCTGTTGAGGAGCTTTAACATGAGGCAGATGTGAAAATTAGTAGAAATGTTGGAGGAGCTTTTTGAGTGCGTGGGTGACGGGGTGAGACTGAAGAGGGGAAGAGGAAGGAACTGAAGGTTAGGAAAGAAAGAAAGAGGGAGAAAGTGCAAAAGGGAGGGTGAGATATAGAGATTAAAGAAAGAGAGAAACACAAGATTGCTGAAGGAAAGCAGCTGCTATCTAGCAGTTATTATGTTTTTGATTAAGAGCAAGTCTCTCAGTAAGTAGTTTTCATGAGTTTTCAGGGGGAAAAAAGAAATTTGTACTTTGCTGCCTTAGAGAAGGGGACATATCTAACCCCAATAATGACCCTAATCAAGATGCCTAGCCCATTTTATGTCTACAATTAGACATATAGTTACATACATATAATTTTATGTCTAAAATTAGACATATAGTTATGTAGCATACATGTTTGAATGGTTTTTTTTATAACCTTTCAACAAACAAGGAGTTAATATCGAGAAAGTTAGGTTTTTGACACCTATGAAAATAGTTTCAAACTTGGCCACAGTATAATTAACTGTTAAAAGTCTCCAAGCAACCCATAGTAGAGGCGTTCATCTTGAATGAATCAGTGCTTTTGATTGCAGTGGTGTAGAGAAAGATTCAGTAATGGTTTCAGTTTTAGGGATTTTAAGGTTTTACATCGCTGCTGAGAGCAATTCAAGGGTGAGAGATCTTGTAGTGGCTTAAGGGTCCTGTATGGGGTCAGTTTATTAGTTTGATAAATATTATAACCCCCTTCTATAAGAAATCTTGGGATTCATACACACTCCGTATTTTCCCACGTATTACCCACAGACACAGATAAACCCGCGGGTTTTGTGAAACCGCTGGTATAACCCGCACCCTTATATACGCACCCATAGATTTATGAACTTTTTTGTATTCACATTTTGAATTTCGAATGTTGCTCGCTTGAAGTCAAGAAAACAAGAAAACAAACACAATTCAGAATCAGAACAGAAATAAAAAGCAGTCTCTCAGTAACAGCACTGCCGGTTTATTAGTGCGGAAGTATGAATTGTCCTAAGACAAATGAGACAAGCTTTTAGTTGATTTTAAAAGAAAATTTCAGCATGCATTCAATTTCATTTAATCCCCTTGTGTAGCACAGTTCTTAGTTCAAAGAGGAAGGTGGTGGGAACCGGCAAACATTTAACACATTTTTATTATGAAATAAAACCAAATGCAAAATAAAAGTAATGGCGGCAGCCCTTCATGGACGACTGCTGCCCATACAAAGACAAAACATACCATAAAGTTTGTGACAAAGATGACAATTAAACAGAAAAGTGAATGCTACCCTGATCTTGAGGAAGTTGGCCAAATGTTTTATTGTTGTTTAGATTTGTTATTGTATAGATGTCAGTCATGAGGTCATACCAATTTCATGGCTGAAGTACATTCTCTTCTCAGCCAGATTTATTCTGTTGCTGTTTTTGTGCAAAAGCATCACCTGCATGACTTGCTAGACTGAAGACAGGCAAATGATGCCACTTGTAATGAAATTCATCTTGGTTTAGCTATGCAGTGATTTATAATATTACTTTGATTACAGCTTGCGAAACCATGACCACCACTGTTACTGGCTGAAACCATTCATGTTTTCTAATGCGTTTTTCCTTTGCCAAAAAAAATGTAAACCTTTCCCTTTCGTTCTAGGGTGAGTTATGGATGAATGTGATTAGAAATGTGAAAATGAGAATGCTGAATGGACTCAATTAAAGATGCTTTAGTGCAGGAGCTGAGGTTATATATCCACCCTCCTGTCTCTGAAGGCAGGCCTCACTGGACTCCCTCATTCAAACTAATCTGCACCTCTTTATCTGCTTTGTAAATCTATTTACCAAGCCTTTTAAAGCCATTTCTCAATGTTTAGACTGCATTAATGAAACTGTTCCCCCTGCCCTCCTGCATCCCAATGGGAAAAGCATTTAATCTCCATCAAAGTATTTAAAACTGTGTGTCTTTGTTCGCTCTGTGATTATCATCACTTGTGTAAGATAATTGCTGAAGGATTTATACAGTTACCGTATGATCTCAAAGTGGAATTTTAGGCCAATTATTAAATGTATAATCTCTTTCATCTTAAATTTTAAAGAAATATTTTAGATTTTATATATGCAGTTGCCTCAAGAATTTGGACTCATATTTTAAAATGTTTAAAATATTTGTACAGTAGTAGTAATTAGTTCGAAAAAGTCTAATGGGTTTGGAAGGACATGAGGATGAGTAAATGATGACAGAATCTTCATTTTTGGGCAAACTATCCGTTTAATAGTGCTCAGAAGATGCCACTTGTTTTGATATCTATTATTTTGAAGTATTAATTTTTGGATGTTTAGGTGCTACTGAATTACGTTAACATGTTTGAACTCTAATGCCTTTGTCTAATTCTATGGTAGCTTATTTGGTGACTTATCTCTAGATGTTGTCTGGCAGGATTTGGAAGGTGATATGGTCTCAGTATGGTCCAGACAATGGCCCCAGGAATGAAAAGGCTGATTGCTGTTGATGCCGCTGTCAAACGCGTTGTGTGGTTAATGGTGCCAACTTTTGACCTGCTGGCTTTGTGGGATAGATGAAAAGCTCATTAAATCCTGCATGGTGATGTGGAGTTCAGGAGTCAAAGTGAGAGAATGAAAACCTTGGAGCTACACTGAGCCCCAGTAATGGAAGGTGAGACTTTGTTTCAACAGAGAGAGAGCAGGATAATGTGGAGGTCCAGGCACAGGACAGTAGGGGGACGAACTTGTCAGCTTGACAGCTTTGGTGACACTTTTTGAGTAATGCCAACCAAATTGGCAAAATCATTTACTGTGGCCGTGCTGATAATAGTTCTTCATTATTAATCTCTTGTGCTTTTTCTTCATCAGTAAGTCGCATCTGCCGACTGAATCAATATAAATGAAATTCTCTCAGTGATTACAGTTGGTTTTCTTTGTTTTGTTTGTTTCAGTGTGCTTTGATTATGAATGCAGCTGTGAGATTGCTAAGCCTTGCTGCATGAATTATGAGATTTACATTACTTATAATGCTAAATGATTTAATGCTTTGAGTAAAGAGGCAATTTGCTGAGCTATAAAGCGCCCAAAATCCCCTTTGCTATATGTTCACTCAGAATGACGCAGATCTATAATTATTAAATCATGGCCCACTTAATATGATTGGGAACGGATAACTTTCGTTTGACTTATACTGATTTGTAATTTGCATTATTGCCGCTATCTGTCATTAGATTAGAAAGTTATTAACTTTAGATTTAAACAGCCCAGGGCTCCAATGATTATTAGAACGTGTCGTTCCAAAAAGCCCAGATTATTGTGACTATGCTTTATGAGCACGTCATTAGTTGGAAATAATTTGTTGAAGATGATTTTTTACTTCTTTTTTTTATGCTGGCTGTACTTGTGCAAAGTTGGGGAAAATAGTACCTGTCATAACCGATGAATGGATAGCAACACGGTTGACAAATACTATGTCTTCAGCAACTGAATGGATAAATCTTTTTGTCTAAAGCCTTTTGATTTCAAGTATGAGATACTGCAAGGTGCTTTTCTAAACCATAATCTATAAAATGTGTATTATTATTTTATAGCATTGACGCATAAGATCTTTTTTTCAGTTAATCTAAAGCAGGGGTTTTCAAAGTGTGGGGCGCGCCTCCCCTGGGGGGCGCCAGAGCATGCCAGGGGAGGCGCGGAGAGTTGTAAAAAATGATGGTCTAATAACTAGAGTTGAGCCGGATACTCGGCTGAAACGAGTATCCGGTACGGATAAAGCACTTTTGCCGAGTACGAGTATTATACGAGTAATAAGAGTCATTATCTGTGCTCGGATTGAATAAGAATCCTCATTGGGTAGATGACTGTGTCTGTGTTCTGTGATAGGCTAGTCACAGCGCGCCTCCCCGCCCTGCTCGTTCACGCGCAGAACACTGAGATGAGAACAGCTGTCTTTCTCTCTCTATCACTCAGGTACGCGCGTCTTCCGTTAACGTTTAGGGTTTCTTCAGCTTCAGGTTTGTTTTTTATTTCGGTTTGTTTGTAGTAGGGATGTGCCAAACGAAGCTTCTGAAGCAGTGAAGCTTTTACATGAAACTGTGTTGGTGCTTCGAAGCTTTTGACACAGTGCTCTACTCTGCCATCTGGTGCTGAATAAAAATTCCTACACCAATGGTGTCATTCAGATGTTTTGTTCATTTGGGAAGGTTTATTTGTATATTTAATAAGTTTAATTGTATTGTGCAACTTTTTGTGTGTGTGTGTGTGTGTGTATTTCTTACAAAACAACACAAACATGCATATTGTTAAAAAACAAACAAAAAAATAAAAGCAGAATTACAAATGCATTTACCGTATTTTCCGCACCATAAAGCAAAAGGATTATAAGGCACAGTCTCAATAACGGGGTCTATTTCTGTACTTAACCCATGCAAAAAAATGCGGTCTAAAAAAAAAAAAGGTAACGGAAGCAAAACAGTAAGTTTGGTTGAACTTTATTCTACTATTTAACAATAGGCTACACTCACATTATATTTAATCAATCCATCCAAATCCATCAAAGTCCTCATCTTCTGTGTCTGAATTGAACAGCTGGGCAGTTTCGCCATCAAACATACAGGCAAAATTTGACTCCCCGCACAAATCTGACTCCCCCCTCGCATGCATTCATTCATACAAGCTTCCTTGAGTATATTCGCTTATCGCTCAATATTTTTTTCTACACCTTAAACACGCAGAATGTGCAAACACGCAACCGACATGTGAAAAAAAATATTAAATATTATTATATTTAATATAATTCATGCACAAGTACAATGAGGAGAGTAACACATTTTTGTTCTAATCCTCATGCAACAGGAACATAATTTCAATGTGAAAACAACAGTTTTGCTGGAGCAATCCATCTGAATAAATAAAAATTACACTGATCATAAAAAAATTAAAAGTTAAAAAAAGAGAGTTATGTTTAAATGAAATCTCTTGTTCATTACAGTTTTCTTCATAATTGCAACCGCATGAGTTGGATTAATTGTTGCAAAACTTGTTCTCTATATAGTTCGTTTGTGATCAAAACCATTGATCTGAAGCTCAATGCTGATGCTGTCATGTAAATAGTTTTCTAATCAGCAATAAATATAACAATTTCTGATCGACCCGTATCAATTGCATGGTTAAAAATAACATACTGGCTAAAGCCCCGCCCACTTCCTGGTTAAAATCCACCCACTTCTGGGTTATGCCCCGCCCAGTCCGAGTACAGATACAGGGGTGGGGGGGCGGCGTTGGGTGGGTTGTGTCAAAAGGGAGGCCCACTGTCTCAGACTTTGAAAACCTCTGATCTAAAGCATGTTCTCTTTTAGAGTCCATGCACCTCAAATTTTACACTTCTATTTACACCTTAGCCAGTCTAAATTAACACATTCTTTCAATTAATTCCTGACCTATTACCTACAAATGAAGTCTTCGCATCGTAATATTAAATACTGTGCATGTCTGATTAATTAGTCACACAATGCTCAGTAATTGCATGTAGAACTTCTGACCTTTGGTTTGATCGTATCTTTTTCTTCTTCTCTCCATAGCGACCCTGCGCAAGCACAGCGCTTCTCACTGGCGCATGCAGAACATTGCCCAGGAATCTGTTGACAGCTCGGATGATGAGTTTTTTGATGCTCGAGGTAAGTGTCACTTATTTCCCACCTTTTGAAATAACCTGATGGCTCCAGCTCTTCAGCGTCTGTACCCTACTCTCTTTCTCGTTTTGATGCCCATCGTATAGTCTGTCCATTACAGGTGTCTCTATACATTATGGATTTATTCCTATGAAGTATGCACCAAAACAGCTGTAAACTTGTATGAAGTAGTTTTGCCCTTTTCTTGATGAACAAAAATGAAAAACTGTGACATATTGTTATTATGATGTGGATTGTTGCGATGTGACATGGTTGAACAGTGTAGTGTGTCCTCCAAATTAGCATGTACCAATCCTTGTTTTAACATCAGTGTACTTTTCTTTGTAATGGGGTCTAAATACAGAGCCTTTATAATCAGAATAATGAAAACTGGCAGCCATATGTGCTTGTCAGCTCATAAGTGTCCATGGACCAGCGAGCCAGTCGAGCCCATTCAATATAGCTCAAGATTTGCATCTTCAGCAGAGTGCTATGATTAAACAAAATCCTCTATCTAAATGGACTGGGCTGCACTTTCCCTTTGTCAGCAGTACACCTCCATCAAATTTTACCATAGGAAAAATTTACATTTAGCTGACTCTTATATCCGAAGCAACTTACCATACAGGGGCAACTTGAGGATATGTTTCGTACTCAAACAACACATTGCAACCAATTGTATTTCCTTTTGTGACTTATTTCCATACTGGATGTTTACCAAAACAAATGTGTTGGGGGATGTTTCTCTTTTTGGAAAAACACATGCTTCGGAACGTGGATTAGGCAAAGAAAAAGTGTCAACATCGAATGGAGCATATAAATAAGCAGATGAACAGATGCAGGGAATTTCCTCCTGGTAGGCATGTGACTGCATCTCATTTTCCTGTTGCGATAACTGCTGAAGCTTTTATCATGGTATATGATATTATCATAAAATAGAACAAACATCTATAACAGCTTGAATAACTTTTTTCTTATAGCAAAAAGAACTGAATATTTAAATAAAACGATACACAAAAAATTTGTCTGTAGACAAATGTTTCAAACGGATTAAAGTGTAACTTCACAGATTTTCAACCCTGTTGCAATGTCAGTAGTACATGTAAATCTCTTTAAAAATAAATTATTAGGACCAATTGATAAAACTTGATAGTTAAGCCAATTGATGGTTAACGTTAGTTAATTTATTAACATTAACAATGAACAATAGCTACCTTTGTTAGAGAAGGTATTACTCTTTGATAATGTTAGTTAAAAAATGCAATTTATCACAATTTTTATTTAATAATGTATTATTAAACATTGAAACTAACATTTAACATTAACAATGGCGAGTTTAACTGATGGATCCTTATTTTAAAGTGTTACTTTAAAAAATAATAAAGTATCATAAGATTTTCATTCAATATCTATGTTGTAGTAAAGATTAAAATGTAACAATGTTTGAGTATTTAACTATTCGGTGCTGCGATGCTCACCATTGTGAATACACAAATCTAAATGGCTATTTAAAACATTTAAATATTCTACAGAAACAGAAAGCTGATTCGTTTGAGGGGCTGCATGTCTGCTGTTCTATCAGCTCCGTGTCCTGTCAGAGAGTGAATGTGCATTTTCATTTAGCGTGTATCTTCACTCGTTCCATCATGCTGCTCATGTGTGTTTGGCTTCTTTACATCAGAGTGCTTTGATGCAGCACACGCACAGTATTGTATATTTTGACTATCTGATGGAAAAGTATTATTAAAATGCATTCTAAATTTTTTTAAATAATTTGTAATGGATAAATATTCACTGTATTTTAAAGTGCCCACAATCACAATAGTGTGCATGTTCGTTATCCTGATATATTGCATTACCGTATATCTACATGCTAGTTCAGTGCTTCTCAATTATTTTCTGTCACGCCCCCCTAGGAAGAGGTAAAAATTTTGTGCGCCCCCCTCCCCCCATTTTGGAACTTTCGCCTTATTGTTTCCATGGCAATGCGTCATGCTTGTCACGTGACATACACAAAAAGCGCTATATAATAGATTATTCAAAATGGTCACCAACTTGTTGGCTCAACTTGTTGAAACCTAAAAGAAATCTTATGTGGTTGAAAACACTGAATTGTTGTGATAAATGACAAGCTCTGAGCTCGTCTTTTTTTGTATCAGTGCCAGAAATCGCGTGAAAACACGTGTGAATTTAGTGGTTGATCACGTGACCCATATGAACACCGGTGTGATCGTACACGTCAAAGGATGAGGTGACGGGTATCTGAACTTCATATATGCTGCTCTTGTTCAGTGCAAGAAAACCTACTTCCTGGCAAAAAAAAGCATGTACCCCAGGGTCACGCGCGCCCCCCCTGGCATCACTCCGTGCCCCCCCCAGTGGGTCACGCCCCACTATTTGAGAACCACTGTGCTAGTTTATGGCACAGTACTGTGTTGTGGCAAGCAGATCGAGCCGAGGGCCCGTGAGAGCAGCGCAATTTGATAATGACCATCTCCTATGCGCCACACCTCATATCTCACGGAGGAGCTGAAGCATAAAAGGAAGAGCAATGACAGTGAAGGACAAGAGAAGACCAGGCCTGGAATGTTGTTGCATCTTGTTTGTCGTTGGCAGTCGTTTGTGTGGGGTTGCACATTACTTTTATTTTGTGTTTATTTTATTACTAAAGTGTTTAACTGTTCGTCAGTTCCCACCTCCTGACAAGCACTGAGCGAAGGTGAGGAACTTAAATACACATGATGATAAACGAAATGACGATTTGTGTCCATGGAAACTGATGAATGTCGGGAAGCTCATACAAAGGAACACATGTGATTAATGAATACAAATTAAAAGACAGAACGCCCCCTCAAGGTGCAACCTTGTGGTTTGGAGAGGAGGAGGCGGCTTAGGAGGCAGACAAGGAGATGAAGAAAGGATGGAAAAAGGAGGAGGAGATAGAGGAGATAGAAGGCGGCGGAGGGGATGATGACAGGAGGATGATGACTAAACCCTGGCGGAGATGATGGAGAGTGACAACAGCCCACGGCAGAGTCAATGGAAGGAGGAGCCAAGATGTTGTTATGGCCAACAACATCCGGGGAACGGCTGATGGAGAAGGAGCTGATGGATCCCAGGGCGCAGACGGTGAGCAGATGGTACTGAGCGACATCACTGGCACTATAGACTTATACGAATCTGTTGCAACAAGTGCCTGAGGGCTGAAGCATAGCCAGAGGGAAGGTGGAGCCTACTGCAGGGGTGGAGGGACTGAGCGCAGCGGAAGGTTTGCAAGTTTGTGGCGGAAGTGGAGTGACGATTGACCAAGGTGGAGCGAGGGACCTGGTGGAGCCACAAGGTCAAGGGTCTGAAAATGTGTAACAAAGACAAAGGTATTGGCTAACACAAGTTACCATAGTTTAAAAACCTCTAATTTTGAGTTAATGCATATAAAAACACAAACCAACACATTCGTACATGTGAAAGGTTATCCTTTATCCTAAGAAGGTTATTAGCCTTTTGCTTGACTGTGTTATCAACAGCTAATAATGTGCCGCTAATGTTACACAAACCATGTTTCCATTCGCCATCTCAGAGTCAGACCGCAAACTTTTAACAATCAGTATCCATAGAAACGACTCTGAACAACTCAGAACTTCAGCGGAGAAAAGTATAGTTCGTTATAGATCATACACCCGCTATATTGTTAAATCTACCTAATTTTTCATATCAACAGAAAAATATACCAAGATAACCTGTCTTCTTTTGAGACTACACTGCTTCAGAGTGTTTGTTTTTAATGATATGCTAGGCACGTTGACATGATTGATTACAATCAGTTTATGATGTTAGAAACACCAGCAACTTGGTGGTTTCAAAACCATATGCTGTGAAATGTTATGGCATACCGTTCAAAGATATAGGACACACTGACGTGTCTGGATTGATCGAATGTGGTATGTAAGTATGCATATCGATAAGTGAAGAGAGGTGTGACTTCTCCATTAGAGGTGTGAACAAGAGTTTCTTGAGTTGCATCTCCAAATGAATTTCTTTGATTGTTTTTGGTGTTCAGAATGATATTAGCTTTATTTAGCTCTATAATTCATTCAGTGTCTATATGAGCTGTGTGTTCTGCAAATTAGAATTTTTTTTTTGCAAAAGAATGGGTTGTAGCAGTGTATAAGGTAATTGGTAACCTGCATGTTTCCACATCTATCTTTCATGAGACACATTTCTCATTCATTCTTAATGAGCCACCCGCATTGCCACACAACACAGAACCTTAATTAAAATCCAGATGTTACAGCTGCAGGGATTGGAGAACATGCCAAATATCTCTCCAAGTTTTTTTTTTTTAAATTATAGTTTTGTTTCGACTTTTGTGTTATATACGCTAAATTTTAAATCAAAATTTTACGGTCAGTTATTTATTTTATTGTTTTAAAGAAATTAATTTTGCAAGGGGTGCATCAAATAGATTATAATTTACAGTAAAGACATTTTATTATTACACACGATTTTTTTTATTCATTACAGAATATGAAGCAGCACAACTGTTTTCAACTTGAGCTGCTTTTCCAACAAACTGTTATTTTAGAAACTGTTCTTGGCCTGTAATTCTCAGCACGGTTTGCTAACGAAGAATGCGTGTAGTGACATCGCCACTCAGGATTGGCCGCTTTCTCAGTAGAGAAAGCAGCACGCTATTTGATCAAAGTAAACGTATAATAAAATTAAAAGAAATATCTGATTGTCATCCATAAAATAGCTGCTGTTTACCTCTCATGTGTGTCTAAACTTGCGTTACTAAGGCAAGGACTGAGACGTATGTATTACATTCCAAAGAGTTATCAGCTTCAAAGTGAAAATTGAAACCATAAAAGCACTGACTGGGCCAGTTTGGCCCGACAATTAGGGTTAGTAATATTAATAAGAAGAAGAAATATTTCTTGAGCAGCAAATCATCATATTAGAATGATTTCCTGAGGATCATGTAACATTGAAGCCTGAAAATATATTATAAAACGGGTACATTAAATTGTAATAATTTTTCAAAATATTGCTATTTTTAATGAATTAAAATTTTGATCAACTAAAAGGAACCTTGGTGCACATAAGAGATTTAAAAATAAAATAAAAAGAACTTTTCAAACCCAAACATTTGAACAATAGTGAATATATGAGCTTGCTTTGATGTCAAGGGGTTTCTTACTATAGCAGTTTGACTTAACTTAGAGTTAGCACGAAGCATTAGCATTACTCTTGAATGCATTGGAGAGTTTGTTTATTCAAGAACACAAAATAGTGACATTATTGCCCACTTAGAAAATAACTGCTTGGGTGCATCACCAAGATGACTGCTGACTGAAATGACTTTCACTAAAGGGACTTGTCCCATGAAGAAATGTATTATACTGTCACTCTGCATTATAGGGGACAACTGAGGCTGGAGTTGTTTACTAAGGAGTATGACAGTGATTGCCAAACTTTATAAAAAGCATTCTTATTTTAAATTTAAATTATTTTAAACCTTGTGTATTAGAAAATATTTTGTGTGATGGATAGGTTCATTTTAATTCAGTTATTAAATGCACTTTAGAAGATAATTTCAGCATGGATGATTATCAGACATGTCTTTTGAGCAGCAAATCATCGTATTAGAATGATTTCGGAAGGATCATAAGAAATTTACATTTCAAAATACTCGGAACTCGGTGGTTGCAAAAAAGCGGCAAGATAACAGAGGATCGAGATAACCAAAAGCCAATATGGCGATTTGTTTGATGAAGCGATCGGCATGCTATAAAAATGTACATACAATGTATATGTTTGCTAACAACAAAAGAGATTTGCCAGTATACAATAAAAAACACCTTCAATTCTCGATACAAACATTTAATTATATTCTCCAACATCCCAAACACAATTTCGCTCACAGCGTAAACAGTCACAACACACATAAACACATCCGTAAAAGTCATTTTACATGTTTGAGAGGAGTGTGCTGGTACGAAACCCATCTATAAAGGCTCGTGTGATCAGTTTAATTGCCTCGAGTTTTCTTTCGTTTCCATCTGACAGCCATTACAATGTGCAACGCGAACTCGGCACATGTGAAGTGAACTCGGTACTATCATTATTCACGGGATCCAGATAACCAATGTTTTTGTCCCTCTTTTGTGCTCGAGACATTAGGGCTCAGCGATATAAAAGAACCGAAGTAACCGATAAGAAAATGCTAAAACAATGAGGGAATTTGGCATTTCCACTTCAAAAACTTTGATATAATAGGGTTGGCAAGTTAACCAAGCTCAAGATAAGTGGATTCCACTGTATATTCAAATACCAAAGTGATTTAAAATTGTATTTTTATTTCTCAAAACTCGTGTTTTATTGCATTTTTGATAAAATTATTTGAGCCTGGGGCATCTTTCAAAAATATTGAAAACATCTTATGAGACAAATGAGAATCCACTCTGGGTGGGGCCATCCAAAGCAATTAATATCATGTGGTTTTATAGTGCTTCTTTAATGCTGAGTTGTTTCTACTCTTAACTAATTTAGTTTTCTACTCGTTTCATTATTCAGAGCATTGGAGATAATTGTCTTCACTAAGTGTCATTTTCAGAACCTGTGAGAACTTTCAGAAATGACAAAAGAAATGTGCACTCTTAAATGTTGTTTTCTTTTAGCTTTAAGTGTTTGTTTAGCAATTTCTTTGTCAGGAGAGCCACAGTCAAGTGTTTTGGCTCAGACTTGGAGTGCGAACTTAATGGCTTTTTGTGTGAGTGACACCTCAAATGTGTTTTTGTGAAATCAGAGGTTGTGTGTCTTTATTGCTCTGTGTGGATACTCTCTGTGACTGCCCGTTGTTGACTCCTCTTCACTGACCTGTAAGATTGACCCCTGTCAGTCAGTTTGTGCTACAGATGATCGGAGCGGCAGGCGGCAGGGAAATTGAGGCTCATCACCGTCCAGCTTTGTCAGCCTGCCTTCACCTCCATGACACATGAGCCCCTTTCACGTGTGTCAGGCTCTCACTTGCCCTATCCATGCCTCTCATATCCGCTGGGTTGATATCCTTCAAGTCGCATCATGAAGTGCCTAGAGGATGCAGGGCTGTGATTGTTGTCGTCAAGAATTGCAAAATTACTGTGTTTTAAATACAATTAAAACACATTTAATGCATGGATACTGTAGCACCATGTACCGTAGTATCTGTGTGCAGAGCATCAATAATAATACAATAGAAGTCTATCTGTCAGTCTGTCTATCTTTATTGAATGGAGGAGTGTAGAGGAGACAGGAAGAAAGACTTTTGTACAGTACTCTATCTATATGTCTACCTATCTGTCTGTCTATCTATCTATCTGTCTGTCTGCCCTTTTTGTTCTTTATTGAATGGAACAGTGTAACCATTCAATGAGACAGGATGCAATGGGAAGATAGAGGGGAACAGGTTTAGGTAAGGACGCCTAAAGCTCTACTGCACTATATTTTGGTCTGACCAAATAATAGGAAATATGTCAACACAGCAGAGAAAAAACTGCTTGTTAAGTGATGTCATGGGGTTTCAAGAGCAAGGCACTTGATTATAAATGTGGGCGTTTCGGATAATTTTTAACTGACATGTTGGTAAATGTCTAAGGAGGTTAATTCAGGTCTGTTATTGGAGCGTGTGCTTTTGAGTAATGAGATTTGTCAGAGTGTGCCTAAACATAACCTATTTGCAAAACTTGAAATAAGATCGGACCCTCATTTAAAACGGTGTAAATTTTAGCCAGAAACGGATTACTGTCTGTATTCACAGTCATTCATTGTGACTCTTAATGCTAATTGATTAGTATTGCCTTCCTCGGCTTTGCTGTTTGAGCTGAAGTGTTTTTCTGTTGCATTGATTGTTCTCTGCAGTCGGGTAGCCCTGGGCCCTTCACGCACAAGATTTATCTGCACTGACAAATCAACTAAGAAATTGTCTATTTATAACTTCTATCAAATTAAAGGGCATTTCTTAAATCTTGTTGCCTTAGATTTTTAATATAAAGACCCTGTTTATTTGAGAATAGCATTTTAGCATCAGGACTTGTTGATTTTATGTTTCAGATCGTATGCCATATTACATAATGTTATAAGATCTTGTCTTTAATTTAGGCAATTTAAATGCAGATGATTGTTCAATGTTAAATTGTGACATTCAAACACAAAGACAAATGCCAAATCCATTTCTTCTTGGTGTTTGTGTTGAAGTTTTAAATCCATGCAGTTCAACTCTGTATTAAGAAGGTCAAGACGTGTGATTTTCATAACCAAATATGGGCCTTCATTTGGAAGATCGTCTGTGTAAAGCCTTTTTCCCGAAACTGTGTCAGACAGACAAGGCAGTCTTATGTTCTTTTCCAATACAAAGCCATAGGCATCTACGGTCATAATCTGGTCATGGAAACTAAATAAGTGCAAAATGACATCTGTGCACACAGTAAATGTTGTTGGTTTTCCTACTTCTGACTTTTAATGAAGTTGTCTATAGTTTTACATCTTTTTCCAACAGTGAAAGTGAATTGGGACTGATGCTGTAATTTTGCTTAGTGTCTTGTGTTGTGTTCCACTAAAGAAATAAAGTCGGAACATCAAACAACATGATCTTGCCAAGAACACATAAGTCTAGCTTAAAAGGAATAGAAAAAAAAATGTTCTCAGTAAGCTTTTGTTGCAAATTCAGTTCATATAATGAAGTTCATATCTTTCAGTCCACACAGGGATGTCCTTTGACTTCAATTTCTGTCTGTATGCCCTCTCTGTTTAAAAGAATGTTACTGGTTAAACCAGGGGTGGGCAAACTACGGCCCGCGGGCCATATCCGGCCCGTTGGGCTTTTTAATCCGGCCCGCCGAACTTGCCGAACCTGTATTAAACCTCCTTCATTTTACATTTCCCTGTAATGTCACTCTGTCGCGGCTGCAAGCCGCAGTGGCGCTGAAAGTGTGTTGGAGAGTATGCGTGTGTCGCAAACCCCTCTAGACCCCCACCCCCTTCCGCGAGTGGAAAACAGAGCTACACGCGTAAATACGGGTACCCGCAAGATCATTTTAATCACTCGCGCGAGCTTGACATCTAATCGGCGCGCGCGCGAACATTCGCCCGCTCTCAACTGCTGTTTTTGCTCGCGCGAGCATTTTTATTTTTGTCAGTCGTGGAGCGGGGCTTGCTCTTGTAATAGTAACATCAAACGTCATTGGTTAGTTCCGTTTTTTCCAGAGGTCAGTTGTGATTGGAATCCTGTGATTGTCAATCTAGAGCTGAGGCAAATATACGATTCAGTCACATTGCATATTATGTTTTTTTTTTTTGTCGATTAAATTGTATTAATATTGTTTTGTTGTAATTTCACGTGTCCCAGTCGAGTGATTTAAGACCAAACTATACTTTATACAGGTTTTCTAGGATTTATTATAAGTAAATGCACAGGTGCGACCTTCTCAAAAGAAGTTGTATGCTGTCAACGTTATGTTGTTATTTGCTGCATTCAAGAACATGACCTGCAAATACAAGAGGAAAAATAGGGAAATATAGGTAGAGGAAATATAATGTACATTAGAATAAAATGCACTTAGAACTCATACACCAGTTTTGAAGTCATTACATATTTTAAATTGAGGGAAGTATATCCTGCCTTTGCTCTGGTCATGTCCCTATATATATTTCCCTCAGTTATTTTCATGCTTCTGTTGTCATATTTTATCTTTCATTCAATAAAACAGTATGTATTTAGTGTTCCTTCATCAGGGCTCAGAAGAACAAACACAGTAGTGTTTTTCAGGTAGAACCAGCACTTGCTCTCAGCTAATTTGATTAAGATAATCAAATGTAAAATAGCATTGAATCATCTTCACTATATATTAAAAATATCTGAATTTATTAAAGTTACGAAAGTCAAGAGCAGTGAGTTATTTTTATTTTTTTTTATTTTTGAGCTTGCGTACCCGTGTAGCTCTGTTTTCCACTTGCGGATGTAATTTATGCGCACACAAACATCAGTTTTGCTCTCGTATATTAAAGCCCCTCTGTCAATTTTAAGAAACCAATGTGGCCCGCGAGACAAATAGTTTGCCCACCCCTGGGTTAAACTGTTCCTCATTGAACTTATTACCTGCAGGCTTTTCTAGCCTCTCTAGGATTCTATAAATTCCATTTCAGATTCATATTTAAACTCTTTTTATTAGTTTTATATATTTTAATAAACCTGTTTCTCCACCTTGTTCCTTGTCTTTCTTCATTTACTGCAATCAGTAACTGTATCATACACTTTTTTGTGAAAGTATTTTGAATAGATTTGACACTTTTAATGTTTAAAAAAATTTTTTTTATTGTATATGTACACACTACTTCATCAGAGATGAAATTTAATCATAATATGGGACAATATTAAACTAAAGTGTTTCAAAAAAACTATCTGGAAAAAAAGAAATGTTACTGTAAGTATAGTGCTTAATGTGGTAAAATGTTGATAAACAAATGACTATTTGTTCTTATAAAATACATTCCTGAAAAACTATTTGTTGAAAAATACAACATAAGTACTAGGTGACAATTTCGTTTGAATTCATACAAAAACATTTCATTTTCAAACAAATCTTTTTATAAAGGACCACCCCCAAATCCAGTCCCAAACCTACCCATCACTGGGTTTTAACAGATCATACAAAAACGTATGAATGTGATCACACAAATTAATTTCCAGTTCAGCACAATGTAAAATAGTTATGTAATATAGTTACAAAATGAAAAGATATTTATTTAAAATGTATTGCACAGGTTTTTAATATGGCAACAAGATATGGTTGGTGTAACAGAACAAGGTTATTAATCATTTTTTAATGCGCAAATTGAAGCTAAATTTAGCAGATCATTAAAATAAATGGAACATTGCGATGTAATGCTACTTTAACTGATTCAATTCCATACATCATCATCATGTGCCCAGTGCAGATACGTTGGATGGGTTTATTATAAGCAAGCGTTTTAGCCTACTCAATTTCTTACTTATGAAACACAGCAACATAGCTAAAAGTATTCCTAATATGTTGGACCTTTTATTGGAAATAGCCTTTTACCTGTTGAAACATGCCTTCACAAGCAAACGTGATTACTCTATTTGTGTGTTCTGGGATGTGAACTTCCATAGAAATTAATATACAGTCTAATTCAAAGTAGATTGCATGAGTTTTTTTCATAATGGTGCAGATTACACTGAATACAGTAATGCCTTCAGATACGATCTGAACTATATTCCAAGATACGAGCAACCCTTCTAGCAAATATTTGCTTTGAGATACAAGTAAATATTTGTGATGCGACCATGCTTAAAGACAGTCGAGTCAAGGGCGGAACGGATACATTTTTTTCTGTTATTTCTTATGTGAAAAAATTATTTGAGATACGAGCCATTCAAGTTACAATTCGTACCTAAGGTATTACTGTTCTTTAAAATGAAATCTGCTACGCCTATCCTCAGAGCATGTTCCCACATTTTTACATTGTTCGTTTTCTCTCTTTTTCTCCTCCTTTTAACTTCCTTTCACAGTAAGCCTCACTGGCAGATCCTTGTGTGTTAGCAGTTTGTTTGTTATATTGACTGAAATAGGTTGTTGTCTCCCCTTTTGGAGCTGAGTTGCTGTTGGTTGCTCTTCTTTGTGCTAAGCACATTTCACACTTCAGAAGATCCATGTTCTTCTTGGTCTCTCTAAGCACCGTTCTATTCGGCAAGACTCTGTAACTGCCAGTATTTGGATTATGATTTAAAACCCCTTGTCTGTAAACTCTTCCCTTGCAGAGCTTCCCTTACAATGTTTCTTTGAGCTTGCACGCGATTGTTTGTCTATTCTTGTTTGAGCAGAGTCAAAAAATCGTTCAATTGACCATATGCGTGGTACGTTCTTAAGATCTTCCGCTATAATATAAGCCAGCTGGAAAACGTCCAGTGAAATGTCACTTGTTGGTGTGTCAGTATCTTCAAGGTCCTGAGATAGCATCATTAGTGTAAGACTTAGTTTAAAATCAGACTATAGTCACTTAAATGTTCAGGCCTAGCATTAATTTAGCATTTAATTTAGCCTATGTAAAATGACAAAACATAAACATGACATAAAAAACTAACTGATTTCTCAGCAAAATTAATTTCAACCATCAGTTTTCAAACTTTAAACATACTGTAAATAAAATAAAATAAAACAATTGTGCATTTTAGTTGGGAGTTTTCACAAGTGTGCCAAAATCTGTGAGCTTTGCGCTGCACTGATTTGACAGCTGTGATTTTAAACGGAAAGCATGGTACTTTTCTGTGAAATTTATTTTCAAGAAAAGTTAGTTTTTCATGAGACTTTGTGTGTACTTCATACCTCACCGTGACAATTTATTTTTAAACCCTTTGATTTTATTATGTTTAATAATTATTCAAAAACTAAACATGTAAAAAAAAATATATATTGGAAATGGCTAGTATAAGCCGATAAATGCTTCAATCTACTGGTTATAGTGGTAATGTTTTTATTTTATATATATATATATATATATATATATATATATATATATATATATATATATATATATATATATATATATATATTATTATTATTATTATTATTTTTTGTCTATAATAAACGTCTTTCCAAATTTTAATCTTTTACAAATGGGGTCTATCTCAGAAGGATGAACAAAATAATGTTTTGGTCATCACATTAAATATAATATCTGAAGTGCTGAAAAATTTCTGCATGTGCATGTCCAATTACAGATGCATTGTTTCTTATTCCAACGTTTCCATTTGTTTCAAGTTATTATTGCAATCAATAAGACAGGTTTACTGTTAAATTAGGTAATTTTTGATTAACTGTATTTAATGCAGTTTAAATACAACCTTTAACAGTCAAACTTTGATGGTTTTGTGTCAGTGTACAGCAAGTTAAGAATGACAGCTGACTGTTCACCGGAAATGTCCAACCTGGCTTGTCAAAAACCAGGAAATAATCATGCATATGGACAGTCTAGCAAATAGCATGCGACAAACAGCAACCGATCGGCTCAAGTGGTTGATTCAGATGAGCAGGCCTGACGGAGCTCTGTCACAACCTCTCTTCCAATATCACCCAGCAAGATCTGACACGGCATTGGGCTTGAAGCTCGCTGTCACGCTGTGAAGCGCGCAGCTGAGTCCTCCATCAAGCACTTGGGCTGTCTCACAAGGGCCGGCGGAGTGGCTGATCGCTCACTCTGTGCTCATTAGTCGGACATCACTTTATGGCTTGAGCTGTATTTTAAAGATAATTCGATGAATCCCTAATAGTCTTTGATGTACTTCCATCTGATTTTTTTCTGAGGTGAAATGAGCTTAATATTATCTGTACTATCTTGATGATGAGCTGAATGATTAATGATTTTCTCATCCTGGTCAAATACCGCTCTCACTGAGTGTTATGTGTGTTTGTGATGTCTTTCAGAGGTGCTGGAGGGGAAGACGGCCATGCTTTTGGGGATGAGTCAGTGGAACTCTAATGATCTGGTTGAACAGATAGAAACCCTGGGACACATTGACCAGACGCAGGGTAAGAGCTCATACATGTAAATGCTATGTTTCCAGTCAGCAATCGTACGCATATGGAAAATGAAGGTACTACAAATGTTTTGCGAGTGAAATGTTAAAACATTTGCATGGACAGCTGAGTGCACATGTACCTGAGACTGAGTTTTTGTGCTTTTGGATTTCTGTGATGAATTTAGCTCTGTTGGTGCACAAATATAGAACAGAGGCAACATTGTCTTGCTGGCTAACTTTATGAAAATGTGAAATGTGAGAATGTGAATTGTGAAAGTTACTTAATACTAATAGTAGCAGATTTTCTGAATAGTTATGATTTAAACGACCCACGTTTAATTATTAATAATATCCCACGGTCAATTTTACTCTTCACCTTCCGCTATTATTAGTGGAAGCGTGACAACACACTCAACAACCATTTATAATTCGTATTTTCATAATATTGAATGTGATGCAATAAAAACATAGTCTACTGTAAATAAATGTCTTTCTATTGAGGTGTCCTTGCCGGCAGCATGCAAAGAAAATTTATCATAGTCAGATTCATGAGTAAATTACTCTTAATGACCAGTCTTTTATAAACGTGTATGGGGCTGGCAATATAGACAATTCTTAAAACAAATTAATCTTATGAGACGGTTATTTTAAAGAATTGATAAAAAAAGATGAGTTTTTATGTTGTATGTTTGTTTGAAAAACTGTATGTTTGCCCTAACACTGCCCTGTATTTACATCATTAGCTGTCAGGATTTCTGTCATATAGAAGCAAACTTAAAATTACAATTGAGATGTAAACAGATTGTAATCAAATGCTTGTGACTCAAAATCAAATCAGGAAATCTGTATGTTTCTCTATTGTCAAACATAGCATTCAAAGTTATACAGGTTTGGAACAACATGGGGTCGGTAAATGATACAATTTTCATTTTTGGGTGAAAATATTTATGCTAAAAGTGTCTGTATCATATTTGTGGTGAAGAAGTGAAAATGTAAACCAGTAAACATCTAAATAAAATTATTTGACAGACTTGAAAGCACTTAATTCATGGTGTAAAGAAGTGTTTTTCAACCACTAGTGTGCCGTGGAAGATTGTTCAATTTAACCTAATTGGTCAAAAAAAAAAATTTGAAAACGAATTAATCATAAAATACTTAATTTTTGGGGTTTATTTGATTCCCATTCAAGACACTTTGATAAGAATGGCTGTATATTGGTAATATAGGCTACAGAGTTTCATTTTTTTAAACATTTTCGGTTGGTGGTGTGCATTGTGAATTTTTGTATTTATTTTTTCCAATGAAAATATGTACGTTTGGCTCAAAAAAGGTTGAAAAACACTGGTGTGAAGCACTGAAAATACACTGAAAATACATTGTGATATGATGCCATGACCAAAGACAAAGCCTGATGCATTAGAACGTAGTCTAGCTACCTATTAACCTCACTCCCAATCCTCAAGCAATTAAAATCACCCAAATGCACATTACTAGCTCATATCCTCGAAAACAAAGGAGACTGTAATCTGAAATGGCATTTTATAACCCATCTCATTATGTTTTACATTAACCACCCATGTCACAAAAATTGTTCGACAGCTGCTTGCCAAACAAATCTGTAATTTTTCATTTCACCATGAAAACAGAGGAAACAGACGTCAGGCTTCATTAAGCAGCATCATGTCTCAGCTGTCTCCATTGATTTTTCTGACTCTTTGTTCTTATCTGGTCTATTCTTGTAATGATAACTGTTAGCTAGCATGAGTCATTAGCGAAGTAAACATCGGTATTCTTCGCTTTCTCAGAATTCTCTTTTTGAAGTTGCTTTCAAGCTTCATTTTTCACAATGTAGCTGTATTCATTAGTATCTCATGTTCGCTGTGTAAAGGTCCATACATCCTTAAAGAGTCTCTTAGCTTCACGCTAATACTGCTTAGAGCTCAATGTTTTTCTTGTCATATTTACTCTCTGAAAGCTCTGCTAGCCTTTACCATTGTTCAGTTTAACATTGGAGGAGGATAGTGTACATTTCTACTGTGTAAATCGAATTTATGTACAAAATATTTCTCTCTGGTGATTTATTGCCCGTGGCGTATGCAATTACACAGCAATTACATATCGATTTACTTCCCCATTTTGAGTGATACCAGTGATGTAAAGCCACCATATTAAAACCCCTCACACACGTAGCTAGATGCCAATTTCCATAAAAAGCATGACATTCTCGTATATTATTGAGTTCTCTGAGCTGTTTGTTGTCCACATATTTTTCATACTGGTTTTGGAAAATGCAGTTTAACCTTAGCTTGTGCATCAAGATAATTCACCTTTCTTCACCTCAATTATTCAAGTGACCTTTTCTCACATTTTTGTTTGCCTCCTGTGTGAAATATGATTGGTCAATTGGACTGCATTCAAGGGGATGGAGACTTATGCTGATGTGACCAAGGGATAAATGAGCTGGCATTGAGAGTGAGAGGCTGGCGTTGACCCCTCCAAGCCCCTATCAGCTTAGTTTTCAAGTGTCTTGTACCAGAATGCTTCTTCCTGCAAGATGAAAGTGATGTTAGCTTTAGGCGGTCCCTTTAGTGAAATTGCTCGTCATGGGTAAATGCTCCTTTCAAGACCAGTGCTGTAATTATTACTATAACTTAGTCCAAAAGAAATGCACTTATAATGGGCAAAAAAATTCATAATTTTACATGCAGGGTCATGCCGACAGGAAATTAGAATAATTTGGTTAATGTTCAGTCTATTAAATATTGCTTTATTTGATCGTGTTCTTTAATTCCTGTATAATCTGAATTTAGGCTAGTTGAGGACTGTGTCGACCTTACTGATGCATGCTAGAGCTGGGTGAAATTTCGATTACCCTTTATATTTTGGACTGTTTTATTGGCAGTAAAAATATAAGCAACATTGTACTTTTTCAACATTTTGTGTGTGTGTGTGCATGTATGTATGTGTGTCTGCGTGTGTGTGTGTATATATATATATATATATATATATATATATATATATATATATATATATATATATGCACCATTTAATCTCTATGTGGCGTTTTTTTTCTTTCTTTAAAATGTTTTAGTAAACATGTATGTGGGAGAACGATTAAAAAAGTATTTAGATAAATTTACATTTTTGAGATTTTAGTAAAATATAGCATGAAATTATACAAATATGTTATATTTGTTTATTGAAATCCGAAATATATACAGTAATACCTCGGTTTACGAGTTTAATTCGTTCCAAGAGCAAGCTCGTAAACCAAAATGCTCGTACACCAAAACAATTTCCCCCATAAGAACGCACTAAAAATCTCTTGATTCGTTCCACACGACCATAAATGCCCATTTTAAATATTTTTTTGTTTTTAACCTATTAATTACATTTAAAATTATAACCATTAAGATCTCATATAAATACTAATTAAGTATTTTTAGAGTTTAACTGTCATTATTAACTATTTACTGTAACACGCACTTTACCTCTTCACTGCTGGCATGATCGAGACGAGAGGAGAGGGGAGGGGGGTGGGGTGTTACTGCTTATATATTTCACTACATTGTAGCGTTGCTTCTTTTAATAACCAGACAGGTTCCTTCTCATTCAGAGATTTTATTGAGAACTATCGGATTGCGGTTCTGGCTTCAACCCACGCCGTACATAACAGAAGAATCAAAACTATCTCTGCTTCGGAGCTCTTTCTAATCCCTCAGAACTCAACTCTCTCTAGCGCCGACTGAAACCTTGTCCTCTTAAAGTGACAAGACTGTTAACTTAACACTTATTGAACACATCAGATTAACTAGTTCTTTCAACATTTGTAACGATATTACAACGTGAAGAATAGCGATCACAATTAATGCAACAACACGAGGTAAAACCGCTTTAAATCACTTATGTATATGATTTGTACAGAGTTATAACTGTTATAGTATGCTGTTCTCTAAAAGTGTATGGCCCTTTAAGAACGTCATTGGGTGCGTTGGACTGTGAACACACGTGAGTCTCATTAGTATGCAATGTGTGGTGTTGGTAACATGCTCCGTTAATAAAGTTTCATCATATTCACATGTAATCATATTCACAACAACTTATAAAATAATGCACTGTGGTGAATGATGCAACCATACTGAGAGACACTGAGAGAATGAACGAGTTAAGGGGTGATAAAGGGATCTTTTCGACGCAAAACTGCGCATGGGTGTGGGAAATTTTTTGCAATGCTCGTACACCGATTCGACCCTCCATGCTCGTACACCGATTTGCTCGTATACCAAGTCGCTCATAAACCGAGGTATTACTGTATATATATTTTTTTTGGCTACATTGACTTGATTTGAATCTGGTTCATTATTTATTTATTTTGTATTAATCAAATATATTTTAGTAATTGAAATAATATATTTTATATCAAATTCGTAGTGCTAAATAATAGTAATAGTTTCTGATTGGGTACTTGAAAAACATCAGAGCTTTTAGGATTTTTGTGAAACTGATCATTTTTTCAGAATTCTTTGATGAATAGAAAGTTCAAATGAACAGGATTTATTTTTTACACAAACAAACAATAGCAGAACAGTTACCACAGTTACAAGATTTCTCCTTGCTAATGACTACTGTGACTCACTAAATGAACAAAACAAAGTATGTAAACAAAACTCGCGTGTTCTCTCTCAGCTGGCAAACGCTTCTCCTAATAATTCTCTCTGTTTCATGCATTTATATTTGCTCACAGTCGCCAAATGCCACGCCCACAACTCCACGCGCCGTTTAAAGTGCAATAAAAAGCAAAACCACACGAGGCAGAAAACTGTTTTGATCGAAACTAGCACGCCGAGTTGCAACGCGGTACACAAACAAAGTATTAATGAAAAAAAAGAAACCTTATTGTCCACAAACTTTTTAAACTTTTTAAAAATTTGTCACTCGGTGCTAATACCTTTTGAAACTCTTCTTCAAGTGGGAATTTTCTGTTTCTAAACTTAGCGTTAATTATATTGAATCCCAGTTATTTCCCCATAGTCCATTACAGTTGAAAGATTTTATTGACAGCATTAAGTGTTGAAGGTTCACTGAAGAATGGGCACTCAAGGTTTCAGATTAATTACCCTGTCAAATAGGGGGCTTTCTACCTTTGGTGAGCCGAAGACTGATGATAATTAGAAAACAGTGCTCAATCTACTTTCATTTGCAGCTAGCGGGGGTGTGCTCCCGTCCAGATTCCAGCCAGCTTGGTTTCAGCAATGCTGTCTGGATGCTGTCTGTTCTTGTCGTGGAGTAAAATAGTTGGCTTCTTGATTGATCTGTGTACATTACTGAAACACTTCAGTGACAGCATTAGGTTCCTGCACGGCATTGACATCCTGTAGCGTCCATCCTTCAAGTATTACAATTACCTGTCAGAGCATTTGACATTTGGCTAACCTTTCTACATAGGCAACATTTTGTGGCACCATAGATACATTCCATTTGTGAAAATTGTCACATTCTTAGACAGCATCACATGTAAACATCACGGAGAAGACAATTCCAGAATGCATTCATTGTATTGAGAACAGTGAATGGAGGCCTGAGAAATATTGATTATAAGTAAACTTGTATTTCATTCATGAATACTTTAAATACAGTTTAATGTAATAAAAATGTCATTATTATAAAATTATAGTACATTTTTGTATTGTCTAAACATAATTGTGCTATGCATAATGTATGCTTTTTAACATGCTTAGCAACATCCTAATGTCAAATTTATTCAAGCAGACGTGGATTGCAATTTTTTTTGGTATGCAAAATCAATGTCTGAGTAGAGCTTTCAATTTCTTTGACTGGAATGATGAATATTTATTTTAGATATTCTTTCTCAGCATTAAAGGTGAGCTAGAGCTATTTTGAAGGTCCCTTATATCAAGTCCATTGATGTCAAATCTAGTTTAAAAAAAAGAAGCAAGAGACCTCTTTCTTTTTTTTTCTTCTTAGAAGTACCTGTAGTTTTTATTCTTTTTTTCTGAATACAGTCTGGCTTCTCATCAGTCAAACAAGCTCTTTTGTTTCCTGCTGTACTTGACTGGCTTCTAAACTCATAGAGGTTGAGGGATTGCTTTTATTTCATATGTTTCCCTTGATGTGAAAGCAGTAGGTACTTTTTAAAATGTGACTTATGCTTTATCAATGCTACCATTTTTACTTTTCATAGCAAGATGATAATGATTCTATAAATCAATTTAATGGGGCCTCATTAGCACATTTAAAGCAGACACTCCAGTTAATTGCAGTTCCTCACAGGTAGAATTCTCATCAATCTCTGAACTAGATGATCTGGAATACCTTCCCTAAGGGCTACCTGATTGACAATCTAATTGATGACCTGATTATTTTAGGAATTACACATATGACCGATATTTGGAGCCACACCAGACAGTTTAGTGATTTGGAGACTTGTCATCATGCAGCAGCTCTGGGCTTAGGTTTTGTTTTTGCTCATTTACCATTTCAAGTAATTAATTTCTAGTCAGTGGCACAATCATCTTGATTACTTGTGTATTAGCTAGGTTAGGGCATTGTGTTTATATGAGCACAGATGGAAGTCGGCACAGACTCCCTGTGGAGCCGAGGAGTACGGGTGTCCACTGGTAGAGCTTGGATGAAGAAACCATTGAAACAGCCTGATGATGCCTCAAAGAGAAGCTTCAGACAGAAGCCTGCCACCTACTCTCTCCGGCTTTCCAAATTTCCTCCTATCCCTCCTGTTTTTGTCCACTGATTGAATCCAATTAGTGCACATACAATGGACTCCAGTAGGTTAGTGTTGGAGATTTAAAGTTTGATCTCTGTTCTGAAATCTTTTCTTCATTTATGTGCTTTTCCCATGATTATGAATCTGCTCAAACACATTTATGCAGCATCTATGCAAGTTAAAATTTAGATGTTCCTATTATAGTGGCTCTTAACTAGGGGCCGGGGCCTACCTCAGTAAATTTCCATCCAAAACTATTTAGAATAAGACGTTGAAGTAAGCCTCAAAAACCCTCTATATTTCTTCTTATTTCTTAAAAAACTTTCAAAAAGAAATAAGGAAAAAAAAATGACCTTAACAACGGTTTTCTTTCTTTTGAGAACCAAGAGTCTTGGAAAAACATGAAAATATGAGGAGGTCTTGTTTTAAAAGTGTGAATTCTAAATCTAGAAAACCCAAAATGTATAAAATCTTATTACAGCATGTTATTTTTCTAATGAATATATTTTATTGGGTTGAAATTGTGAGTAAAAAATATTTCATTAAAAACCTTTATCCTTAATATTCATCCAGTAAATCACGAACAACTGTGACCTACTCTACTAATATTTTTGTGGACAAGGGAAGTCCACTTGGAAATCAAATTATTATGACCTATTATAAAGGTTAAAAACAAAACAATAAAGTCAAATTTAACCAAATCCTTGACTTATAATAACGTGAGGAGGGGTGGCAAATATTGGCAAATATCCAGGCAAATATTGTCACTTACCCCAAAACTACCTCTGAGTAACTCAAAGCTTCTCTTGGCAAAATCACTCTCCCACAGTCCTGGCATACTTTGAAAATGGCTGGATAGGCCAAACCAGCCAAAACTCCAAAACATCCAAAACACTCCAGCCAAAACATTTTTACACCAGAACCTCTCTTTTCTCAATATCCGATGAGTGCCTATGCAAATGAGTAATTATGTCATTTGTATTAAGTTTAATTGATTCATTCTAGTATTGTATTTTATTTCATTCTAGTTCCTTTTTATATTATTGTGTTATATTCCTGTTTATCGGCCCTATACCCATGTATGCCTGGGTAAATTTGGAGTTGAAGGTCAATAGTTACTTTAGTATTTCAATTTAAACTAAACAAATATGAACATTTTTACCTTGGCGATTAGCTGAAATAAGATTTTTTTAATAGTATGTAATATATACAGCTAGCAGTTGAAATGGGTACTGCAGTCCAAATTCTAAATATTGTCAAAACTTTTGACTGTTGATTCAGCTCAGATCTCAGGGTCCAGAGTGTTTGGAACTATAATAGAAATGTACCCCCCACCAAAAAACAACGACAACAAATTTTACTCAAATTTTCAAATGTTAATCACCTAGTTGGCAGCATTGTAACAAAAGCAAATGTTGTGCAGTCCAGGTTCTGATTAAACATCAAGCTTTGGCTGAATAAATGTGAAAAGACGACTAATTAATGCAGAAAATAAGAGCCAGTGATAAAATCACACACGTTATCTGCTCAGCTCATCTGACAGGCTCACGTCGCTTCTGCTTGCTCGTAGACACGGCCCCTCCGTGCCTCACCGCAGCCAGACACTCGAACTCGCCTCATCTGTATTCTCCCCCACGCGAGCCTCTGCCATGTCGTTTTTAAACATATGCCTCGTGTAGGCACAATCTCCCTCACACGCTAATTCCCATTTAATTACTTTTTCTTTCCTTTTCTTTTGTCCATTTAACCACAGAATGCCCCAAGCAGGGAAAACTGAAGACACACAATGCTAGGAACAATACGATAACTCTGCAGAGAGAAAGAATGATAGAGAAAGGAGGAAAAGAACCATAATAAGGTGATGATGAAGCATACTGGCACAAGAGAAGGGCTGAGCTGTATCTGCCAGCACTGAAGGACACTGATTCCAGACTGTGACAGGTTCTGCTATTCAGAGAATGATGTGTTCGGGGTCCAACATTACCAGTACACTTGCCAAGTGTTCAAGTTCATGTAAAAATGGTCTTTGGCTAGTACAACTGCAACATTACATGGCTCAAGGTGATTTGAAAGAATGATGGCCCCTCCCTTATGTTAGTCTGTGAGTCGCAGCTCAAGTGCCTTTTTCTTCAGTCCAGAATTTCCCATCATAAGTTTATCTAAGATGTCTAAAGTGTCCTCTTTATCCAGAACTCCATGTGGTGACATACTGTACAGTATGTGGAATATGTATTACACTAAGCCAACAAGATGAAAATACTGAACTGAATCATATGTTTTTACGAACTAAATGCGATTTGCTAATTTAACAATAGGAGTATTTGGTATGACCAGAATCTTATCACATACATTACATAATATTTTATATTACTTAAAATGAAAGTCACTTCATATCTTTAGAACAAACTCAAGGCAGGTAATGAGGGAGAACAGGTGGGGCAAATCAAACCAATAATGATGAGACAAGATGGGCGGTTTTACAAAATGACAGGGCAAAACATGACATGAACACGTGTGAGAACACTCCTAATTTAAAAAAAAAAAATTATAGTTTGTTTTGTTAAAAACCTATGTTATTCTTTTTAATCTACACTAAAACTGTATTTATTTTATTTTTTATTAGTTGGTGAAACAACCAAATTTCCATTTTTAAAGTGCAGAAAAGTTGACCAAATGGACTTATGACCGATTTTTAAGTCACACTGGAAATGTACCTCCAGTACAAATCTTACTGCTGAATCTTTAGTAGCTGATGTATTTCTGTCCTACAGTGAAAGATGAATGCTGTTGATCTATCTAGTCAGAATGAATGGGCTTGTTCAGTGTTAACACTAAACGCCTGTTGTGATGTGTCCTCCCAGGTTCATGTTTTTCTTGTAGTATGATGGCGGTGGACAGGTGTTAGACCTGGACTTGTCAGTTGTGCAACAAGGGTGCCCAGACTTGTCTACACACAGCAGAGGGTACAGATGCTCCACTGCCCTAACTTCAATTACATGCTTATATACATAGACTTAAATTTGGGTGGAATTCAACTTGCATGCTTTTCACAGTGAATTTTTTGTGAAATATTTGTATGTGTGTGAGTTTGTATTTTATTTAACATATTCTCTTATCTGAGAGGGTGAGTGTTGGGGTCAGATTGTTAAATGTATTTCCACTAAACATATTGCTGTCCATAACAAATTTGATGAGAAGCTGGAATCAGTTATTTTTAACATTCTGCATCTGGGATTTGGTACAGCCAGGTGTGTTCCCTGTCAAGCAGATGGCCAGAAATGTCCGCTCTGCTCTTCCTGAAATCGCACTTTTCCCATGTGGCAGTGACACCAAACTCATTGTGATGTGTCTCACAGAGAAGCGACAGTCTGTAACGGTTTCATAAAACATCAATCACACCATGCAGAAGCAAGGCATTTAATGCCTACCAGAATGCCATATATTGCCGAATTGGGATGGGTTTTTTTTTATCGCAGTTTAATTATTTTAATACATTAATAATAATTATTATTATTACTATTACCATTCATTTAAATATAAAAAATCACTGGCATATTATAATCTTACATGTTTTATTTATTTATTTTTTTTTTATTGCAGGGAACAACCAACAATTAAACAAATAATGGGACAAAAAATAATAAAAATAAAAAGGGGCAAAAAATTAACAACAAAAAAAACAACGAGCAAGGGTGAAGGTTGAGATATAGGTAATCGATAAATACCACTACTATAATTCTACATATGGTGTCAATTTACAATAATACACATTTATAAACCAGATACAATGAAATCATGCAAACTGCATTTAAAATCTGAATTTAATGAAGTATTATTTATTTAGACTATATGGTTTGAGCTTTGAATCCACCATTAAACTCCAGCATTATCAGCTGAGCGATTGACTATTTTGCATATTATTTGCATAAATTAATCTTTCTGTGGCATTATTGATTATTATCTTACTGCTTGTTACACCGTTTTCGATGAGTATCCATTTTTGGTGCTCTGTATTGATTTGAGCAACATTGTTTTGATATCTTATCTAGCTCTCTTCAGTTCATTTCTCTTTTGAGTCTCTGCGCAAGATCAACCAATCTCTGAGTTAAAGGGAGCCTGTGGCCGCTGTCAACCTAGGTGATATTTTTGGCAACACGTTCATGTTTTTCTCCACTATAAATGCATATCTGCATTCTGAACAGCCCTCGTTCTATTTCCTTCAACCTCAGTCTATTTAATCTATTTGATCTATGCATCTCTGTCTTGACACTTTGTAGAGTCATGCTTTAAAAACATTATAGACATCCTACCTTAGCAGCCTTTTCATTATTTTTAAGCTTTTGCTCTTTTCTAATGAGAGTCTATAGAAATTCTTTGTGTTTGGAAAGTTTTACACAAAAAAATGTCAGAATTTATCAAAACTATTGTGAAAGTTATTTTTGGTATGTTTTTTTCCTATACAAATATTTTCATCTGGATTGTTTTAGGATAATCTTGACCCCTTTATTTATTTTAATATTTTTTTAAACTAATAACTAATTGTTATGCGTGAAATAACAATATTATTTTATTTCAATATAATTTATTTTAATGAAATTCTGTTATACAGTAATACCTCTAGATACGAGCATAATCCGGGGCAGAGCTCGTAACTCGAATTGTTCGCACCTCGAATCAAGTTTTCCCATAAGAAAAAAAAAAAAAAAAAATGGGTTAGGAATGGGAATACTCTTATGTAGGGACGCTCGTATCTCGAGGTATTACTGTATGAATGAAGGTAAAGATTTATTTTAGCTTCACCAAATTCAGTCAGTGCCTTTCATTCTTTCAGGGCTGTCCTCACTGTAGTGTTTTCCTGACTCAGGTTTGCCTAGCAGAAATCCGTTTTGTTAAACAATACAAATGTGGAATTAAAAGGAGGAACAGGCTCAGTCAACACAGATTTGACCCTGCTCCTACTTGTTGTCTTCCCTTCCCCTTTGCATTCTTCACATGTCTGTATTGTTCCTTCTCTCTCTCTCTCCCTCTCTCTCTCTCTGTCTCTTCCCCTGTCCGAAGAGTCTTTGTTTCTCTACAGGATGCTATAAATCTGCAGGGGTAGTGCTGGGTGACTGGGCTGCTGTGGGAAATAGAGGACATGAGCTAAAGAAAGAGAGACACAGGCAACTCCAGAGCAGAGTGAATAAGAACAAAATGTCCCCATTGCATTTATGGAGAAGTGGCATTCTGGAGCAGAGGCTGTGAGGGATGGGGAAACTGAATCAATACTCTCGTCTTTCTCTTTTTGATCCGCACCCACCTTATCATTTCATTGTCCTGTCCTTATTGCTTGTTATCCTTTTCTCTCCATCTCTTTGTCATCACTTTCTCACCTTTTGAGCCCAATTGAAACTAAACCGTGGGAGTCTCAGCATTCCCAGCTCTGCCGCTCTGGTTCAGCATTAAGGTCCTACTGTGGAATTTCATTAACACACAAAACTCACTGTCCATCCGTCTGTTAGTATTTAGCCATCTGTATCTATCTATCTATCTATCTATCTATCTATCTATCTATCTATCTATCTATCTATCTATCTATCTATCTATCTATCTATCTATCCATCTATCTGTCTGTCTATTTGTCTATCTGTCTGCCTGCCTGTCATTCTATCTAAACAGATTTTCTAATGATCCATAAATATGACTTATGTGAGCTGAATTTGTTTGTTTTACATGCAACCGGGGATGTATTCAGACATGCTATAGTAAGAAAGTGTCACTTAGCCTGAAAATTGCTGTGGCTTATTGGCAGTATACAGCGTTAAGCACAAGAGAGAACATAGCTCTTCGCCCTGGCTGTTTTCCTTATGGCTCGGCTGTGAATGAAAGCCAGCAGCTGGGATGAGCACAGACTCTCACTATTGAGAGGGTTTTCTGCATTTGGGTACAGCTTTTCAATATACACAATTGCTCCTTGGAGACCTAGTGATTTAGAAGTGAATGAAAATGCCATTAAGAGAAGTAGTCTGTCTATTATCGCCTCAGCCAGTTTGATGTCATAGCAGCCCAGGGTTGTCATGACATCATCTTGGTGGTCAAAATACGTACGGTTTCCCACACGTGTCTGTGAAAGGATGGATTATGAATCAATCCAGTGATTGTCTGTGTAAAATCTTAACTGGATCTGTTTTTCAGATGTTTTTTCATTACAGAATGATGGGAACTATTGCAGGTTAGATCATTGTAAAAACACCTGGAATTTGACAATAATGAAAGGAGCACTTATTAATGTGGAAAAGAAAAGAAAGCCAGCCATTATTATTCATAACTTTGCCATTGTCAAATATTTTACTGTTTTTTAGAATGAATGTAGTATATCTGTAATGTTACTTTGAAAAACCACTTCTAGGGGCTTGAATTCCTTGATGTTTAACCTTCTGGATTGTAAGTTTCCCAAAGCAGATAGACTAATAAAAGACATTGAGAAGGCATGGGCACAAGCTCCATGCTGTCAGAATGACTGGAGGCCAGCCTGATCTGGAGCTCTAGATCATAGGAGTGTGAGAATGAGATTGCAGAACGGAGCGGGAAGCTACAAATGGAAAAAATAGAGCGTGCAATTGTGAAGTTGAGGTATAATGACTTTGGCCAAAGGCCAGCAGTCTTATTTGGAGATTCAGAGACACTGAAAAGCTTTGTGTTGGTCCTCTTCACTTTGTGTGTACATTTTTTTTTTTGACACCATCTGACATCAAAGTTAAAGAGTTTGCCTGATACAAATCCCAAGCTCTCTGTTTCTTATTGACCTGTTTTGAAATATGATGGTACCAGAATGGGGTTTTGATGTCAACACTACATTTTCTGTCATACTATGAAGAAGAAAAAAATGGGAGTGTACTTTGAAGGATCGATAGTCATTTGTGGTTTTGTTTGCTTTCGCATCTGTGCAAAGTGGCTATAATCACACTCTTTCTCTCTTTTTTTATGTATCCCCATCTGTCCATCTCATGCTCTTTCCTTAATGGGCTCAGAGAGTCTGTACCATGTAAGGAGGCCGAAATGTGTCCCTCAGACTAGCATTGATGGTCTAGAGGAAGCTGAGGTAAGATTTGACTATCTTTTTGACTATTCAGTATTCTACTGCTTTCCTTTCTCTAATGTTGTGCTGTGACTTTTCCGTGTCCCTTGTCCTCCAAAAGAAATGTCAAACACACGTGTTGGTGCTGGTGGTTCACGGGGGGAACATACTAGACCCAGCGGGTGGAGAGCCAGGTGCAAAGACCGCAGATGTAAACACCCTGTCCTCAGTGCTGGAGAAAGTATCTCAAGCTCATTTCCAAGCTGCAGCCCAGCATGTCGTCATCAAGTTGGTGTCGTGCCCAGCCGTATGCGCAGAGGCTTTCTGCCTTGTGTCGAAGTAAGTAGCTATTACTGAAAGCAACTTTTAATGACCATGTTTTTTTTGGAAATATGCCATGGTATTCTTTGAAGCAAATACCATTGTGTATGTAGGCTATCATCTGATTCCATCACTGTTTCCTTTCATCGGTACTGTTTTGTAACTGCTTGGATTGGCTTGGTTTCCTGGCATGAAGTGTTTTGCTTCATTGTGCAAATACATTCTGAAATTAGATACAACATGCATAGATGTTTTGTTCTGAAGTCATGGGAACACCCTTAGGTGAAACTGGCTGAATGCATGAAACTCTTTGTAGGTGGAAATGCTGAAAGATTCATTTGCGGTTATTCTTGATGGTTGTTTTTCTGAACTTGCTGAGGGACTCAATTTTAATTTAAGAATATTTGAGCTACTGGTCAATCGAATTTTTTTTTCTCTTTTTTTTTCGATATCTCAGAGAGAAGTGTGGTGAATGGCCGATATACCCATTTCAGTATTTTTTAAGGCAAACATTGTAACCAACAGGGCACTCGGTAAACTGGTTAGAATCATTTTTTTTAATCAAAATAAAGACAAGATAACACTAATTTCAGATTCAGAAAATCAAACTGCTGGATTCGACTAAGTCTGCAAGGTTTGTAAAATTTAATGTTTAATTGATACATTTAAAAACAAAAACAAAAATTATATATAAATGCATATTTGCTAAACGCTGATGGTAAATGAGAAAGTATTATAGTGTTTGCCTCGCTATTACTAATGGGAGCATGTACTCTGGCCCTGACATTCACTATCAAAATAAAAGCCAATTCATACTGCATCCACGTGGACTACAGTACAGTACAGATTACAGTACATCCTTTATCAGACATTTCACGACCTGACAAACACTGATGACTAACACCATCAAGCTCAATCAGAGGTAACGCACTGATCTTTAAGTGCCTTAAAAGCATGACTTCAAAGTCTCATCTCCGACAAATTGATCAAATGAAAAAGCTTATCTACAGATTTTATTTAGCATTTTATTTACTGTAAAACATTAATTTTGCAAATGGTCTTCAATGTCATATGATTCCTCCGATATCATTCTAATAAGTTGATTTGTTGTTCAAAAAACATTCGTTACTATTATCATTGTTGGAAATAGCAGTATTGTCTAACTTTTTTTTTAGAAACCGTGATACATTTTTTTCCAGGATTCTTTGACGAGTAAAAAGTTTATTTTTAAAATAAAACAGCATTTATTTGAAATGTAAATCTTTTGTAACATTATAAATGTCTTTACTGTCACCTTCGGTCAATTTATTGAATTCTTGGTGAGTAAAAGTATTAATATTTTTTTTGAACAGTATATTAAAATGTAAATTCACCACCCTAACAACTACTGCTTTTTAATTGCTAATTTTCATTCTGAAAAGTCCAAAAGGGAATGCGTTTTTTTTTTTGTTATTATAAATGTTTATATTTTACTTGTCAAGTTTTATGCTGTCAGTGAAGTGGAGCGTGTGCGATGTGGAAGCGCGAGGAGACACGGAGATCCAACAGAAAACACTTTAACAAAACAAACACAAAACAAAAACGGCACTAAACAATGCAAAAACTCTGAATACTTTGAAACACAGAAAGAGCATCTACACACGGAAAACAGACTAGGAATTGATTACGACAATCGACAAAGACAAGGGAGAACATGATGGTTTAAAAAGGCAGTATAACGGGGAGCACCTGAACAACTAACAAGGGGGGTGGGTGGCTGACTTGAAGGACGGAAACACAGAAGGATCACACAGGCGGAAAGTGATGAAACACGACATGACTGTGACATATACTGAAAAGTGCTGAAAACAATTCCCAAGGTTAGGGAGAACTCATAATAATTTATATTAATTGCATTGCCTTTTGGACAACATCTCTTCATCTCATGCCGGTAGAACAAGAATGCAGATAAGATACAAAGCTTAGGCTTAGCGTGAATTGTTTGCTTGACGAGACATAATGAATTTTTTTGTCATCCCTCTCTGCTGCTGTTCATTTATAAGGGATGAAGCGAATAAGAAGTCAGCCCTAAGTAAGCATGTAACGCTAATGCTTTCTGTGAGAATCAGCTTTTAAAATGAGTCCCTTTGCCGTGAAAAGTGGATCCATTGCTTCAAGGGCTCAGTGGCTCGAGGCCCTTCTGAGTTATTTCTTCTATAGCTTTAGGCCTTTTGTGTCGGTTTGTTCTGTCTTTCTCATCACCTGGGTGAGGCGATGAGAATGGAGGAGCACCAGTTTGAACAAACAAAGCAGAAAAGAATCTTTGATCACATGATCACAATCTCTGCCCGCTCCCTTGACACACACAGTGTAATAAAAAAAATTCAATCTATGGGATCCCGCAGAGATTAACATGATAAACTCTGCTCATGAGTGACATACAAAAAACTGCATTTGCCCTTTTTCTGTGATTTTATGCTTCAGTGCTCAGAGAGGCTTGAGCTGCAGTGAGTATTAACCGACCTGAGCAAATGACAAAGCGATAGATGCAGAAACCATGACCAGTTTTATGCCTATCTGTCTCCATTTGTCCAGTACTGAGAAAGGGGGTATAATCAAAGTGATATAATAAAGAACAACATCCTGTTGGAAGAGACTGAGTAATTGTTGCAAGTCATAATCGTGATCCCTGGATACAGAATACACATAAACACACATTTATACATGCTTCAGAATCATACAATAGGGTTTTCTTTTCATCAACACGACTTCCTTTTTGCTTCTCACATGGTTAATGAAGGAATTAGGCACTCAGTTTATGCTGTTACTTAGCCCAGGATCAGCCAATACAGCATTAGTAGGCTCTGGTGCTCCAGGAAGAGATGTGTGGCTGATTTTATCTCCTGATGGGTCTTGGCAGCCTGTTGGACAGCAGCAGTGATGACTAAACAATGGGAATCTAACAAAACCAGTTTTTTTTCTTTGACGTTATTGTTGACTTAAGAGTTATTTGTTGTTCTTGCATATATACTCTGTGTGTGTGTGTGTGTGTGTGTGTGTGTGTGTGTGTGTGTGTGTGTGTGTGTGTGTATATATATATATATACATACACACATATGTATATGTATGTGTATGTGTATGTGTATATATATATATATATATATATATATATATATATATATATATATATATATATATATGCTGTTTGTGCGTTTGAACAATCTGAATTTACACATTGTATCTTAATGGATGAAATATTCAATTTGAATATTTTATATGCATTCTATAATTTAAGAGCAAAATTACATGACAGCCAATGGAAACAAAAATCAACAACACACTGAGGGATGGATTCAAAACCATAACTAAAAACATAGAAAAACAAAGTACGTCACAGAAACTCATAATGGACGTCAGTAGTGTGTACTATATGCACTCACAATAACATCAAGGCATGCTAATGAAATGGTGGATGGTTTCCATCAGTGAGTTCCTTGGCAGACTGTGATGCTACTTGGTGGCTTTGGATGCTTCAATTGGATTCCGTTCTAAGGAACTTGAGGGCCAATCAATGGCATCAATGTCTTTGTCATCTAAAAACTGCTGTTTGAAATCTTAGAATTGAAGACCAGGAGACTTGGTTGTATCTTCACAAGGTTTCTGTATTGAGAATGTATAGCATTGTTTTACTGTAATTCATTTTTTATCCTGTGTTATACTGTAGTTAAGAGAATCACTATTCAGACTACTAAGAATCTATTAAGAATTCTACTAAGAATCACCATTCAGAATATTGAGAATTGCACAGAAACATTAAAGTAAAACATTTACGGTGATAATGTGAGATAAAACACATGTGTAAAACATAACAGTCCTTAAAAATTTTTTTTATTTATTCAAAATATATATTTTTCTTCTTCTTCTTTTTGCTTTTAGGGTCAAATATGACCTTGGTATGTTTTTGTGAGAATCAGCCAGTCAAGGCTCACTGATCTCTCCGCATTGACAGACAGCCCAGACATAAACGGCTCACTGCCATGTTTAGAGCCCCTTCTTAAATTGCTCACATCTTCTGTCAGCACAGCTGCCATGCATGTATGTTCTCATTTCCTCGGTTTAAGAGCTTTGGGAATTTTCTTTGAGACCTGTAGCCATCCTGCCAAGCTATCATGGCTGATAATGAGTTCCCTTTCCTAATGAGGTGTGCTTACAGATGTGGCGTTACATTGTGTGTATGAAGCAGAGTCTCACACAGAGAAACATTCAAACATGCTTTAATGTTTGTGGGGGGTGGGGGAAGCACAAAAAAGCAAAGGAGGAACGGAATGTTATGGAGCTTTGTGTTTACCGCTTCCACACGGGATTTCCAATTAGCAACTCTGGCAAGAAAGCTTCCACATTGATTTTCTCTCACTAAAGCACGGTGTGCAAGTCAATTCAATACGTGATTCCAGGAGTAAAACAATTTGGGGCTCTGTCACAACTCAGATTGGAAGGAGATGCACACTGATTTGTCTCTCGATGGCAGTGCCACCTGTGAGCATTGGTGTAAGTCTGCTCAGTATTCGTCATGTGCTTGAGGTTACAACATGTAACTCCTTGTTAATCTAAAGCCTGAATCTTTGACCCTTTAAACTCTCTGCCATTTTATTTTTCTAGTTTGCATTTTTTCCTCCTCGCTTGTTTTTCTGTTATATATAATATATAACATTTATATTACAGTTAGATCTGGTTTTTACAGTCTGTATGCATTAGTGTTGGAGATTGGATTGACTTTTACATGGTTGCATCAGTAGGTGGCGACAAGTGACTGTCATTGATCAACTAATTTGTTCAAATATACTAATTCATTCAGGCTCAAGGGAGTCAATCATTCCTTCAACCAGGGTGTGTTTCCTGTACACTAATGTAACTCGCTGCTTAACTACCATGGTATGATGCATCGCTGAAGAAATCAGCTAGCTAGTCACAAAACCATATTGTCAAGTGGTAAAAATAGCTTATTTTAATTAATCCATTTGAGATCTAAATGCTAGATTTTTGCCATATATTACAGCCATAGCATCTGAGGACTTATTCTCATTTTTCTCAGTTATTTTATTTTATTTCCAGATTCAATCATTGGTTCGTTCTTGCGTACTAGAGCACATATGCACGTGCAATCTCTTGAAACACTAAATGATGTAAATAATAGTTATACATATTAGAAATAAAATATATAGATTGTATTTCAGTTTGCTTATTTTGCTCAAGATGAGGATTTATTAAGCCCACATGTCATAAAATAAGAAACTATGCTTAGAACTTTGTGATGCTGTTTGCAAATGTTTGTTGGAACTATGGTTTCGGGAAATACTGAGCAGAACTACATTTTACATTTACTTTCTAATCAGTTCTTGGGTCCCTGGGACTCAAACCCATGATCTTAGCGTTGCACTCGCCAGGTTTTACTGTTTAAGCCACAGGAAAGTGATTGTAATATACTGATTAATTCAGGAATGAGTGAGTCATTAATTCACTCAACAGATTAATTTATGTATAAGTGAATTGTTGAATGATTTAGTTAACCGATTAAAAAAAAAATCATAATTTCATTCAGAAACAAGTAATTGAATCAGTCACTTGACAGACAAGTATTTTCATTGCCAGAGCAAAAACAAAGTAGTTGCCAATATTGTGTCTAAAATGTAAGTACTTAATTGCATAAAAGCTGCAGCACCAAGCAAGGATGTTGTTGGTTTTGCTTATTTATAGCAAAACCAACAACAGTGATTTTAACATGTCACCTTTAAAATGAATGTAGAGCAGTTGTTATAAACAAATGAATTTGTTTGTGGTAGATGAGTCATGGATTAGCGCCCTAACATCATGGATAGGAAGAGGAAATATTTACCAATCTTATGTTGCTTGACTGATAGAAAGATGGATTTTGAGATTCATATCTTTTATCTGAGCCCTAATGGTCGGAAGAGAGATCCCAGTAATGAGAGCTAATGCTTTATAATCAGAAATAAGACTTATGACTATCCTGAAATATTACATCTTCAAACGGATGTCTTTCTTACACACAGCAGTGTTTGTGAATGTCTGGTTAGATTTCAGCTCCCACTTGTGTATTTGTAAGAGGTTTTTTGGCAGTCTAATGGTGTGGGTTATTGATCAAAACTCCTTCCTGTTGCCCTCCTCAGCTGGAGATGGGTTATTTTGAGACCCAGAAGCTATCGCCTGTGGAGCAGACTAGCAGGGAGTACAGGGGTCTTTATTTGTTCTGAGCAGGCTTGGAAGGTTTTGTCTTTGAACGAACAGGGATCAGCTCTGTGTCAGTTTTACTAACGTGGATAATGAGGGTGGTAGGTTTAGTAAAAGATGTTGAATAATTCTTGATATTCATAACATGAGTACTTGATATTCATCAGTTTCATGATCGGGGGTTTATATTGTAAACTCAAATAGTTAAACTACCATTCAAAGTTTTGACTTGAGTAAGATTTTTATGTTTTGGGGAAAAATGTGCATCAAAGCCATTTTTATATGATAAAAAAAAAGTAATGTTGTCTAATATATTTACAATAATTTATTCCTAACAATTTAATTAATCTTGAGTGTCACATTATTTTTCAAAAATCATTCTGATATGCTGATTTTGTGTCCAAGAGATATTTCTTATTAGAAATGTAAAAAAAAAAAAAAAAAACATGGAGCCACAAATGAGTCTGATTGGGTTCTGAGCCTGTGACACCAGACGTTAAGTGAATGCTGGAAGAAATGGAGACTGTGGACTGGTGGATGGACTTCAATGCACAGGTATTAACCCTTCACCCTAGTACTTTATTCATCATCAATGTTTCAAGACATCACTGATACCTGTATAGACTGTGACTTATCGGTCTGTCCTTCATTGGTGTTTCAAGACAACTCAAAGAACCACTTGGACTGTTTGCTCTGAATCATCGTAGTTTAAAGACACGATTGAGAACGTTTTTTTATTTACTTTTTTTATCTGCCACCATCACTGTAGAGCTCAGCCAGTCCTTCAGACCTGCCACTGCTGGAGGTTCACAGCGCGTCAGCATATTCTGGAATGTCCTGCTTTGACATCAAGCTTTAGATCGAGCAACAATCAGCAGCGCCTGAGCGAGAGGATCCTGTGGCTTTGCCTCCAGCTGATCACTTCGCTTCATCTCGGCCCATCGACCTGTCGGCTCCACCTTGGCTCCTACCACCTTCGGCTCCACCAGAGCTCTGGGTCGGCTGCATCAATCAGTTCTCATAATCGCCATCAGTGGATAGTCGTTCTCCCATCACAATCCCTTTGCCAATTTCTCATCCACCTTGCTAGTACTTATGAGTGTTTAAATGTTTGAAACCTTTTGTGGTTGAAAACTCTGAATTGTTGTGATATCTGACAAGCTCTTTGCGCATCCGTCTCTGGACAAGCCCCAGATTTTGCGCAAAAACACGGTTGAATTTTGGAGTTATAACGTCACGCACTGAACGTTCTAATCACATCGGTGTGATTGAGCACATCAAAGGGTTAAGGGTTTGTTACCTGCACTTCATATCTGCTGCTCTGTGCTGTGTGCTCTTTTTTCACCCCCCCCCCCCCCCTCCCGGTATTGCTCCGAGCCCCCCTATTTGAGAAGCACTGCAATAGACCAATTAAATTGCCGCACGGGTTAAGGTCAAACAACTTTTTAGTTTACTGTTTAGATTAAATTGAGCGCACTCAAAGTGACGAGAGTGACAATGAAAATGATCCAATATCGCATGAAGCAATTCTGAGGCTATTTAACTCCGGCACCGAAGTGCACAGGAGGAAGATAGTAACCTATGACTTTCTTCGTAGGCTACTGTTTACTCCTATTTTTTTATTTTTTTGTGTTTCGTTAAAGCCTATTTATTTTTGCGACAAGCTGTGTTTTGGTAAAGCCTGTGTAAAGTTTGTTGTCATTTGTTTCAATGTACCGGTAGGCACTGCGGCTTATACACATATGTGGCTTATTTATGTTCAAAATAAGATTTTTGTAAAAATTCAGTGGCTGCGGCTTATATTCGGGTGCGCTCAATAGTCCGGAAATTACAGTAGGTTAACTGACTGTTTTATATGAACACTCGCCTTTTTGACATTATTTTGTTTGTATTTGACTGTTTAAGTGCAATAAGCAGTGAAAAAGAACTCAATTTAGTACTGCGAGTTTGCCTTTTGTACTGTGTGAGCACAAACTACGGTATTGAGTAAAATTTTGTGCAGTACTTGCAATTCCATGCTGAAATTCTAGCCTTGTAACACCAACAATATTCATCCAGATCAAATTAAACAAGTGAGTGAGGGATTGCGGATTTGTGTAATAGAGATGAGAGAGCGAGAACATGCAGATGGTATTGTGTACCCTAGCCATTCTGCAGAAAATGAGTGGAAGTGTTTCAGATATTTCAATATTGATATATTGAAAAATCTATATTTCTGACAACACTACATTACACTTAGTTTATTATTACAGGTGCCTTTTTAAAATACTACAACTGAAAAAGAATATATGAAAATATATATATATATGTGTGTGTGTGTGTGTATATATATATATATATATATATATATATATATATATATATACATACACATACACACACCAAAGTCGCTAGTAGGAGTGAATGTTACATACCACTCCTTAAATCCAGTTAATGTCAAACCTTAATTATAAAAGTCTACTATAAAAGTTTAGATTGATTTAATGTATCCTTGTTGAATAAAAGTATTAATTTCTTTAAAAAAGATTTTTTTTTTTTTTTACTTTAGTTTTACTTTTACATTACTATAGGCCTTTGCTTTTTACATTTACATTTACTCATTTAGCAGACGCTTTTATCCAAAGCGACTTACAATTTGAGGAGTATAGAAGCTTTTGTCCAATGGATACAAAAACACATAAGAGCACTTACAATACAAAGTTTCAAACATTTTGAACACAAGTAGCACAAGCATGGGGAATAGAGAAAAGGAAGAGGATGTTTTTTTTTTTTTTTTAAGTGTGTGGTTGTGTGTCATGTTAGGTGCTCATGGAAGAGGTGCGTTTTTAGTAGTCTTTTAAACTTCGACAGGGAATCTGCATTCCGGATGAGGGCAGGGAGGGCGTTCCACCAGCTGGGGGTGGTGAATGAAAATTTTCTTGTGATCGTTCTTTTAGGTGGTAGGTGTGTAGAGTTGTACCAATGAATGAAAGTATGAAGGTACTGAGTTTGTGTAAGTTCTGTATGCAAGAGTCAGTGCTTTTTTAAGTGCACGATTGTTTGTAATAAGCTAACCTTTTTTTTCTATGCAAACGCTTAGCTTAGCAGCACAGCTTTTGGAAAGAAAACTAGATCATCTAATCAATATTTTATGGCAAACAAATTTCAGTGCTTGTTCACTTTTTCCTAGTGAACTAGTTCCCTCAGGTAAAGACTGTGGGTGGCTCAGTGATAAAGACATTTTTGACAGAAAACAGTTCTTAAGATGCTGTTTTTGCTGTGGACATGACTTTAAATCTTATTTTAAATTCTTACCTAGTGAAGAAGGAAACAAAGACTTGCCTGGGCTTAATGGGCTCTTTTGACTGCAGTAACCACCTAGCACACCTTCAATTTGCATGTATTCATTTAACAAACACTTTTATCCAAAGCGACTTACAACTTGAGGGATACAGAAAGTGATTTGTCATGAAGAGGAAAAATACATGTACATGGGTGCTCACAATATAAAGTTTCAGACATTGTTTGTAGTATAAGCCTGAAAAATGGAGGGACTAATGGAAATTGAAATAGACTATATTATGTGTGTGTGTGTGTGTGTGTGTGTGTGTATATATATATATATATATATATATATATATATAATGTAGTAAAGGAAAGTTTAATAGACTATATTGTGTGTGTGTGTGTGTATGTGTGTATATATATATACAGTATATATATAATAATGTTGTAGCAAGTGGAAGTATGAGGGTGCGATCCTGTGTTAGCTCTGTAAGCAAGTGTCAACGCTTTGAATTTCATGCGAGCAGCAAGTCATAACTAATGTAGAAATATAAAGAGAGGTGTGACGTGTGCCCTTTTGGGTTTGTCGAAAACCAGTTTTTCTGCAGCTTTCTGGATCAGTGGTAGGGGTTTGATTGCACTTGAAGGAAGTCCAGCCAGAAGATCAGTGCGATATTCAAGGCTGGAGATGACATTGGCCTGGACGAGAAGTTCTGTTTGGAAAGGCCTGAACTTCCTGATGTTGTGTAGAGCAAACCTGCATTATCGTGCTGTCTTTGCGATGTGGTCTTTGAAGGAACAATATTGGAACAATATTAACAATGTCTTAGTAACAATATTGGCATGTTAAGACTAACACGCATAACAGAAAATATAAACAATATACATGTTAGTTTAGCCTAGGCCTAGTGATGTCTTTGTTACATTTTGTCAAATGGTTTATTTTCACAGTTTATTGTTGTTATTCTGCCTTACTACTGCCATTTGAATTTGTGAAGGACCATTTGTGATGGACAGCCTAAAAGGCTACACTTGAGAGCTACCTATTGCGAATGAGCACTAAAAAGTCTCAAAAAGGACAGTCATTACCCTCAAAAAGATGACAGTTTGTTAGACTTCATTACCCAGCCTGGCATATTCATTTTAGTGAGGTAAAACGGCACCTCAGCAACAATGCCAGCTGGTAGCATGGGCCAAACATTAATTACAGACTGTGTAAATAATAAATTCAGTTCAGGGGGCATACTGGGTGATTTGGAGGTGCTCTTTGAACTCTTTCCTGCTGTGGAGCATGTCTAATAGAGCTGGCCCCGTGTCTGCAGGGTTGTTACTGTAATGTCTGTGTCCTTCTCCAGCCAGGAGAGTTCATGTAAACATGACAGGAACTATTCACATTGTGTCATAGCACATTAGCCTAGCCTTCTAAGGAGTCAAGGTAAAGATCAGCAGCCAGAGCGCATTTTGGAGGAAAATTCCATGTTGTAGGAATACTACAAGAAAAATAGTAGTAGATCATAAGAGAGAGGGGAAAAAAAGAAAGAAAAGCAGCCTTCTCTGCTGAGTAAGATTTAAATGGGATCTGCTTTTGTGGAACACGGCGCAATGTCACCGAAGACTGATTACAATGAGCTTATGGATTGTCATTATAATCAGAGAAGTGACTCCTCTATGACTTCCTTCATTGACCTCCTAGAGCTACATAGTTCCCCTAGACAACAGCGTGATAAAAGGAGCTTGACTACTATTTCAGGTCTCCAGCAGACAAATCCATTTGGGACTTGTTCATTTCCACTTGGAGGCATCACCTTCAACAGTCATTTATCACAAGTAGCCTATGCCACACTTCAACAAGCAACAGCGTATCACGACTACACACCTGGGAAGTTTCATATCTTTGCTCTGCACATAACTACCGTTTTGTTGCCAGGGTTTGGGACCATTCAGATTACAATTGAGAATGTCTGTTAAATTTAAAATTCAGTGCTTGAATATAAATGGGATTTGCATTGAGGTAGCAAACAGATTGCAGAATTGCAATTCGAATTTGAATGTAAAAATAAAACAATTGTAAAAAATGTATTGGCCTTGCGAACCAAGAAAGCAAGAGGGTTGGATAGATATTTTATTCTCTATTCCAACTCGTGAATTTAAATTAAGCCAATCACTAAATTCTGAATTTTGCACAACTCTAATACTTAGACCACTGATTGGGGTTTCTCCTCAAGCATGTACAGTTAGTTTGGAACTCTTGACCCAGTCCAGGGGCCTCATTTATAAAACTTAACATAGGATTTGTGTCAGAAGTGGCGTACGGATGAAACATAGGACGTGCGTACGCACAGAAATATTTGGATTTATAAAACCGTGCGCATGCTCATCCTACGCAGTTTTCCCTTAATAAATTACTATCAATTCTAAATGTAGTGCAGCTTTTGCGGCTTCATGTCACGCCCATAGTTGCCCATAAATAGTCTGTGAAACGCCCACAAGTTAATATTCATCGATTGTAAAATCATGGCAAACACGGAGAGGAAATTAAAAAAAAACTTAACTTCACTCAATGTGAAGTAGAAGCTATCATTGATGAGTTGGAAAAATGTTGTTTGGAGGGCACAGTGTGGGCATTACTAATGCCAAAAAGGCACTTGAGTGGTAAAAGGTTGCTGTCGGCGTAAATGCTGTAGCCTCACAACCTTGGACCGTGGCCGAAATAAAAAAGAAATGGTCGGACACTCAGAATCCTTCCATTTGCCACATCTTCTAAGAGCGCAAGATCAGCCATTGTGCATCATTACGCATTGTGATGGGGCATTTTATTTCCATCCATTTAATTGCATCTGACAAGCTACAGATGTCGATTATAATAAATGTGGAAATGGGAAATATTTCAATGCAAATGTAATTTCCTTGCAGCTTTCTGAATGGTTGAGACATACGTCATACGTTATTTTATCAAAAATAAAACAAACTAAAGGCATTTGCATGAATACCATGATTCCGTAGCTGATGAACAAATTTTTACTATGAAAACAACTTCCCCCAGTGGACAATTAATACTATCTATCTATCTATATATCTCCCTAATTGTCTATCTATCTAATTGCATCTATATCTGCTCCGCCAGACGGACACATTGACGAGAATATCAGTTTTGTACATTATTTCGTTCTGTTTACCATATTATTTATGAGGATGAATTGCATAACATGCCAATATTATTGCAGTACATATTTCACTTTTATTTTTGCAAGTATTTTTTAATTTGTATTTCTGTTGTTATTTTCGTTTGATTCCGTTTGTTTTACACTGCAGATCGATCAAACGGGTATTCGTATAGGCTGTTAATTGTAAGACTTGCTTTGTGAAGTCTTCATGTTATTTATGAGAGGCAGTATTGCCATTTCTTTTACACAACGGTCTACAGTTTCACACACTTTCACGCGTTTCTTCCATCTGCCGACGTTGTCGCTAATTCTCATTTCACCCATTTATGTGCCTACGCCTGGGTCAGAGCTTGGGTGAGGGACCGCACATTTTCCCGTCAAGTTTGCTTTTTATAAATACTAATTATTGCGGAGAGAGCAGCGTAAGTCTTCTATTATGCATACACAATGTTTATAAATGAGGCCCCTGGACTGAACTTTTCTCCATCATCAGTACTCTCGCCGCAAGCACAACTGTCTTTCTGTTAGACTCTTCGGGTCACTAATCGCTGTGCTTGATCAATGGCTCTGGGTTTAGCACAGCTGTTCAAGGTGACAACATTGGGGCAGAGCGGTCTTTTTCGTTTTTCTCTTTTTTTATGCTATGGACTCATGCAGACTCATCCAGTGGAGCATGATAAAGCACCTCAGTCTGCTCAGTGGTACTTGGACAAGCTCCATAATTATTCTTCTTGTGTTGCACCATCGTCGTCTCTCTGACCTGAGTCATGCTTTTTATAATTGTCCCCACCGAAAAACCCATTTGTTTTACTGTTCCCAGTGTATTGGAATATGGTAATCAGTTTCTAGTTGGTCTAAGGAGGTTATTAACTAGTCCAAGGTGGCCATTAGCTAGTCAGAACTTTTCATCAGCTGGTCTGAGCTGGTCATTGGGAAATATGAGTTAGTCCAGGTATTCATGTTGGCCTAAGGTGATCGTAAGCTGGTTAAAGCTGCTCATTATCTAGTACAACTGTTCATTCTGGTAATTAGTCAGGCTGGTTTGTGTAACATAGTAGCTGGTTATTCAAGTCCAACTTGAATCAACGTATGACCAGCTTGGATTATCTAATGTCCAGTTTAGACCTTTAGGCTACCATGTTAAGATGGATTTTCCTTTGGCAAAAAATGAGATGCATCAACTTAAGTAAGTACTGGGGCACCTGCCAAACTGTCATCATTAAAAAACTTACTAAATCGCTTAAAATTTGGAAAGGTAGCAAAACAAAAATGTATTATGTCAGTTGCTTTGTCACTGGGCCCTCAGTATTGACTATAACATGCTTTTCTTTTCCACAGTCTGAACCCTTATAGCTACGATGAGAGTTGCGTGTCCAGCAGTGTGGACCATCTACCTCTGGCCGCTTTACCGCTGCTCGCCATAGCTGCTCCACACTACCAAGATGCCGTCGCAACCGTGATCGCCCGGGCTAACCAGGTGTACCACTGCTTTCTGCAGTCTCCAGAGGGTCAGGGGTTCACTGGGCAGGTGAGCAAAACTTCAGATTTCAGCTTATTTTCAGAATTGCGTTTAACAGTGGAATTTCTGGTTAATAAAAAACCCATTACACATGATTCTGTGAAAAAAATTCAACAATCAAAGATTCTTTCAAAATACTTAATTGTTTGTATTAATATATGCAGGCCTGGTACTCTCTTTGGGAGAGCAGTGGTAATCGGGACTGGATCTCAACCCTGAAATCATTTTTGATTGTTTTTCCATGACAATTGAGATCCAGCCACTGAGGCAGATGATGGTGTTCCCAGATCAGTATTAGGAAGGCAAATGCTGTGTAGAGCAGCAGTGGGAAGGGTGTGTGGGTCTGTGGCAGGGATAGTGACTCATCAGTGATGAGTCATTCAAAACAGACAAAAAGGAGGGGGTCTTTCCACTCCTTTTACTACATAATCTCATATGATTAATACAATAACACACTCCTGTCAATTTAGAAGGCACAATGATTTCCTGAAGTGGTGACCGCAGTCAAGTGTTGACTCAATAGGGAGCTGGATGATTCAAATAGCATATTAGCCCTTTGGTTTTGCGGAAAAATTGGTGTGCTTTTTTTGTGACTGACAATTAGACTTGTGAATTTGTTTATTTTGGAGCATCTATAGATTATTTTAGCTCACCGTAGTGGTGCTCATCAGCATCAAATAGGAAAGCGCTCGTGTTGCAGCTGTGTTGTTTCTGTATGATTAAACTGTCAGACTGCACTGTAGATTGAGCTGTCATTATGCAATCCTGAGATTTGCCTGACAGTTTTGATTGCATGAAATAACGCTGCACTGATTCTAGCTGAATTAGTTGTGTGTGTGTGTTTTGTATAGGTGTGTTTGTTGGGTGACTGCGTGGGAGGTGTGCTGTGTTTCGACGCTCTCTGTTTCAGCAACAGCCCACGACACAGTAGCCGACATAACAGCACAGAGAGCTTAAAGGTATGTTCCTGAACACACTGAATCATTCGGTTTTGAAAATGTGTCTGTAACTTCTTGCGTTCTTCTCTTTGTCGTTTTAGAGTGGTTTTAGTAAAACAAATCTCTTTAGTTGATCATTTTAAGTATGCAGAATAAAGAACATATTACATTTCTATAAAATTTTGACAAATAAATAAATATACAACTAAAACTAAATCAATCATTTTAAATGTTAAAAGGGAATTTACACATAGGGAATCACAACTGTATAATGAACAGTATGAAATTTGATTAGCTTTTTTAAGAGATTCAATTAAATTATATTACATAAAACAGTGTAAATGGTTTTAAATGAGTTTTAGATGATGACAAAGAAAACTTTCAAAAAAGTTGCCTTATGGACGACTGCTGCCCACACAAACACAAAACATAACTAAAATGTCCAGGCCTGGTACTCTCTCCTCCGTCATTGTTGTCACTCCTCCTTTTATGCTTTTGCTCCTCCTTGAGGCCGGTGCTTCACACCGTTCTCATGTCCCTCGGCCCCGAACTGCTCGCTACAATGAACGAATTGTATTGCTCAGTGTAAGTTCATTTTAGTTAATGCATAAACTAACCTTAACTAATGGGACCTGATTGTTACCAGAATAAATATAGGTAAAAATAGATAAAAAGTGCATACACAATGAAATGTCCAGTACTGATAAATTACAAATGTGTAACATCTGCTAATAATAGATGCTTACACTGCAATAACATTTTATTGGAGAACAGATGGAGGTAATTGCTTAAGGTTTCTGCTTCTGTTGTTTCCTCTACTTATTGTATCATATTGTAACACAGTTCTTTGTTCGGAGGAGGAGATGGGAACTGGCAAACAATTAACAACTTTTCATATGACATAAACCTACATACAAAATAAAAGTTGGCAGTCACGAACACAAAACACAACATACATCCAGGCCCGGTCCTCTCTCATCCTTCACTGCCGTCGCTCCTCCTTTTATGTCTCCGCTCCTCCGTGAGAAACGAGACTGGTAGCTCACAGGCGACGCTCATTATCAATCACGCCACCGCCTCTCGTGACGCTCTCACATCCCTCGACCCCGTCCCTGCTCGCCACACATATCTTTAAAGTTGTAGATGAGATCTCAACCCTGATGCAATCTCTGCTCAGATTTGCCACGATATCAAAGCCTTAATATTTAATACCTCAATATCCAAAATGTCTCATAAAAATTCATATTGAAATAATCTGAGCTAATCTATCTATATTTATTTTATAGCTTTAACTGAATGTCAACCGTAGTCTCATTGATGTCTATTTTTATCTCTAAATGCTCTGAGACAAAGTCGAAAAAGAAACATCACTGAGAGCTCAATTTAGTCCTCTGAGCTATGAAAGAGTTTTCCAATCAGTTTCTGTGAAATTCAGGGAGCGTCTGGTACACCAAGCAGACTATCTGACACTACTTCAGTGCACACTTATATTATTTTCACATTTAGGCCCTGTTTACATCTGGTATTAAGATGATTTTGGTTAATTGGATCACATATAGATGGAGACAACTTTCAACCACTTCTGTCCTGATTTCTTTGAGGCTAGGGTCTATGGGCAGGTAAATGTTTTTTGTAATGTTTTCCAATAAGCTTGCACAATTTAAATATGAATGCAACCAGAGACAGAAAAGCTTTAGTTTCTGCTCTAACAGCTGCAAGGTCACACCGAACATAGCGAGTGCATGTTAGAAATCAGGAATGGCGAGAGAACATAGAGCTTGGTATATTTTTCGTCTTTAAACTAAACATGGGTCTTCAGTCGACAAAGTTCAATCACATCTGGCTAGTGCGCTTCCCATAATCTTTATCCAGTGAGTCAGTGGGTAGAAACTAGATGGTCTTTTGTGGCCGTTCGAAAGCATTTGACCACATAAGCGTCTACACCAGGGGTCGGGAACCTATGGCTTTTTTGATATAGAGACACACACACACAAATTAGTATATAAGGATTCCAGTGGTATAGACCAGACAGACGATACAGTAGCGGCTAATGGCGGCTTGTGTGTAGGAGGAGGAGGAAGAGGGGGGAGGGATAACGTAGATAATGCAAACACAATTCGGAAGTGTATTGTTTCTTCCCATGTAGTGTCTTGGATAGTCTCAGTGTCACAGTCCTGTCGCGTCTCTCACATCCGGGTTCCTCAGTGTTTTCCAGATCCATCCCTCTCCTGTCTTGTTAGTCATTACCCAGTTAATCATGACAGCTGTTTCCCATTTTTCCTCGTGTATAAATCCCCTTCATGTTCCCCGTGTCTTTGTCGGTTATTGGGTGTCTATGGATGTAGTGTTCATGTCGCGTGTGGATTTTCTCCTCCCGTGTTTCCCCGAGGTTATAGTTTTGCACCATCGTGTGCCCTTTCTGTTTCCGGTTCTATTAATAAAGTGTTTTTGTTTGGATCTCCGTGTCCGCGCATCCCTCCGCATCGCACACGCCATTCCCTTATAACGCTCAGAACCTCATATTTATTATTATTGAACACGCATAACTCGTGCAGCTTACCGCTTAATACTTGTGAATCTCTTGTCGCCCCCAGTAACCAAGTTAAATCAAGATGGCCCTCTAGTCGAGATCATATGCAATTACCCTATAAATGAGGTGGCTTGAGCTGCTTCGAGTGCTGAACACCTGGCGTCTGTAAGCCTGCTCGTATCTCAAATATTTACTCGTATCTCAAAGCAAAAATTTGCTCAAAGGCTTGCTCGTATCTCAGAATACTCGTATGTCAGGACACTCATATCTCAAGGTATTACTGTACCTCTGGAAGGGGTCGAAAGTGGACAAGTTCCAAATGATTTAGACCCAGTTTACTCCTGTATTTATCGTTGTCCACTTGTGATCTAATACAATATTTATATAAGGCCCTGAGATAAATAATGATTCTATTCAACTGGCGGTCTCACTTTTTCCACACTCTCAGGACAACCCTGAGGTCAGTCCAAGCTTGAGCTCCAGCAAACGCCTTAGCAGGAGCAACATCGACCTGTCTGCCCCCAGTGAGACCCGGAACAGGAAAACTCCACTCAGCCGCAAACAGAGCGACTCGTATGATGGAGACCACCCATTCCTTAACAGGTACTGCATACAAGAACAGAGACCAAATGCTGTTTTATGATGCTGTGAGTGTTTCTTTTACAAACATTCTTCTATCCAGAGACGATTCCAACAAAAGAGGCATTTTCAGCTTTTATTTTTTGGAGTTTGACTGTTTTTGTTCATATAATGGCAGAAGGGAAGTAAACTGGCATTCTTTTTTAAATTCTTTTTGTTACAGATCAGAATCCTTAGTCATTCTCAATTTTTAGGATTATCAAAGAATATACTTCTTTTTTTGGTAATAAGAAATCAGAACTAGAGTAACTAGATTAGATGCGTGCTCCTGGCCATGCCATCCATAAATGTGTCACTCTTTTTCCCATTTCTGTTTATCAATATTGGCTGCTCGATGACAGTTGCGTGCTGCAGTCCTATTAATAGTCACAGCTGCACTCAGTGTGCAAATACTGTATGAGAGCATGAGGCGCAGACTGAACTATGCCATTTCAATAGAATTTGCTCAATGCCACGGTGGCAAAGGACCAAACATCTAACTGTTTATCTTCTAAATGGTATGGGTATATGTCAAGAGAGATTTCTCAGTACTGTTTTTGTCACAAACCTGTAGCACAGCTCTTTTAAAATAGTTCCTAAAATTCTTGTGTACATCAGTAGCATTGCATATTTTTACCCTCAATTAAAGCTAGCAAATGATGTCATTGTGCATAAAATTACATTAAAATAAAGTGGATAATTCATAAATAAATCAACTTATGCAAATGTGGGTTAGGGCTAAGCTGTTTCAAGTAGAGGGCTAAGTTGAGTCGCTGTAGAATACAATAAAAAATAAAACTTAAATAAGAATAAATACATTTTAAAAAAGCACTTTGCAATTTCCCACAATCTTAAATCCCACAAACGAGTCAGGAAAATATAATATTGTATGATATATTATATTATAATCAGAATCTTTATCTAAAAGTTGTTAAACATTTATTTTTACTATTTATTTGTTTGTTTATTTATAATGATATAATACTATTATTCTGAATATTATGTCGTGAAAAATGATGTACGTATTGTAATTTAGTAATATTAAACTTTTTTTATATTCAAAATTTAATATTTAATGTTATACATTATACTGTATTAATCATATTTTATTTCAGTGACATTTAAAAAAAAAGTTCACTTAATATTTCCTGGATGCAAAGCTTGCTATCATTATTAGTTTAGCAACTTACCCTGAAGCATCTGGCACACTTTACCCCACTGGCATTATTTTTTGGCTTCATTGATTTCATTCATGTGAAATTCAAATGTTTCATATATTGGTAATTCACAAACAACGTGATATATTGGCATCCTAATTTTGTATATTTATATACATGTTTAAATACACTGATAAACTTGCTGTGAGGTCAAACTTATTTTATCTACCTTGTAGAAAATGCATATTTAAATGCAAAAATAAACTAAAAATGTATTTTTCACAATAAAAATGCTTGCTTAAAGGCTCCATAGTGCTGGTTGTCCTAGTGATTGATAGTGATGGTTGATCTAGCGACCTTCTCATTACTGGCCCTTGCATTGGAGGTTATCTTGCCATAGGTTTTTATATTTTATATCCTTTGTACAGTCACTATAGGGCCGCTTAAGGAAGTGCCGGACAAAAGCACTGATTCTCACCCAGGACTGATAGCACTGGACCTGAGGGAGACTTATCACTTAGCTCATCCATACCCCTCAGCTCTACTACATTTCACTCCCAATCATCTGTCCCTAGGGCTTTGTACACCCCATCCTTTTCACACTCAATCTGAGGTGAGATAGGCAGTCAGAGTCTTTAAGAGCTTTTCTGTCATCGCTCATAGCGTGATGGTAATAAAGACAAACAATGTGCAAAAACGAGTGGAAATTTGAAAGGCGGTGAGGAAAAGATGGAATAGTTATTGGCGGTCTAACAGAAAGATTCTTTCTGCAATTCGTTGGGGTTGGATACAATTTTAAAGCAGGATACCCACATTGTTGTTTTTTCCTTCCTTTTTTTACAAGGAAAACTGGTCCAGACAATTTAATTAAGAAGTAATTTGACTTTTCCTGTAGCTCAAACTATAGAGTTTTGGCTCTTGCAGCGCCAAGGTCATGGTTTCGATTCCTAGGGAAAGCAAGAACTGAATAGAATATCAATGTGTTTCTTGAATGCAATGTAAGTCGCTCTGAATAAAATCATCTGCCAAATGCATCAATGTACATTTTCAAGAGACAAGAGATAGTATAATAAAGTATTTATAATAATTAAGATATCCATGACTATCCAACTGTGTATTGTGCCTTGCTTTACATGGGTATTCTGTGCAGCTTAAACAACTCCAAGAATGTTCAGAGTCATCCAAAGACAAAAACTTTTGAAGGAAATGTCATCTATGTGTGTCTATTTGTGTATTCAGTTTGATACAGGATGGAACGGATCTGAGACCAAGCAGCAGCACCAGTATAATGTTGAATCCAGGTCACTTTGACTTTGAGGTTTCGGATTGTTTTCTGCTGGGCAGTCCTCTCGGATTGGTGCTAGCTATGAGACGCACTGTGCTTCCGTCTGTCCAGGGTTGGTGTTGAAATTCTCCAATTTATGACTAGAACACATTGTCCTGTTGATACACTAGCAGGCATTGCCATTAAACTCTCCTGCTCCTCTGTCATATTTACATTTTATTTATCCATTTCTATGTTTTCTTTTAATCCCGCAGTGTGTCAGCTCCGGCCTGCATGTTCACAGATCTTCAACCTCTTTTTCCCCTCCGACCCGTCGGCCTCTAGACTGGAGCCCTTGCTGCACTCCCAATTCCACAAACTGCCTCCATTCCCTGTGCCCCGCTACCAGCGCTACCCTCTGGGAGACGGCCGCTCCACCCTTATCGGTGAGTGAGATATCCCATTGAGAATCAATTAAACTGTTCACCCCTAAACCACATGCACAAATAAAACACAAAATTCACTCATTTGTTTCTTTTATTGTTTCATAATTGCTTTGTCACAGTAATTCGCTTATCTTGGGTTGCCAAATTATCTCTATGTGCTATTTTGAGGAATGATTCTGGCTCGGTTGTTAACAGTGTTTTCCTGGGAAGAAACTACAGTCTTTCTCACTGGAATTTTTAGTGACTTCCTCTTTTTGTATGCGTCCTTTTCCTGACAGATATCCACCAACCTGAGCAATGCTGTGCATTCACTTACCAATGTTACATTATTTTATTCCGTGTCAGATTCCCTGGAGCTCTACCAAGTTCTGCAGGCTGGTGTCTCATTCTGTAATGAGGTCCTGATTTATTTAGAGCATATTTTATTCTGCTTTGCAGACATATTTAACTTATATGTCATCCATTTTAGGCTCGTCCTGTTTTCTAGACTAAGCTCAGAACTAAGAGTAACGAAGTAAATGAAGAACTAAAATAGTGGCTGAACTGAAATAAACATAATCAACAAAAATAAAAAATATTTAGATGAAAACGATTTAAAATAATGAACTGCAATAATGAAAAGTAAAAAAAATATCGAACTCTTGAAGATAACCTAGATAAACTACTATAAATATTAATTGTAAATAAGCTGTTTTAATCAATTGACAGGAGAATAACTATATACACTATTAACTGTGAAATCTTCCTGAAAATGAAGGGATTATAACACTCATCAACACAATGCAACAGAGAGAGGATTCAGCCATAGAGAGTAAAGAGTCTGTGTCTCACAGGAAATGTGACACTGACTTTTAATTATATCATGTCTCACTCTGTTGATCATAGGCGAAGAATGTCACAATATTTGTTAGATACCAAGGCGTGGATGTGTCTAATTTAATGCTTGCGCACACACACACCACACACATGCTCTGTTTTAATGCAGTAGTTAATAATTGCTATCCTAATGGAGTATCTCTGGAACGGCCTCCCATGTGTAAGGTTCTTTCATTATGAATCATTACAGATTTACTCAGTAGGCCTTTAATGCGAGAAATGTTTCTGATATCCATCTGTTTTCGTGTTTATGCTGGTCCTGTGCATTTGGATTGATTCATTTCATTTGCCGGCCGGAAAAAATGTAGCTATTCATTTCAAGAAGTTGAAAACTAGGACTGAGATCCTAAAGCTGTATGTGGAACAGCATCACAGAGCTCTTTTTCTCATTACACTGAAGAACAGCGTGATTCTTTCTCAACTCTGTATTCCTCTTCACTGAACTCTGTATTTCTCTCCATATTGCCTTAAGCCCCTCATGCCCAGAGCTCATATACTACCTCACCCTCATCTCAAAGGTCTCTCTTGTGTTATTCTACAGTGCCGTAAATGCTCTATCCTGCTGTGCCTTAGTCTTTAAACTTCACACAGTCGTCCAATCATTTTCAAATCCAATATACCTGTATTTTGAGCAAGACTTCTTGCTCAGTTGACCTGTCTTATTGGGCTCTAGTGCATTTTTTCTTTTTCTTTTTTAGTTGACCATTGCACCTTTCCACCATGTCCCTGAACTTCAGCCAGGGTTCCAGACTAAAACTGGCTCCTAAAGAGTTTAAAATATTATAGAATCACTCAAAATAGATGGATGGTCAGAAGCGCCATCTTGCTCAGACTGCAGTACTTGCATAGGAATTGAATTGGCTCTTCAGTTCATTAAATGTACAGTGTTCATGAGGTGTTTACCTGGGTTGAAAGACTGAGTTCATGAGGGCCACAGCCCCACAGAGTTTAGCTTCAACCCTAGCTAAATGCTCCTGATCCAGCTAATGAAGTCCCTCAGGCATGTTTGAAAATTATCAGTATGTGTTGAAGCGGGGTTGGAAGGGCTCAGTTTTGACTCCTGGTGAATAGAGTTCATTCTGTGTTTAGCTCATTAACCACCAATCACTGACGTTCTGTGATAAAGGAATGTAAAGCAATGTACCAAACCCATGCATGACATTCTAATTCTTTGGAGAAAATAATGCAAATTTCTATCTTTAAATGACATGTCAGTAAATGTAAGTCTCAGAAAGCTCATATAAACAAACTTGACTGGAAACGATTCAGTAATTTGGGAAGTCATTAGACCGATTCAAAACAATAACTAATAGAAGCATCTGTCATATTCAAAACGGCTAATTAGAGTCTTTTTTGCAATTCGGACATGTCGGGTCCCACTGTATTTGTTGATTTAAGACAAATCCAGCAGACAGATGCAGAATAGAAATGATGGGTTATTTAACATAATCCCGGGTTCTTTAATAACGTAGTGAGGTGTTTCAGTATGGGAATCGCTTTCGGCGTGACCAACTATAGAAGATCCTGTGAGACACCACATCTGTTTTTTGACAGACCCCTATCAAACTCCTTACAGAGAGATTTCTTCCTGTTCCTTCTGCACGGAGGGAAGTGTTAGTGAAACACCTCACTCTGTTATCAAAAAACCTGGGACTATGTTCAGGAACCTATCATTATTTTTCTAACTTCGCTCTGTGTTTTGGTACGAGAGATCTAGATGCTAAGAGATAAGTATACTATACATAATTATACCGGTTCTGACCTTCTGGCTCCTAACACATGTGCTAATGATGGTTTGGACACATTTAGTCTATAAAAACACACAAAAGTATGTGCGTATCTAACTTCACAGCACAGATATCATGATCCCCACTTAGGGAAGTTTCGGTTCATGATATCTGTGCTGTGACAAGTTGGATACGCCACATATCAGCTATGGATATTGTGAATCAGCTATGGAGGCCACATACCGTTCACAGCGCTGCCCATCAGAGTTGATCCCCAGCCCTTTAATGAGGCATTCGTTGTCATAGTAACTCTCGACGACACCACCCCCAAGGGAATCCCTGTTTTGAGCATTGCTGGGCTTTTCCAATGTCTGATCTCTCTGACGCACACAAGGGTTATTCTCACCGGTCGACTGAGATGTCGGCAAGAACAGACACAGATGTGCGACCCTGCACTGAAAATCTCTCATTATGAGAAGCCTCAGATGTACAACTGAAATCACTGACGCCATTAAATACAGCATTCGTAAGCACAGTCTGAATGGGACAACTCCCTATGTCAGAATGACTCCCTATGTCAGAATGACTCTATACGAGAGGGAGTTTATGTGTTGAGAGGGCTCTAAGCAGCTCTTTTTCATGAAAGTTTCTGAGCTGAATTAACACCATGTCTGCATCTCTGATTGCTTGCTCTTTTGATGAAGAGCATATCATATAATCATCTATGTAAGACAATATTCTTATATCCAATATTTCAATATTCTTAGAGTCACTGAAAACCATCGGAACTAAGGATTGGAATAGTTTGAAACTCGTAAGCAGTGCCTCGGTATGCAAACCTGAGATATTTTCTGTGACTTGGGACTATGTGAAAATCACAAATCAATCGTTGATTCATCAGTTCACCAGATAAAGTAATTTATGTGTCAACATTCTGAATTAATACAGTGGAGTTCACTTATCTCGAGTCACGGTTAACTCGCCAATCCTATTATGTAGACGTTTCCCTATTTTTTCCCTATTTGTCTTAGTATTTTTTATGGGTTATGTCGATTCTGTTATGTTGCCGAATCCTAGTATCTCGAGCAAAAACGAGGGACATATACGCCACTTCACATGGTTATCTCGTGACTGAGAGTTTGCGTTGCACGCAGCAGATCCACCCAGATGCAGGCAGAGCAGATCTTCACTCCTCCACGTGCAAATGAATCGTGCGTGTCCGGCAAGCTGCTGCTGGCTGATTACAATGTCAAATGTTCTTTGTCTAAAAAAATTATTACTAAATCACTGCACAAATATAAATCACTTAATTTGTTTGACTCACACAGCCTCAGTCACGTACTCTCGTCCACTGTGTGTGTGCGCCTGTCTGTGATAAAAGCTAACTAGCTGGCTTGTTTATCATTTCTCAGTCAAAACTGTACACCCAAAAATACAGGAAGGAGTGGGAATCAAACCCTGAATTCCAAGGCTGGTTAAAGCCGTTTATTAGTGATAATACGCGGGATTGATAAAGTATGCAATCTAGTACAGCCACACAACGCCCACCCACCCACGCACGCACGCAAACACACACACGCGCGCATGGCACGCACAAACACATCCCTGCTTCTGTTCTGACACGGTCTGCTCAGCGCCGCTGCAGATTGAAGAACTGATTGAAGGTTATTAATAGACGGGATGAAGCCGAATTTGTTGAGAAAGCACATTAGACGGGCTGAACACAAGAAAGTATGCAATCTAGTAAAGCGTGATGACCTCACGAATATGTTATGAGCGAATGTGTGTACACGTGAGTGACTTTGTTTATGCTGTGAGCAATAATTGTGTTTGCATTCCGTGTTTGCAAGGTTTGTATCGAGAATCGAAGGTGTTTTTTATTGTATACTGGTAAATCTCTGCTGTTAGTTGGTGCACATATGCCTTTTGTTGTTAGCAAACATATACAGTGTATGTACATTTTTATAGCATGCCGATCGCTTCATCTAATAAATAGATAAATTGGGTATAGGTTATCTCGCTAAATAGTTATCTTGACGCTTTTTTGCAACCTCCGAGGCCGTCGACATAACCAAACTCCACTGTACTTTCGTAGGTGCTTGTTTAACACATAGAGCTGTTGGAGATTGGATGCAGAGCTATTCTTCCTTTCTTTGGAATCACAAAGTAATGGGAGTAAAATCCCTGACAGCTCCTCTCCTTTGTCACGACTCTTATTGCTTGTTTGTTTAAAGCAGTGGTTCTCAAACCACTGGGGGGGCGCGTGACCGTGGGGAACATGCTTTTTTTGTCAGGGAGTAGGTTTTCTTGCACTGAACAAGAGCAGCAGATATGAAGTTCAGATAACAAACCCTTCACCCGTTGATATGTACGATCACACTGGTGTTCATGTGTCACGTGATCAATCGCTAAATTCACATGTGTTTTCACACGCTATCTGGCACTGATCCAAAAAAGACGCGCTCAGAGAACTTGATCATTAAAGGTTTTTAAGCGACAAACATTCACTTCCACATATCTGAGAATCTGAAAATCAGGTAGTTGATAACAGAGCCAACAAGTTGGTGACTATTTTGTATAAAAAAGAAAAAACTAAATAAATGTGAAACATCTATCAAACAGCGATTTGTGTGACTGCGGTCTGTCACGTGACAAGCATGACGCATTGCCATGGAAACAATAAAGCGAAAGTTCCAAAATAAGGGGAGGGGGGGCGCGCGAAATGTTTACTTCTTCCTAGGGGGGGCGCGACAGAAAATAATTGAGAAGCACTGGTTTAAAGTGATGTCAATCTTGGCCGTTAAAAGTTTCATCCTCTTGTTTCCTGAAGGTACTGGTTTCTCTCATTTTCTCTAGAGCTGGTCCCACAGACCTTTAGTTGGGTCCGTCACCTCGCCCACTCCTGACAGGTTTAGCCATAACGCTCATCACACGGCCACACCCCTGAACCACTCCACGGGAAGAGCGGAGAATTAAATCACCAAACATTTTCGGGCATTAGGCACTCCTGTGTTTAGCTGTCGCCAAATCTCCTCCACAATTTCAGCCTGGTCTGCTGACAGTAAAGTCACACAGCTCAGATGTTCCATCTTGCTCGGCAGAAATAGAGCGTCAATTCGGATGTAGATGATAAGCCACTGAAGAGCCACTCAAGTGGGGGTCGACCTGAGGAGTCACAGGAGCTTCCGTAGTCGGTCATGCCTCAAAGCGATTCTCATGGTGTAACACCAAGTGAATTTAGAAAAAGAAACGTATACAATTAAATAGAAAATTTTGAGGTCTGTGCTTTTGAAAAAGAAGTCTCTTATGCTCCGTTGTTACGTTTACACAACAATAATGTACTAAAAACAGATATTCTTTGCATTTTTCACAAACAGAAGAAAATGGATCCATGAAAATGTGTCATTCAGAACTCTTTGGATAGAAAATGCTAAAGAATAGCTTTTATTTTAATATATTTTTGGGAAGCTGTAAAAGCCACTTTTGAACGATTTAACGTATCTTTGCTGAGTAAAAAAAGTCTTATTCGCCAAACTATTGAAGTGTAATTGCACTCTTAAGATGACCAAGTGACATTTGATCAATCACATTGATGCTAATAAAAATGTTTGAATAACATTTTTATTTTATTTTGTTTTTTTTAACCATTTTTGGTCACATTCTGGAGCACTGTCAATGTCACAGCCTCGATTTCATCTTCTGTCCCTTTGTCTTCATTTATCTCTTATATTTTATTCTCTCTGTTGCTCATGTCTCACTTGTCAATTGTAATTGAATGGATGACTCATGAACTTAGGAAGTGGCTATGAAATTATATGTTTTTAGTTATCCTCTTTGATGTATTAGCACTGCACAAGTGTTTGTTCATTTGTCAAACTAATCTCTTACACAAATGTTTTCGTCAGTGTCGTGATCACAACAGAATATGTTTGCTGCCATTTATATGCAGTCTTCATCTTGGTAAGACCGAGCAGGATTGTTGTAAAAAGCCCATTGCTCATATAAACAGATGGCATTAGTAACACTAATGAACTCTGTATCGAAAATGGGGTCTGTCTCGCTGTCCATTCCTCATGTCTGCATAAAGAGCATTCTTCTCTCCTGTATTCATGCAGGATTGGTGTAATGGTGCTGTCTGATTCCAGTCCACAGTTTCTGAAGAGAGAGCTCCTATGAATTTGTATTCTGCATCTGGCTCTGGGGCCTTTAGTGACATGAGAAATTAAGCAGCGTAGCCATGCATCCTATGCCCAGCAAAAACTGCTCAGAAAAGGTCAAGCTGAGAGACTGTGGGGGTTAACTCTGCAAAACCGTACCCAGTTAGGAGAGCAGAATGATCAGTTCTGTGGAGCTTTTTGCAGACTTGTTGCTATGGTTGGAAGGGGGATAAGCACATTCTGAACACGCCTTAGCCCAGCTCTCAGAGATGTCAGCATGACTGGAAAGCAATAAAATCGCTGAACCTCGTTCTGATGACCAGCACTGATAGGACTGCCCCTGTTTAGAATTCACACACAGCCTCAGGATTGTGCTCCCTGTCCACTAGCTCTCCACCCTGCTCGTTTCCCAGCCCTCTGTCTCCTCTTTTCCAGACCCCTATTACCGGGAATGTAACAATCATTATAATGCGTCACATCTCCTTTTTTAAGATTTCCACCAGCACATTTTTTTGAATATATTTAAATAAATATTTTCCATCTTTCAACAAATAAGTTTAAAAAGGTGTAAAAATGTCAGAAAGAGGCTAATATGATTTTTAATGTGTCCTCCCTTCACTTTTCGGATTATTCATACTCTCCTGACATCCTGCCACCCCCACATTTCAGTGACTGTCATCATAATTGAAGCCCTCGCCATTTGTGAACCAACGACAATGGCAAACGAGAGCAAACCAAAATCCAATTGCTAGAATGACAGAGGAGAGCTGCTCTCTACCACTTGTAGTGGACATGGCACACAGCTGCCAAGGTCACGCACATATATTCACGCTCACACATGCGTGTGGTTGCGCCAATAATGTGGGCCAGCCTAATGGGATGTTTTCTGCACAGGCTTCTGGACTAATGAAAACAGATTAAATTTGCCCCTGTCAAAAATAACAGGCCATGTGTGGATGAGGAGGCAGGCATATAAAGGGACAGATTAGACTAGGCGGTCACTTAAAGCATTTCTGCCTTCATGTCATTTTGTATTCTTAAAGAGATAGAAGAGGAGAGCTTGATCTCTGTCAGGAAGCATTTAGAAGCCTTGCACAAACATAGTTTGACGCTGTGGTGAATTATATTGAGAGTGAAAGGGAGGCTTTTGTTGTTTGGTTGTGCAGTGGCTGAGGGTTTTGTAAATTCAATTTAAACAGGCTCATGATGTGGTGTTGTCTATAATCAATCCAGTTCTCTCTCTCTCTCTCTCTCTCTCTTTCTCTCTCTGCCACACATTCATATTCATGCACGTGCAGTTTAGTCTTTCCATTAAATCAAAGAGAATCTCTAAAAACAAATACCCAACTGATTAATCATTCTACTTGAATTATATATATATAATAAAATGTGTATATATATTTATATAATATATGTACAGTAATGCCTCGGTTTACGAGTGATTTTGTATACGAGCAAATCGGTGTACGAGCATTGTATCGGTGTGCAAGAAAAATGTTCCCTCGCCCACGGCCATTTTTTTGTGGAAAAGTCCTAATGCTCAGCATCTTCGCGCACATTTTTACTGGAAATATCCTAACGACAGCCTCTCACAAAGCCGATCACCGATTTAACTCGTTCATTCTCTCAGCGTCGCTCGGTTTGGTTGCATCATTCACCACAGTGATACTTTTATAAGTGATTTACTGCGGTTTTACCTCGGGTTGTTAACATTAATTCTGATCGCTATCGTTCACGTAGTGAAATATATACGTACAGTACAGCATATAGACAATGGCCCCCAAGATGAGTAAGAAAGAAGGTACGAAATCCTCCCTCTAAGCAGTAAAACCCTCCTCTCGTCTCCATCACGCCAGCAGCGACGCTACTCAAAGGTAAAGTGCGCGTTACAGTAAATTGTCAAGTATTTGTAGAGTTTAATTGTCAATTATGAATTAGTATTTATATGAGATCTTAATGGTTATAATTTTAATAGGGTATTAATAGGGTAAAACCAAATAATGGGCATTTATGGTCATGTGGAACGAATCGAGTGATTTTTATTGCATTCTTATGGGGAAAATTGTTTTGGTGTACGAGAATTTTGAGTTACGAGCTCGCTCTTGGAACAAATTAAACTCGTAAACCGAGGTATTACTGTATATATATTTATATAATATAATTATATATTTTATGTATGTGTATATGTGTCTGTGCGTATATGTTTTAAATATATCGTAGCTTCTGCCTAAGATATTGATTTCTTATTAGTACCAGAGGCTGATTGTACTGCAGCCAAAATTGTATATATTTTTCTAAATACTGTCTACATTTTTAACTTTCATCATCATAATCTGTTTTCCCTCCAGTCAGTGATATCCACAGCTACCCTGATGTATTCCTTCCTGGTAGTGCGGTTTCAGTGGGCGCTTCGCACTCCTCTCCCCAGACGGAACACAGCACAGGTGGGCGGGTGGGTGTGGAGATCCGCAGGCCCAGTTTGACCAGCATGGACAGCCAGTTATCAGGCTGCTGGGAGAGCAGGCTGAGCAGCACCATCGCCAACAGTGAGTGGGCAGCGGGTGGGCAAGCTTTGAGCAGAAAATTAAACTCTCACTAAGTTTATCTAAAGCTCTTTGATCTTTCATCAGACCTGCTCTTTACTCTGTACTGCACAAACCTTATAATTAGACATGCTTTTTGCTCTCTAGCCAAACAGTGCAGAGTTAAGAGCTCACTGTACTGCCAAAAGATGTTTTAAATGTATCATGTCTCAGCTGCACAGAAAGAACATGATGGCAGTTATTAGTCTAAAACATGACAGTTTTATTGACACCGCTTTATCCAAACAAGATCTATCTGCTGGTAATGAGAAATATATAATGCTAAAATAGAGTGTGCTTGTTTAGCATTATTTATAATGGTTTTAAAAGTGGGGAACCAATAAATAAACTTTACAGACCCCAAACGTTTGAAATAAACTGTGTGTATTTATGTGTGATAGTCTCCAGCACATGGTGGGGTTCTAAGCGGCTGGATTATGCTCTGTACTGCCCGGACGTCCTGACGGCGTTTCCCACAGTGGCTCTGCCTCACCTGTTCCACGCTTCCTACTGGGAATCCACCGATGTGGTCGCCTTCCTTCTGCGACAGGTACATTCAGAACATTTTTGTTTGTTTTATTGTACATCTGTTAAGATCAAACTCCCTGACTATTGATCTCCTCATGCCAGAGAAATCAAATTAGTATAACATTACTGCTGGAAAATAAAATGCAGATATTTTTAGATGGTCTCTCTGGCTGCTCTTCTTCATATGTTCTTAACTCATCACCTTACTTCCTCTTGGTCTTTTGTGCTGGAAATTTCATTTCACCCAAAGGGCTGTATTCTATTCTAACATGCCTTTTTTATTCATATCAGCTGCATCTCTGCCTGAGAGACAAATAATTGTGGCACATCCTTCACTTTCAGAGACTTTTGAAGATCAAATCAATGATCTACTTCTCATTGCAAATGTACGTGAGCTTCACATCAGAGTGTCAAATGCAAATGGCACCTCTTTTTAAATTCGTTCTTAAGGAAATGTCTTGGCACAGGTGGAGAGGAAGTAGTCAATTTAGACAAATCATAGACCAATCTATCTTTCTGAATGCAGTTCCTTCATAATTGTCTTTGCCTGCATGGAAGAGAGATACAGCTGACAAGAGTTCTAGCTGCAGTGTTCAGTTTAGGTGTCACATGCCAGATAGTGTTATCATCTACTTGCAAATTTTGTGCTTTGGTTTCATGTTTTATGTATTTAGTATAATCTGTTTGTGTTAACTCTTCTTAGTGTATTATGTGTTCCTCAGGGCCTTCTAAATGAAAAGCTATCATTGTAGACACAATTAGGACATGATCAAGTCATTACACTCCACTATGTTTTGAAATGTCATGTGAAAGGATGGAGTCTTGCTGAAGTGTGTAGAGTCATTCAGAGATTTGAATATGGATCGTTTAGTAGGGGTTTCTGTGTATTATGGTCACTTTAGGCGACATGACGCAATGTAAATTATTATGGTATTTATTCATGGTTTGAGATAGCGGTTATTTTAGTGTTTTCATTTTAATTTTGGTAATTTTATGTGCTTTTGTCATTGTTATTCATTTTTATTTTTATATATATATATTTTGCTTTATTTTTATTTCAGTTTGTCACCTTAGTGCTAACTTATTTTCAAGGCATGGCAACAATTCCATGTTTAAGTTGATGATATAATATTACATTATTTTATATCAGCTGGATTTCAGACAGAAAAAAAATATGTTGACGTGAGACTGACAGACATGATATGATTTCTGTTTCTGCAGCATCACTAAAATCTCATTGTTCCAACCACCTGCTCCACACAGCTGTATATTAAACAATCAAATATATTCTGATGACTGTGACTGTCACGTCAGTTTGAACTGAAAAACGTTCACTGGTTTAGGACTCAGTGTCACTTATATTCAATTAACGAATTCACTGACACTCTGCAAACAATATAAACAACTTCATCAAAGTCAAAGTTTGACATCATTTTGCTGAGATTTATGTCTTCAAATGGAGTTATCATCTCGTATTCGGCAAATCCTCAAACCTTAAGAGTAATACAAAAAACTGGTAAGCATGAACCCCTTGATACTGCTCAAATGTTACAGCAACAAAGATGTTTCATCTACACCTGAATCCACTGACGGATTTATTTGTGAAATACCAGAGGTCATAAAAATGCTCTTCTTTATATATATACAGCATATGTTGCTGTAGGAAACTGTAAAAAAATAAAGTCTGTCATTTTACAGTTTTTTTTATACCTGCATTCAGTTGCTTCATTTAAATAATGATTTGTTGTTTATCCTTGAGGAAAATATCATTTCTTATAATCTAAACGATTACAGCTGGAATGTTTATATAAACATTTATAAAAAGGACAATACTTATGATTCATAGCTGGATTTAACACATTACTACATGTCCTGGACAACTGTGGCCTAATAGTTTAATTTTCAGTACTGGCAGGAAACGACAAGTGCCATTGCGCAAGGAACCTAACCCCCCAATCGCTTCCCGGGCGCCGCAGTGAATGGCTGGTTACTTCTCTGGGTGTGTGTCCACGGTTGCAGCATTTGTGTGTTTGTTCACTACTCGCTACCCCTAATGTGTGCACTAACTTGGATGGGTCAAATGCAAAGGACAAATTCTGAGTATGGTTTACCATACTTGGCCTTCGCGTCACTTTTTTCACTTTTACATTTTAAACCGTTTTTAAACTGAACTGAATGAAAACTGAATTGATTTGAGATGAATAATGATCTTTTGAGAGCTCTTTTACTGCAGAATTTGAATGTCTCATATTTGAAGTTTGCACTGATTCTGTTCTGTTAGTTTTTATAGCTGTAAAAAAACTGTAAAGAAACAATCTGAATTGTATAAAGCGCAGTATAAAGATGACTTGACATTTTATTGTCCATTTTGAAATAATTTATATCCAAGCATGTCTAGATATTACTATGAGCAATTTGTTGTCTAACATCACTGCGTATGGTTTAATCAGTGGTTTACATTTAGTGGATTATATGTTTGTCCAACCAAAGCAGGGGCAAGCAGGAAACTTGTTACCTTTGGAAAATAATTGCTGTGTGGTATTTTTAGTGTCGCAGAAATTCACCTTTCGTCCTCCTTAGAGGTTGAACAGCCTATTGATGACAGTAATGATTGGTTGCTAATATGTATTTGATTGACAGGTGATGCACTGCGACTATGTGAAAGCCCAAGAGACAGACAACTCTAACTCTGCCACCTTCTCCCCTTCAAGCCCAAGAGAAAAGTGGCTACGCAGACGCACACACGTCAAGCTCAGGGTAAGGACAAACATGGCCATGCTGACAAAAACACTCTTACATGCATTGGAAGACCTCCAAACACCATTAAGCTTGGCGCTGTTGCGCAAACATGCCGATGACGTGGTGCAGTGTGATAGAAGTATCCATCTGAAGCAGTGTGTGTTGTAGTTTTTACAATATTTGACTCTAGGAATTGATTTTCAGTAGCTTATATGTGGGAATATTGTTTTTCTATCCATAAAATTATATATTGGTACTATATGGCTTATCGAGTAATTTTTTTTTTTATTATTGTATCTGTCAATTTTGGATCCTTAAAGTCATGATGTGACAAGTAGCTGCAGATCTTTTTTTACCATAAAAAAGTGACATATCCAAGTGAAATGGATCATTGAATGAGAAAATGTTAAGAAAATGAACAGGGCAAGTCTGGTGTATGTTAGTAGTTTTCATCGAATAATCCACTTATGACATTCTGATAAAACAAATTACTTGATTAGAATTTTTAAAATTAATTTTTCTGGAATATTTTGTATTTTTATATATACTTTATAACTTTTATTACTTACTACTATAGTTATTATTACTATACTTTTATTAATATTACCTTATTTTAATATTTATTATATTTATCACTGTATATTTGGTGTAATAGCTTTTCTGATTGGGGAAATTCTTTGTAAATTTAAATGTAATGGCATTTACAGTATATCCCTTTCAATGGCATTTTTCCACATTAATCTTTGGCTAATTTTGGACTCAGACAGACGTATACACACACACACACATACACACACATACTACACACACACTACACATACAATCACTCAATTAAAAATGTGGACTGCAGCAGAGTCCTGACATTGTAGAACTAAAAATATCCCCCCTCTGCCAATGCTTTGAGTTTCTCAAATGCGGCACAATAGCTCAGTGTGTGTGTGGGCAGAAATCTGCGCCTTACGAAAATAAGCATCACGGCCGACCTTGATTTACTGCTCGGAGGCACATCAACACAATTACCTAACATTGCTGTTGAAACCCACTGCTTGTGCAGGTTTACTTGGGTATGTGTTAGCCTCACATTCAAAAGACCCGACCATAATAAAGACCAATTCTTCCCAGTCCTTCACTGAGGTTAAGTATAGCTCACAGAAACACTACTGTCTATCAACCTTTCTCACAAGGAATGGTGTTTCGATCACTCAGGGCCTTGATCTGAAATCACGGTTATTTCTTCCGCCCGCTGAGCCCTTCTCAATGCTCTGATGGCCTCAATAGAGTTTGATCAGAGCTCTTGCTAGACTTTCAAAGGCGTTTCTATGCAGTCGTGTTGTTTTTGAAAGATCTGCTGTGAGACCCTGAATGTTTTTGTCCACTTGTGCATGTGCGTATACATCATTTTGGCTCACCTGCAAAACATAAAGTCTGCATCCATGCTTTTCCTACATAGCAGCATACTCCTATGTTGGATCAGTCTTGTGTTTGAATATCCACTCAGGTGTGTCATCAGCACATATGGCAGTGTGCTGCTTATTGGCTATGTGTGTCTTTGTGGATAGCCCGTCAAATGTCATGTATGGGCCCATGCCAAGATAACTTATTGACTGACTTGATCAATATGCAAATGGCTACAAGCTGGGTAATGTTTTACTGCTTCATTAAATGGCAAATCTGCGCAATCAGTCTCATTAGCTTGTGCGGGCTAATGATTTATAGGGTTGTACAGCTCCGTGTGGGCTCAGGCCATGCTAATATGATATCATAATATTATCAAAGTTATAGTACTTAGCTTCTCATCTTAAAGTGACCAAGTGACCTGACATTATTCATTTTAAATGAGAGTTGGTGATTTCTGGTGGCATGAGTACCAGCAGCTATTAACCTGAGCTTCAATGTTTACATGACATGTTAACTGATTTTTTGCTAATTAAAATATCATTATGATGATTTGTCATGTATCGAGTATTATTTTTATCATAATAGCTGGTGAGTGAGAAGGGGAATTTGAGTTGAGCTTTTGTGAATTCAGACACTGTCTCAAAGTCTTGCCTTTGCTCTATAAAGCAGCAGAGTAAAAGCTTCTTGTGTTTATCTTCCTCTCTATGTTTGTCTGCTTCCTCTGCTGGCATGAAGGTGACTGCGGACAGTTATTTTCAGGATTTGCATAGCTCTGTGTTTTGCTTGCTTTAATTTTACATTTAAACGCAGCTGGCTCAGCAGGGGCTGTAGGATTTATCTTCAGTGGGCTCTGTGCAGAACAGCGTTATCATTAAAATGAAATTTACTGAAGAAGGGAAGGATTAGAGTGTGACACCCTCTTTTGGAAGGACTTTGTACTGCACACTTATAAAACTGCCCCTTTCTCTTTTTTTGTCATCTGTCAGTAATGGTGCATGGCTGTAATGGTGTATTATCAGTATCATTTGGTCTTATTGTGCCAAAGTATCCCTTGTGGCAAAAGATAAAAAAGGTGAAAGGCAGAGACATCCTAATATCTCCACTTTCTCTCTGCAGAATGTCACTGCCAACCACAGAGTCAATGATGTCATCGCGACCGAGGATGGGTCACAGACCCTGGTTGGTCGTTTCATGTACGGTCCTCTGGATATGGTAACCCTGACTGGTGAAAAGGTGAGAGAGCCGTGGTCCACTATCACTCACTATGCATTTAAACAAGCTATTTGCATACCAAAATGTCAGTGGAAATTATTAGTAAAAAAAAATCTAAAACAGCTACTCAAATGTACTGGGACATGTACTTCCACCCCAAGTTTATTATAAAATAAAATCATGTGAAATGTCAAATCTTGGCAAAGTGGTTTTGTCTTTTACCTTTTCAATATTGCTTTGATTAATATTCATTACAATATAAATACTACTGAATTCTATATACTATAATACTTGAACACAGTGGAACCCAGTTATGTCGACGGCCTTGGGGGTTCAAAAAAAGTGTCTAGATAACCGAGGATCGAGATAACCAAAAGCCAATATGGCGATTTGTTTGATGGAGCGATCGGCTTGCTATGTGTATGTGGCGAGCAGGGCGGGGTCAAGGGACCGTGAAAGCGTCACGAGAGCCGGTGGCGTGATTGAGAATGAGCATCACCTGCGAGCCACCGGTGTCTCTGTCTCACGGAGGAGCGAGACTTAAAAGGAGGAGCGACGACAGTGAACAACGAGAGAGGACCAGGCCTAGAGTTTATGTTGTGTTTGTGTGGGTGGCAGTTGTCCGTGAGGAACTGCCGCCATTATGTTTATTTTGGATTTATGTTTTATTTGATTATTAAAGTTGTGAAACATCTGCCGGTTCCCACCTCCTTCCTCCCAGAACGTTCAACATTGTTACAGTGTACTAACAACAAAAGGCATATGTGCACCAACTAACAGCAGAGATTGTAACGGCTACTTTGTTTATATTGGGATTATAACTTTAAGACGGTGTATGTAGTTCTGTGCGCTCTGTTCTGGTGTGAGTGTGCACAGGGAGGAGAGTGTTTTTGAGTGAGGAGAGAAATGGCCGCTCTACCGTTGACTGTTATATAGCATAATCTACTGTTTCTATTTTCCTTCTTTTATTTGTGATGTTTATCGGAGTGTTTTCTTTTTCCTGGATTGTACTTTACGCTCTTTACATGTTTGAGAAGAGTGTGCTGGTACGAAACCCATCTACAAAGGCTTGTGTGACCAGTTTAATCGCCTCAAGTTTTCTTTTGTTCCCAATTAACGTCTGGGCAGTCGTCAACAACTCTGACAGCCGTTACAAGATTTACCAGTACAATAATACCTCGGTTTACGAGTTTAATTCGTTCCAAGAGCGAGCTCGTAAACCAAAATGCTCGTACACCAAAACAATTTCCCCCATAAGAACGCACTAAAAATCACTTGATTCGTTCCACACGACCATAAATGCCCATTTTAAATATTTTTTTGGTTTTAACCTATTAATTACATTTAAAATTATAACCATTAAGATCTCATATAAATACTAATTAAGTATTTTTAGAGTTTAACTGTCATTATTAACTATTTACTGTAACACGCACTTTACCTCTTCACTGATGGCATGATCGAGACGAGAGGAGAGGGGAGGGGGGGTGGGGTGTTACTGCTTATATATTTCACTACATTGTAGCGTTGCTTCTTTTAATAACTAGACAGGTTCCTACTCATTCAGAGATTTTATTGAGAACGATCGGATTATTGCTGTTCTGGCCGCAAACCACGCCGTACATAACAGAAGAATCAAAACTATCTCTGCTTCGGAGCTCTCTCTAATAATCCATCAGAACTCAACTCTCTCTAGCGCCGACTGAAACGCCGCCCTCTTAAAGTGACAAGACTGTTAACTTAACACTTATTGAACACATCAGATTAACTAGTTCCTTCAACATTTGTAACGATATTACAACGTGAAGAATAGCGAACACAATTATTGCAACAACACAAGGTAAAACCGCTGTAAATCACTTATGTATATGATCTGTACAGAGTTATAACTGTTATAGTATGCTGTTCTCTAAAAGTGTATGGCCCTTTAAGAACATCATTGTGCACTGTGGTGAATGATGCACCCATACTGAGAGACACTGAGAGAATAAACGAGTTAAGGGGTGATAAAGGGATTTTTTCGACGCAAAACTGCGCATGGGTGAGGGAAATTTTTTCTCGTACACCGATACAATGCTCGTACACCGATTCAACCCTCCATGCTCGTACACCGATTTGCTCGTATACCAATTCACTCGTAAACCGAGGTATTACTGTATATGACAAAAACCACCCTCGATTCTCGATACAAACCTTTAATTATATTCTCCAACATTGCAAACACAATTTCACTCACAGCATAAACACAGTCACAACACACATAAACACTTTCACTCGTAACACAGTTATTTCACTCTGATACAGTTCTGAAAAGTATTGCACACGCAGTTACTATGGTTTCTTTACAAACTCTAAAATGCTTTGTTGCTTTTTGCCTTTAACGGCCAGCTTGAAAACAAATGCTTCTATCAGTAACGACATCTTTGTCGATGTCAATGTAATCGGGGAATTCCTGGACAGTGAAGGCAAACTCCTGTGCCTCCTCCAAGATAACATCTGTAAGGCTTGATTGAGTGAAGTGAAGCGTCATTGGAGTGAGCGACTATACGGAATGATGCATGTGCAACGCGAACTCAGCACGTGCAGTGAACTCGGTACGATCATTAGTCACGGGGATCGAGATAATTGATGTTAAGTGGCGAATTTTCCCTCTTTTGTGCTCGAGATATTAGGGTTCGGCGACATAAAAGAATCAACATAACCGATAAGATAATGCTGAGACAAATAGGGAATTTGGCGGTTCCACTTCAAAAATGTCGACTTAATAGGGTTGGCGAGTTAACAGAGCTCGAGATAGGTGGGTTCCACTGTATTATATAATATGAACAGAATATTTACACTTCATAATATTGATGCTACTATTCAAAGGTCTGTGGTCAGGATACTTTAATGAATTAAAAGTTTTTAAAGAACAGAATTTGTTCAAAGTAGTTTTTTGGTTCCCAAATTGACATTTTGGTGTCATGACAACCCTAGTATGCCTTAATAATCTCCCTCAATCTCATGCGCTCCTTCTCACTGTCTGTTTCTTTGTTGTTTTGTCTCTCAGGTCGATGTGTACGTTATGACCCAGCCACAGTCGGGGCGCTGGGTGCACTTAGACACAGAGGTGACCAACAGCAGTGGCAGAGTGACCTACACCATCCCCAAAAGCAAAAAGCTGGCCGTGGGAGTCTACCCCATCAAAATGGTTGTCAAGTAAGTCAATGGGACTCTGAAGATTGCTTGTAATGTATCCAAAATGACTCTATCTCAAGGTTGTCTCAGCGGGGATAATTTGCTAGGATACCAAACGTTCAATTGGCACTCGTAAAACACTCACCCTGAGGGCTGAAGGAGAGCAACTTCTCGTTGTTAAATTGATCTCGGGTTTGATCAAGAGCCGGATCTTTGTTCTCGCACCTCATGTCACTCTTTTCTCACAGGGGTGACCAGACAAGCGGCGAGGCCTTCCTGACGGTGTTGCCACGGGGGATGGAGTGTGTTGTCTTTAGCATTGATGGTTCATTTGCCGCTAGCGTCTCTATTATGGGGAGTGACCCTAAAGTACGGCCCGGAGCTGTGGATGTGGTCAGGTAACAAATTCACTGGCTGTCTTTGTGGGAAAATGTGTGAGAGAGAATCAATGTTTTGATTCATGCAATAGCTATATTGAAAAGATCCAGCCTGCCGGTGACACACCAATTGGATTTCATTTAATAGAGAGATAGGGAAGTGCTGATATCAGATATCAGATGGGGTTTAGGATTCACAAATGGACAATCTTGGGTTGTTTCCCAGACTGTCCTTGGGCAAATTTACTGCTTTGTCAAATGCAATCTGTTGTTGGAGGACCAGGCGACATGGCTATCTGGAAATCATGGGATTGAGCAGAGGGTAAATTATAGTATTTTGCGTGCAGACACTGGCAGGACCTGGGCTACCTGATCATTTACATCACTGGCCGTCCAGACATGCAGAAGCAGAGGGTTGTGTCCTGGTTGTCTCAACACAACTTCCCCCAGGGAATGATCTTCTTTTCGGAGGGGTTGGTGCACGATCCACTTCGCCAGAAAACCATTTTCCTCAGGAACCTGGTCCAAGAGGTAAATCGATCTGCTAATGTGTCCACACATATATGGGTCCTTTCTGTTCTGCAGTACTTTTTTGAACTCTGTAACTCGTTACAGAATTTTTTTTAACTCTATATGAATACGTCTGTGTTGTAGTTTAACAAAATTTATTTAAAGAACAAATTAAGAAACGCCTCAACTGTTTATTAAATTGCCAGGATTTCATGTCAGAAGCACCTTGAATACGGCAGAATTGTAAACACCCATTAAAACCAGTGAAACTGTTTAAAATTCACATTTATGTTCAGGTAATTGTGTTTGGGATCAGTTATATTTACATACTTTTATTCAGCAAGAACACATTAAATTGATCAAATCTGACAGTAAAGACATTTATAAATTGATGTTATTCTAAACATTAAAGAATCCCCCCCAAAAAAGGTTTGGTTCCCACAGAAATATTAGGCAGTACAGTTATTTTCAACTTTGTTACTATCATGTTACTGAAGATCGGTATAATGGCTGCTTAATATTCAGCTTTGCCATCACAGGAATAAATTACATTTTAAATTGTATTGCCAAACATTAACGCTGTATTGAACATAAGAGACTTCTTGCAAAAAAATTTTACTGACACCAAACTTTTGAATGGCAGTGCATCTAAGAAATATGTGATGGGAACATGAAAGTATACCACATAGTAGGAATGAACATGTTTAAGTCACATCACTTTTCTCTATTCCTTTATTTCTGCATCTCTTAGTCCTAGTTCTTTCGCGCTCACTTCCCGTTGCATGCATGAGTAGTCACACAAGAACTGAGGTGTTTTCAGTGTATCCTCAGGCCGTCTATCACACTTTGCCCTTTTCTCATGTTGGCAGTGTCACATTAAAATCAACTGTGCCTACGGCTCCATGAAGGACATTTCAGTCTATAGCATGCTGGGCCTCAGCCCCAACCAGATATATATAGTGGGACGGCCCTCCAAGAAGTACCAGAATCAGTGCCAGGTTAACCGACTTTGATTCCTTGTCTTTCATTCAAGTTCCACCATAACTGGTCAAAAATATGTTTTCTCTAATATTTTCTCATTAATTGTGATCTGTCACAGTTCCTGAGTGAGGGCTACGCAGTACATCTCTCCTCCCTGCAGTTCAGTCACAGAGCCAGGCCCAAGAAGACCTCTTCAGTGCGAATGGTGCTTCGAAAGGGCTCGTTTGGTCTTTCGGCCAAACCGGACTTCTTATGTAAGCGGACACACCTTCGTCGCACAATGTCTGTGCAACAGCCTGAGCCGCCCATGACACCCAACCCTAAGCCAGAACGAGCACAGAGCCAACCCGAGACGGACAAGGACCATGGGGGTGGAGGGAGTCTAGGCCATGCCATGTGGGCACGAGGGTCCATGCACCGTGGTGACACCACTCCCTGACCCAAGATAGGAGGGATGGAATAAGGATTAATTGGAATGATCTCTCGGTGGACAGAGCCTAGGTATGCCTTAAGGCCATTCACACACAAACACTGTGATTGCTTTTTGAATGTTTTTATATAAACATCCTCTCAACCAGATGGGCTGGGACCCACTAGGGGGCCTCCAAGGACTTTCCTAAGAAGGACGCAAGATTGATTAAAATTATTTTAAAAAATAAGACAAAAAATATTCATAATTGAAACTGATATCATTTTTGCTATATATTCCCTGGAACTTGAAAAGGCATGAAAATGAATACAATCTTAAATCATTTAATATGTTTTTATAATGAATTAAAAAAAATTATTAAAAAAAAGAAGTATAGAAATCGATTTTTGTGAGCAATTTGTTTTAAAATCAGTGTTTACCCTTTTGGCTGTTTTGTTTTTGTTTTCGAATCATTATAAAGAGATTTTGTTTCAGGATAGAACATATTCGTATTTTAAATTTTATTTAAAAAAGGAATTCAAATGAGCACAAATCTAATATTCTCACCGCACCACAATTGTGCTGTAAAATATTCCTAAATTCAATCTCAGCATCCCTGAATTAATAACTCAAAATTTGTATTCAGACCCCTGTAAGACCTCATCCCCCGCAGTATCCGTTTTCTCCTTGAATGATTTATCCCACCAAATAGGAAAAAAGTGATTAGGGACAGTACTAGTGGCTCGACATCCTTCCAAACCTCTGCATTAAATCAGAGGGTGCTCCTCCTCCGGCTCTGGTTCATTCATAATCAGGACTCTAAAAAAGTCTGAAGGATTATTAATAGAGCCCGGGCCTCCCACCGCCTCTTCTCCCATGCAGCGCAAATCTGAATGCAAATGTGCATCAGAGGGGTTTCTCTGCTGGGCCCTGTGATCTGCAAATAGAGTGCCCAGACATGCCCCGACTCCAGTGCTCCTCCCTTTTGCCAAATAATGATTAGATTGTTACCGCCCGCGCCCTCCATTTGTAATTTTCTCTGATGATTTTCATAATGAAATAGATATTTATATAGGTGCTCATTGGAGCATGACTGCTGTGCAAAGCATTCCTTAATTCACAATTTCTCTCCTCCTTCACCTCACAGCGTCTTTACTACTTCTGCTGGTATTATACACCATATAATAAGACAAATCCCTCCTGAGCTTATGAAAACTCCACAGTGACATGCCCTCCATATGGATTTGACACAACAGCACACAAACTTTGTGTCCTGATGCTTCGTTTCTGCAGTAGGAGCAGAGAAGTCATTTCGAAAATTCAATTACAACTGTGTTTCATCCGTCCGTGATGCTTTGGAGTTGTACGTTAGGAACTTCTGGATTTATTTTGCATCCTATGAAGATTCCTCACATCATCCGTCAGGAAGAAAGAAGATATCTGGTAAGAGACAACATCAAGCGTCCTCACGCCTAAGCAATACGGAGGAAAAGGATGGGCGAGTATCCCGCTGCTTGAACAGGTGGCAGTGCCGAATCTTGCGATAATCCCTCTGTTTCAATATTGTAGGCGTTTGTCTGCTCTCTAGGCAGCTGTCTATGGCCCACTTGTGGCCAGACGGACTTGCAAAACTGTACATTAACCTTTTGTGCCAGTGTGGCGACCTGGTCTGAACTCTTGTCGCCCCGTCTCTGTTCAGCCACTCAGCCTGAACAGAGTCTGACAGCGATGGCCACTGCTGCTGAACACTGCTGCCCACTCCTCTGACGGGTCATCCCACAACTCGCAGCTCTCTGGTACACTGCAGAAGCAAATCTATAACCGTCAGTGGTTTTTCTTGTGCCTGTCTCTTACCTGTGTTGTAAATATAAGTGGGACTGAGACGAACATAGTATGTTTGATGTATATGAGAGTGGCACTAGCTATCTGCCGCAGTGCTTACACTGCAATAAAGAATTTTCTTAATCAGTGTTTTTGACTCTTTTTCCAGTACAAATATTTAAGCATCCTTAAAACAAGATACTTTAAGCATTTTCAGACAATATATCTTGGGAATAGATAAAAACATTTGAAAATTCCAATAGGGTAAGAAAAAGATAAAGAATAATTAATATAAATATTAATTTTATAAAAATAATTTCCATACAAATTTGATCATGTGACACTGAAGACTAGAGTAATGGCTACTGAAAATTCTGCTTTGCCATCACAGGAATAAATTGCATTTTAAAATATAGTAAAATAGTTTTAAATTTTAAATTGTAATAAAATTTCACAATATTACAGAATTTTTTATCAAATGCATTGGCTAGCATGAGAGATTTCTTTAAAAAATGAACTGTAGTGTATTCAAGATATATTCTATATTCTCTATATTCTTTTTTTATTTTGTTTCTCAAGTAAATGCATCTTGTTAAGAATATTTAGATAATTTGTCTAAAAACCAAAAAATAAATTAAAAACCTGATTAAGAAAATATCTTATAGTGCCCCTTAACTGGCCAAATTGCTGTTTTAAATTTGTATCGTAAAGTGACTGTGGTTCTCAAGATGTCATTGTCACATTAATCGGTTTTATCAATACAACAACTTGCAAACACACATTGATATTGTTTACATGTAAATCCATCTCACTAAGTATGATGGTCTTGTTGAAGAACATACTATATTAGTATATAGGACAACTTTGGTGTTACAATAAAGAAATGTAAATAAACTACTGTGTTTGAACAAAAGTCACTATCGGGCCACTGTAATTGTGGTGTTACCAGAGGGTGTCCATAGTCAGTAGTTCTTGTAATCTCACATTTTTTCCTATTGCAATTACTTATTTTTGGTATTTTGTATGGGGATGTCAATTAAAAATTGCAGTTTCACTGCTAAAGTATTTATTATGTAACTTTATTTTCTTGTATATTTAACTGTAATTCTTTATATTACCCTAGAAACTGTGTGAAAGTGGATAGGCATGAGTGTTTTGTTCTGTGTGAGTCTGTATCTATCTGTGTGCATGTACATTACGTGTATGCGAGTCTAGTGTGAGTGTTAGTATGGAGATTTTTGTATTGTATATATTTTTAATTCAGAGATCATGCTAGTGGCCTTTTGATCCTCTGACAGTTCAAGTTTTAAACTGAGCCTGTAATTTGTGTAGATTTTATAGGCACACTTTTTAATTCTTTTCTGTGTGATCATTGAAACGACATTGCTGAATTGTCAATATACTGTATATGATCTTGTTTCAGCTTCATCAAGATGTATATTTATTTGTCTAATATCTATATTCTCAGACAGTGTGTGAAAAAGTATATTTGTATTTCAAAGAACATGTAAGGTACATATTCAATACGCAACTGTGTGAACGGCCTCCCATAAAAGGTCTCCTGGCAACATGTATTATTGTGGTATTTGTTCCAATCAGTCTATTTCAGTGGATGTGCTTCTGTTGGGCCTATTCCAAGCTGTATACTCACTCAATAAACCATTGTAAAACTTCCTTGATATGTCTGTTTACTGTGAAGCTGTGACCTTTTTTGTGACCAGCCTGAAAGATGAGTACAGCTCTATCAATTCTCATACTCGTACAGGAAGCAGCTCAGACTTATCATATTAATTACTCTGTCAAGTCGCAACGACTTAGATGAACTGGACTTATTCTTTAATATGTATGCAAATCGTTTTGCCCTGATGTAAAGCAAAAGAGTGAGTGATTTTTAAACCAAAACACATCGCGTTTGTCTTCAGCACTCAGTCGTGTCCACCACCGAGTAGTTTAAACTAAGCTTAAATAACCTTGAAAGTGACAAATGTGCAGGTTTTCTAGTGAATTTAAATGTATTTTCTTTCCACCTCAAGGGACAGTTTTTCCTTGCAGGATACTGAAGCAGCTTTAAAAGTCAGCGGGTGAACAAATGCTTTTAGTGGCTATCACTGTTAATGAATTTATGCCTCTTATTCTTTTGCGTGCTATGAAAATAGTCCTTTAATCACAATTCACACACTTTAGCTTAATTAATGCTCCAGATATATGCTCGAGAGCTCAGCATGTGAAAATTGGATGAATGCATTGCTGGGATTATTTACGGGCACTCTTTGATCTATTTTTCTCGATGTATCAGCAATGGTGCACATTGTTGATTGAATGCGTTTTTATCATTTAGGACTTGCTTGGTAATTACTATTTGGCAAATATTGCAGATAATCACTTATTTTATCATCAAAATGACCATTACTAATAATCATCATCTCTCCAAAGGAAAATTCATATTTACATTTCGCTCTCCCGAAAATGTCCCGTTCTATCCTGTGGTTGTTTAAAGCTTAGATACATAAACATTATGTCAGGAACCATATTTAAAACCACACACAGTCTAAGCCTATTTCAATCTGAAATTATGCTGTAACTTTAACTTGGTAGATTTAAAAGTGAATAATTACACATTAGACTCTTTTACATTATTGTAAAGATTGGTCCCAGTATGACTCCATAATTTAGTTTTCTTTTCTTTTTTCTCCAGCCTTTTATGGGAGCCAATCAAACACACACACACACACACACACACACACACACACACACACACACACACACACACACACACATATATATAATTCCAGTCAAGAAGACCAGTTCTTTCAGCATTAACATGAATCTGGAGCTTTGAAAACGTTCAGAGTGCAGTTTATTATCAAGTGACATGTTTTGACCTGATAAGTGAGACTCGGGGATGGAGAGCTTACCTTTAAAACAGACCTTCTGCAAAATAACCTCAAATACACACTAGCACAAACTGTTAAATGCAGCGGCTAGTCTGTCAGAATTCATATCCTGCTAGAGAACATTCTTCAGCTGCAGGGTCAAGCCCATGAGCCCCTCGGGACTAGTTTCCCACTCACTGTTGTTCATGGGAAAACCATGTAGTATCCAGCAGTGTCGCCTGCAAGCTCCTTTCTTTTCTTGTTTTGTTTTTGTTTGCTTAGGTTTTATTGTTTTGCCTTGTGCTTTTGCTTTTGGCTGTTCTTTGATTTTGTTTGTTCTGGTGGATTCTCGTTTTTGAGCTTTTCTGGGGTTTATGTTGGAGTTTTGTTTGGTTTTCTTCTGTTTGCGTTATTGCTATTTTTTTGTTTGGTTTGATTTTTATTGATTTGTCTTTTTTATTGTTTTATTTACTAGTTTTGTTTCTCCTTTTTTCCAATTTCATTTCTTCTCTGCTTTTGTTACTCATTTCCAGGCATTAATGATATCTTAAGCTAGAATACTTTTTCTCTTTTTGTCACAGACACCACATGGACTCTGCCTTCAGCGTTTAGCATCAATATTTAACTAGAATTTCCCATCTTCTGTGGGTTTTAGGTGGCATGACTTCATCCAGCCTTACTGTAATGCATAACCTATTCTGTTAGATGCTGAAATCATTGTGGTGAATCATTCAGATGATTCAGTCGTGCTTCCTGAGATAGCCCATAATTTGATATCTACCCCATCCAGAAAAATATCTATTACATCATCAGTTTATCAACTATTGATGCCTGGAAGTGCTAAAAATGGTTGATGGAAAATAGTATTTTCCATATTTTATTTTGAGATAGATGAGCTAAGATCTTGTATAATTTTTTCATAACTAGGCTCCTGAAAAGTCAAGTCACCTTTATTTATATATCTTTTACAAAGATAATGTGAAGGTAATGCAACAAAGTTTGCTTACTTTGAAAAGTTACTTTGGAGAAGCAAGATTTTGAGGGTTTTGTTCCTCAGTTGAAAGCATCAATGGATTTAGCAGCGGTTCAGAGCGTTGCCATTCCTCCAGCCTGACACTGAGGGTTAGCATGTACTGGACAGTTTAATCACTGTTGCCGTGTTCATTCCTGAGAGAGGATGTGCTCTATATACTGGCCTTTTTGATTGCGTAGCGATCAATATATTGCAGTGTTAACCACAAAGCTACAGTTCTGTTTTTACATCACTTTCTTAAACCAATTATCTTTGAAAGTACATTCTCTCTAAAATGGTCAAACAGTGCCCATCTTCATTATTTTTTATGTAGCAGGTGAAGGTAACCGGTCTTCATCAGGTTCTTTGTCTCCCATTTGCTCCTTCTCCAGGAAGCTTTTTTATTTGTGTTCAGCTGAGGTAACATTAAAATAAGCTTAAACAAAAATATGAAAATATATTTTGAGTATATGTTTACTTGTTTGAATGTGTGAATGTACAATTTGCAATCATGTCTTATGATTTTTAAGGTGAGGTAAAATGATTTGTCAGGCGTGCGTGCAGGAGGATGGTGCAAAGACGAAGATACAGGATACATTCAACAACCTCAGGATACATGGCTTTACACCACACAGTAAAGATGAGAAATGATGCTGACTGAGGGAAACGCATGGATTAAATACACAGGAGAAGATGTGACAGGTAACAAGACTAACAAGGTGACTGATTGATGCAACAGGTCAAAGGAATTACACTGGGGAAAACACTCGAGGGAAACGGAAGAGTGTGGAGAAACGACAGGACTGTGACAGATTAGTTACGGTTGAAATTATTGGCTAAAAATATCTTAAAAATGTATCTAACAATATGGTGTCTGAGCAAAGGTCATATGCCAACAAAGTAGTTGTCTTTGGAAAAAACAGGAATGTAAGTAGACAACTTTCTCCAAACTATAATAGTAAAAAAAAAAAAACATTAAATGTATTCAGTCAAATTAATTTCCTAATGCATAATTGGAAGTGTGCGGGGGGTTTTTTTTATGTTTACCTTATTTTCTTTTCATGCAGGTTCTTTTAGACCAAAGGATTTCAAACCCTGGGTCAAAATGGGTTGATTTAAGGAAAATGTATATGTATGTGTTATAGGGCTATCGTCATGAATTACTTTCTTTTTTTTTTTATCCAGTTTTACATTTTAATAATACTTAATGCAATTAACACAGTATCTGTTTTTTCTGTCATCCTTTTGATAGATTTATTATATGATCACACTCTTATTCGTGCAAATGCTTTTATATCATTCAAGACAAAACAAGCCCGTTTTGTCAAGTATCCTCGCAAAAGAAAAAAAAAATCGAACAAATTTTGTGTATTTTGACACGGCAAGTAAAAATCTGAAACCGTCTGACTGGGCCAATAGAAAACATTGAGTCCAGATACAGTATACTGAAGGGCACAGGTAAACAGGACAATTATTATGATGGGTTTATGTGCGTCACGGCATCGCCTAACTGGGGCTCTTATTTTTTCTTTTTTTAGTCGTGTGTTCTTTTGTTTTAGTTCCTTTTACCACTCATCAGTCACCATGGACACTAATCGTCACAGCTGTTTATCATTTGATCATTACCACTGTATTTAGTTCTCCCTGTTCATTATTCAGTTGTTTTTTGTGTTAGCACTAGTGTTTAATAATGGTCTTTAATAATAATAATTATAATTCGTTACATTTATATAGTGCTTTATCAAAGACTCTCAAAGTCGCTTTACATGGACAGGGGAATCTCCTCACCTGCCACTAGAGTGCAGCATCCACCTGGATGATGCGACGGCAGCCATATTGCGCCAGAATTCGACACACCAGCTTATTGGTGGAGAGGAGACCGAGTGATGAAGCCAATCAGAGAAAGGGGATGGTTAGGAAGCCATGATGGACAAATTTCTGGGATTTTTAATGACCACAGAGAGTCAGGACCTCGGTTTAACATCTCATCCGAAGGACGTCACTATACTGGGTCATTAGTAGGGACCAACCAAATTCACGATTTCACGGCCGTGACATTTTCCGTGAAATCGGCCACTTTCCGTGAAAACACCCAACAAGCGTGAAATAGTGAAATTTTTATTGAAGATAAATATTTTTACTGATAAAGAGTATACCAGGAGCAGATGATCATAGCGTCTTAGCCGAGTTTGCAGCCTACAAAACAGCAGCAAAAGATGTTCCGCCGGATACGAATATAACAGCATTCTGGCGTTCACACAGCAGTCGGTTTCCTCTAATGAGCCGGCTGCATTACGCTACCTTTCTGTACCAACGAACAGCGTTGATGCGGAGAGAAGTGTCAGCCAGCACACAAACGTCAATGCACCGCAGCGACAGAATATGTCAGCAACCACGTTGGTCGGCCAAGTTTTGGCCACGAAAAACTGTAAACTATTTCATTAATGTCACGTGGCATTGCAGAGTGTGTGGCTACGTGCGTTATAGTCGTATTTTGTTTCCTTTTTGTTTTTTTAATACAGGTGAACAGTCGAAAAGTGTTATTTTAGAATACAAAACAGCGGGTGTGACAGCAGATGGACTGATTGCAGTGATTGGTGCCTAAAAATTGTACCCGTGAATTTTCCGTGTAATCGAGTGTTTTTTTTTTTAAAACCTTCCGTGAAATTGCGAATTTTACCCGTGAATTTGGTTGGTCCCTAGTCATTAGGACCCACACAGGCCGCAGAGTGAGCACCCCCTGCTGGCCTCCTAACACCACTTCCAGCAGCAATCAAGTCAGTCTCCCATCCAGGAAAATAACCCCGCTCAGCCCCTCTTAGCTTCCATGGGTAACCAGTCGTAGGCTACAGGGTGACATTGCTGCCGTCTTTGTGACAATGTGAAGATTGTTTGAATTAAAAGTTTAATTCTAGTCTAGTTTTTTAAAGCCTACTAAAGGTTAAAATTGTATATACTAAACAAGATATATAAATATGCTGTTATTGTCAGGAATTGGGGGTTTTAGGGATGAGCGAGGACTCAATGATGCAGAAAGAATGGGCTTTATTTAATCAAAAAATGAAACAAAACTGCCCTGTGGGGGAAGACTTGATTTGACTTGGGAAACATTGACGGGTAGACATACAACAATCTGGCACAGAAAAGCAAACGCAAGCAGTATAAAAAGGGAGCAAAAGAGAAATTTTTAAAATTTTGAAAAAAATATTTTTCATCGAGACATCAGTTGCTGTTTTGGTATCAGTGATGCTGGCCTTTAAAAAAAAGATGCCATTAAACAAATATTTAAAATATAAGCTATTGCCTTTTATGTTGTTTCTACATTGATTTGGAGATTAAATGTGAACTTATAATGTAAAAATATATTTTAAAAACTTGAATGTTAGGTGCGATTAATCTTGATTAATTACAGGAAGACATGCAATTCATTATTTATTTTAATCGTTTGACAGTAGTAACAAAGAAAAAACTCAAAACGGAACTGGCAAGTGTAACTTAAACAACAAAATAAACATATACAACAAAACATAACTAAACTTAAATAAAACCACAATGTCATCTTGCAAAATTACGATTGAAAAGTGCTGAAGTCACATTCACCATTTCTTTATAGCTACAAATGTGTCAAAGAGTTTGTGCAGGATAAATGATGCTGTTATTTTCCTATACCTGCTACGGGCTGAAATAGAAAGCACAGGAGAGGGTGAAAGGCCCTTCACATTTAGGTTATTTTCATTGCAGACTGCCAAAGCTAAACGTAGAGGACAATACATTATACCTGACAGAAATAGCCAAAAGTGGGCTGAGAGTGTTTTGAGAGCCCGCTTCTGTTATAACAGAAACAGGAATAAACAAGCACCTGACACATAAGTCACATATGACATGAGATTTGATGCATCTGTATGGAAATCAGGCTGAATTGATTTGGACTACCAGCAAAATAAATAACAGTAGCGAAAAGTAGACATAATTGTCAGAATTTCATTTTCTCTATATCATCTGCTGTCACCCTCACTACTCTCTAAAGCATAACATGTCTTGTTAACTGTCTACAACAACCTGTTCTCTTACTGTTATTGGTAAAACATTTGCAGTCTTCATCATGTCAGTCAGGTAATGTTGGTCCAAGAGTGCCTCTGTTCTGCAAGGTTTAACTCCAACCTTAATCAAACAAGCTGTCAGTGTCTTCAGGATTACTAAGGTTACAGACAATGTTGGAGCTAAACTCTGCAGGACAGCGGCTCTCTAGGACCAACGTTGACTACCCCTGGCCTAAATCATGCATTTCAGTGTGATATATTATAAAACAAGACATGTTAGCATAGTGATCCTACAGTTACCATGGAGACCGCTGTTCCTCTCTGCACCACATCCTGGGTAATTAGTGGATGATCACACCTTGACGATACACTAAATCTGTTGCAGATAATTAAATCTGTGTCATTAAGCGCATGTAAATGTCATATTACAAACAATTAGATGAGTAAACAAAAAAACAAGCCTAAGTTGGCCTTCTGCTTTGACTTGGAATAATTTTAGAAATGTTCTTACAGATACAGTATAAAATGCTTTTTATTCTGTCATGTGAACTTTTATTGAAGTGAATTATCTGTGCATAAACCACTGACACTGATTTTCAGGTTGGCTATAAGACTTTTGGGCTGCCTTTGTTGAAAAATATGGTTTTTGTAAAAGAACGATACATTCTAGACAACTGATTTCTAAGAATTGCATCATCCATATAGGCCTATAGTTAAACCACTTTTGTAATGCAAAATAATAAAAAATAAGTGCAGCTGTAATAAGACTATAGTTGTATAGTCTTTTTAGAGCAATCATTAATCCATATGTTTCACGTTGTAGAATAGTGCAATAGAAAGTATGCGAATTGGGGTGCAGTAGATGCTCTTAGTAGTGATTTCTTTTATTTGAAATGTTATTTTTTTTATAGTTATACGTCCATTTTCAGTTTTTTGTGATTTGCTAAATATGGTACATGGTTCCTTTAAGAATTAGTTTCCGGTTCAGCTTGTTTAAAGTTCAGTTCGCGGTAAGCGATATTAAAGAGGAGAGAGGTGGGTTGTGTTGAAGCTCCATCGTAGAAGTGTGACGTAGAAGAGTTTTGTTCTCGAATTTACTTTAATCCTATGTAAATATAGAAATGAAGTTTGTATTTTTGGAGTATTTTTGGCTAAAATATTCCCTTTTACTGACAGGTTGCCATGTGAAAAACAAGGCCACGCACCCATACTTTTGAATTATTTCTTTTATTTCAGCAGGTATGTTTTTATTCACGTTTCTGGTAATATTGTTTTGAATTTATGTAAAATTATTCATTTCTTTTTTGACATATATTGATAATGAGTAACATGCAATCTGTAAAATTATGTTCAGTTTGGGTTAGGGTAAGGGCGATCGTGGAGAGGTTGCCATGTGAAAAAGAAGGCCATACACTCACACTTGAATTAATTATTGTATTTGGGCAGGATAAAATACGGCCTGTAAACTATCTGTTGCCCCGTTTAACGTGATTTTTGGTTTCGGTGAGCGGAGCCGACTTGAATATTCATGACTTTCCCGGAGAATTTTAGTTCACGCTCAAAGCACGGGAAACTTAAGCTAGCCCTGTAGCACGGATTACATTTCGTTGATAAACCCGTCTTTTATTAGTTGTTTTAATTTGTTAAATACGTCACTGACCATAATACTTACACTGGCCAAAAACTTAAATTAACCTGTTTAAATGTATCACATTTGATGTGTTTAACTCACCCTGTCCGGAGGCAGACTTCAACATTGTCCATTTCCTCTGGTTGTATTTCTGCTGTCTGGTTGAAGTCAAACATATGGAAGCCCATTTCCGCCACATAAGAAAGAAAGAAAACGCGCATGAAAACTCGCAATTATGACTTACTGTCGAAATAATGAGTAAATCATAATTATGAGATTTGAAAAGTCTTGCGGGTACATTGATCCGACACGACACAGGATAAACTGAGAGCATAATAAGGAATACTTTAATCCTAGTTTTATTAATGATGAAATTATAACAACAACTTATGGCCATGTCATGGTTATGATAGTCATGGTATAGAATGATTGCGGAAGAATCATGTGACACCGAAGACTGGAAGAATGAGCTCTGCCATCCCAATATTTATTTCAAATCAATATATTAAAATAGAAAAATGTCACTATATTACAGTAAAAAAACAAACAAACAGATAAGTGTATTCTTGGCGAACATAAACTATTAATGCCAAACCTTTGAACAGTAGTGTAGGTCTATGATATTAAAACAAGCACAAGCACACTTTCATCTAAAACGTTAAAAATACTTTTTTAACATTATTTTGCCAGTATGCATAATTAAATACAATTACTTTGAACGTCAAATTGGTTACTTACTATATTCTGTAAAAGCATGTGAAAAATATTTCTCATTTACAAAAGTTAAATGTAATTTTTACAATTTTGTCCAAACAATTTTAAATCAAAATTGATGTATGTATTAAAGCAATACATTCATGCTTGTGTATGTCTTAATTTATTTGTCCATGTGTAAAAAATGAGCAAGACTAAAGTTAAAAGACTTTGTAGTCCACAGGTACATTTGAGGTTTATTTCAGTTATCACATTGAACAGATGATTAGTATGTTTAAAGCATCACAAGGTACAAAGAAAGAACACAACGAAATGTAATCAATGTACAGGACTAGTTGAAGTTTCCCATGCTTTATCTTGATATTACACAGTGAATGTGTCTGCAGTAATTTAGGGACAACTGCACAAAACGGGCAAACTAATAAAAACATGATAAACTGTTATGAAATATTGAAGCATATTTTGACATAATTGTTATAACATTTGAAGCATATTTAGAAAATTACATTTACCTTTATTTATTATATATATATATATATATATATATATATATATATATATATATATATATATATATATATATATATATATATATATATATATATTCACACTAACCTAAGGGATTATTAGGTTGAGATCTGGTGACTGTGGGGCCATTTTAGTACAGTGAACTCATTGTCATGTTCAAGAAACCAATTTTAAATGATTCAAGCTTTGTGACAGAGGATGGGTACATGGTGGTCATAAAGGGATGGACATGGTCAGAAACAATGCTCAGGTTGGCCGTGGCATTTAAATGATGCCCAATTAGCACTAAGGGGCTTAAAGTTTGCAAAAACGTCCCCACACCATTACACCACCACCACCAGCCTGCACAGTGGTAACAAGGCATGATGGTTCCATGTTCTCATTCTGTTTATGCCAAATTCTGAATGTCTCAGCTGAAATCGAGACTCATCAGACCAGGTAACATTTTAAACGCTCAAAATTGCTTAAATCACCTTTCCCATTCTGACATTCAGTTTGGAGTTCAGGAGATTGTCTTGACCAGGACCACAACCGCTAAATGCATTGAAGCAACTGCCATGTGATTGGTTGATTAGATAATTGCATTAATGAGAAATTGAACAGGTGTTCCTAATAATCCTTTAGGTGAGTGTATATAAGCCCTTAAAATCTCATAACATCAGTCTCGTTCATCTATCTACTCAACGCAGAGCCAAACAGAGAAGGGACACACCATCATCGCGCTATAACATTAATCTAGACATTCAGCTTGCTGATGATTTCGAAATATATATAGAATACAAGCTATTTTCGATTTGTATAAAAAACAAATAAATATGCAAACGTTATAAATGATATACAGTATATGCATCATATTTAATCTAATAAAACTCCTTGCTTTAATGGCATATGCTAAACATATACAACACATTCTCAAGAAATGGTCTCTGTTGTATTCAAGTCGTCTAACTGCAAAGTTCAACATGTACACTCAAACACAGTATTGAATGAGGCTTCATCTAATCAGTAAGCTTTTAAGATGGTGAAACTTTGCCACGTTGACCTGTCAGCAACACAGCTGCAGCAGCAGGATTGTCCCCTGTTGAGAAGCTGGCCTCACTGCACATCAGGTCGAAGGAGCTCATGGATGTTTCAAGTCCCAGGACTGAAGCTCCGTCAATGGAGCCTAGTTCCAAGCTTTTCTGCTGTAGATCCGTGAGACGTCGCATCCCTCTGCCATATAGACAGGAGCTCTACAACATCTTGCGCATGACCGGACCCCTGGTATGTACTCAGCTTCTTTCTCTCACTAACACTAATATGTGCACATGCAATATATAAGGGTAAAATATTCTTGCATTCATATTATTAATAATGATAATCACTTTTTGTCATTCGTATGGCAAAGAATGAATTTGCTAACCAGAAAATTGAAGAACTGTCATTATTTGTTCCAAATGACTTAGTACTCTCATTTACTGAGAATGCTCAGGTTGTCATTCCAGGTAGCATCATGTATTCTGAATTATCTCCTGCCGTTTGTCATAACAATGTTTTGCGGTCGTCTGGGAAACAGTGAGCTGGCTGGTTATGGAATGGCCTCAGCTGTGAGTTTGTTTCAGTCTGCTTATTGTTCCTCTGGAGTGTTTCATACTGTTTGCTTTGTGGTAAAAGAGAAACATTGGTGTATGAAATGCAAATGTTTGCACTGTATCGTCTCAGAGTAGTAGTTCAGTGCATGGCTGAGAAGTGACTGATGCTTGTTATTTTGATTTATCAGACGATAAACGTAATTGGAGCTACAGGTGGAGGTCTTGCGCTGGCGGCTGATACCCTCATCTCTCAGGTATGGAAACATGTTGATATGCATTGAGGTCCAAAAGTCTCAGAACAAACTGAAGAGCTAGGATTTAAAAACCTGGGTCAAATTTATTCATTTGTTTATTTGTCTATTTTGCATTTTCAGTCAGATGTGTATTAAATTAGAAAAATGCAACATAAGCATTTTTGTACCCACTGGAACTCCTGCAATGAAATACATTGATTTTGGCACCACATAAGATTTCAGGAATACCGTATCAATTTAAAGTCCTGTGTCTGAAATTTAGTCTAATGTTTCTCTCAGACATTTGGTGGGAAGAACCTGCGCCGTGTTGGCATCATCTTGCAGAGAAGTGTCCTCATCCTCATGCTCTTCTGTTTGCCCTGTTGGGCTCTGCTCATCAACACCCAACCCATCCTTCTGCTACTAGGTCAAGACCCAGAGGTGGCCAGGTAATTAAAATAAATCAGTTGGTAACACTTTATTTTGATGGTCCCTTTCAAACATTTTGTTGACTATATAAGTTACTTTGCACCTACATGTCAATTAACTCTCCTTATTTTAAGGAGATTTAAATCTGCTTAATATCTGCAACACTTTAATTTTGATGCTCTCCAACAGACATTCTTCTAACTATAAGTATCTTTGCAAATACATGTAAACTTATTCTGTTAACCCTAACAGTCTACTAATACTCTGAGAGTTAGTTTCTCAAAAATATATTTAGGGGCCAAGCACCGAAGGTGCAGAGGCACCTATTGTTTTTGTTCTCTGAAAAAAAAAAATCGCCATGGAAATCTATGGTAGCTCATAGAACCGCTTGCGGTAAAGTTATGAAAATTGGCACACTAATAGAGGATAGTCTGATCTGTCAACAGAGCAAAATTAGACTGTCTAACTCAATCCCTCTAGTGCCACCAACTGTCCAAATTTGCACTTACGTTTATGCTAATAACTCTTGAACCACAAGTCCTAGAAACTAAGTTATTATGTCCACAGAATCATTTGCTCAAGACAATTCGATTGCACCCTATGACATTGTTTTCCATCATGAAAATGTTTCCACCATTTTGAATTTTACAAAATTTCAGCCGTTTGTCTGATTTTCACGAAAATTTAATCACATCACCTCCAGACAATACTGACAAAAATGATTAAAATCAATTTTATTTGTGAAACCGTTTTTGATTAACTAAAAAATTAATTCGACAAAATGGCTGTCAAAATGAAAGCGAGGCTATATCTCCGAAACGCATTAGCATATTCCAACCAAACTTGATTTGTGTCATGGCATTTATGATCTGAGGCTATATGCCGAGTTTTAGCACAATGCCCTCTAGTGGTCAGGAGATATGAAAGAATTGCATTTAAATTACAGTATAACTCCTGAACGCTCTTGCGAAAAATCATAAAACTGGTCTCCTTAGATTCAGTGCATCATGCCGAATCGTGGGATACCCAATTTTTTCGTATCGGCCATTTTGAGCGTTGGCCATTAAAATGCTATATTTAACGAACACATTGGCGTATCGTTACGAAACTCGGTACGTGGCTGATACGACCCAAAAAGTCAAAAGTTATAACCAAAATTACAAAAATGCGAATAACCTTTTTCAAAACAAGTGGTGTTAATATGTTCCTTGGTTCAAGCCGAGAACACAGATACCAAATTTGTCATAGTTGGCTAAACTTTTCCATATTGCCATATTGTTTTTCTTTAAAAAACCTACTTTTTCAAACTCCTTCCAGACTGTTTGTCCGATTTTCACAATTTAATTGTATCATCTTCAGACCATGCTTATAAAAAGCTAAATTAAGTTGATTCGCTTAAGATTTCTGATTAACGAATTTAAAGAATTCGACAAAATGGCGCCCAAAATGAAATCGAGACTATATCTCCGCAATGTATTGGCGTACTCCGACCAAACTAGGTGCGTGCCATGGCAATCATGATCTGAAGAGGTTACCTGCAGAGTTTTGATGCAGTGCCCCCTAGTTGCCTGGAGATATTTAAAAGGGGACGGTTTTGCTCGTAACTACTGAACGCTTTGGCCAAAAATCATGAAACTGGTCTCTTTAGATTCAGTGCATCTGTCAGCAGTGCTTTCCCCAATTGACACCAAACTTTGCACATGTCATTGTCACCTCACTCTGAACGCACTACATAATTTGACACATCAGTTTGGTTACAGTTCTGCCTATTGGTCGAAAGTGATCTAATTACTAGTGACTGTCTTGAGGATTTTTCAGCCATTTAGAGTCATGTTAAACTCCTTGCTGCCGTTGGTTTGATGCTGCCAGCAATGCTCCCCTTGTGCTTGGCCCCCCTTGTGCCCCCCTTGTGCTTGGCCCCTTCATGGCTGCTTGCAGCTATATTTTGTTTTTATTTTGCTTCTCAATAAAATATTGTTTTTATGGATGTTTTTACTGAAAAAGTAAAAAAAAATTTTTTTAAATATAATGATGTGGTGGATAAAGGTCCATTAGAAGGTTGCACATTAAAACTATGGAAGTGAGTGGTCAGCTTAACTCTAGGTTGATAAAAGTATGTGCTGAATGACTCCTTGTTTACTATGTATAATGAATAAATCATTTTGACTTATTCAGCAAAACAACAGCAAAAATTGAGCAATATTTATTCATGTTAGTGTAAAGTTATAGATCCCCAAGGTTTTGAGCAAACAAGATAGCATCTGAGAATGGCAGCCCTCCTTATATCTCTAGCAAACATATTTTGCAACTTCCTTTCCTAAATAAATGTTGACAATGTTGTTAAATGAGGCATTTTAATGTGCACAGACACGCATTCTAATACTCAATTTAGATAGAGGGCAGGATGGAAATAACATTGCGCAGCAGATTTATTCTGCTGTATGATAACTCACAGCGTTCTTTTTTAAATCATTCATGGTGCCTTGTCCCCTCTATATCAAGGTTGCAAATGTGTTTCTTTTCAGGATAGCTCAACTCTATGTGGTCTGTTACCTGCCAGCATTCCCAGTGAGTCATACAAAATAAAATAGCATAATTTTCCTCTTGCCAGCACAGTTATGTAATTTACATTATATATCTTGAAATATGATACACACATACTCCCCATATACCTTCAACCAGCAGTGTTTCCCTTTCTCTCTTTTTTCACACAGGCTATGTTTCTGCATCAGCTGCAAGTATCCTATCTTCAGAACCAGGTATGCAATCTTCTTTGGCAGATAAGTTTAGATAAGCACCTTAGCTGAGCTCTTCAAAAAGCATTGTTGCATGCGAGATCTAAAGACCTGTAGAGTATCCTAACCGTCACAGTCAGCCTCCACATGTGATCTTCACTGGCAGAGACCTTCTTGCTGTGTGATTTGTAAATGTAGCTTCATATGTGTCACTCAATGTAATGTCATAGCAGTGACTGCAAGTCCACCTGTGCTTTAGGCTTTAACAGTGGCTGTTTTGGGCCTGTAGGGTGTGATTCTGCCTCAGATGTATGCAGCCATTGCCGCCAATATTGCAAATGTGGTGACAAACTACATCCTTCTCAACTGGTTGAACCTTGGGTTATAGTAAGTCCTAGGAACTGTCATCCCTGTCACTCATTTACACACATATGTGTGGTATTAGTTAAGTTAGTTACTGTCCTAGAAATTGATCAAGCACTGTTCCAAATCACTAATATTTAGTCCTGCAGTATTCTACAGTGATTTTCACTGCATATCACATATCACTTCATTTGTGCCTGTTATTCATTAAAACAAACTGATTAATTCAGGAATGAATCAAATGGCTGTCTAAATCCGAAATAACATAATTTCCTATTGTTGCCTTTTGTTGTTAGCAAACATACACAGTACAGTGCATGTAATTATTATTTTTAAATGAATGCCGATCGCTTCATCAAACAAAACGTGACAAAACTGTTGTGTAAAAAGACACCAAAAACACGAGCATGTACATCTCATTTAATAACTCACATCATGTACATCAATACATTTTCATTTTTCTTTCTTGCGAGGGTTGTCGTCTTTGGCTCTGACAGCTGGTTGCGCTTTCACCATCACTCTGACAGCTGGCGCTGATAGGCTGTCTGACCTGTCAATCATGTTAGAAGATGTGATTGGCTGTGCTGCCATAAGGGCGGGCTCTTCTCATCTCCTCCGATGATCAACACAACACACTTCTTAAAGGGACGAGCTGCTGCTACGAGACTGCTTTTTCTTTTTCTTCTGATTCTGACTTCTGTTTGTTTTCTTATTGTGAGAATTTCACACACAAGCACTGTGTACCGAGCCTGAACAGTTATGGATAATTGACGTCATGCGAACAACATTTGAAATTCGAAATGTGATCTTCGAAAAGTAATCGGTAATATGTTATATGGGTATCTCGGCCATCGGTTATCTCGATGCTTTTTTGCAAACCCCGAGGCCATCGACATAACCGAACTCCACTGTATATCCACCCACATAATGAACATAGAACTGTACCAGTTTTAAAGTGCATTTTCTGGTATTTGTATTTCAGTGGATCTGCTGCTTGCAATACCTTATCTCAGATCTATATTTGTGTATTCCTCTATTTATATATTCGCTGGAAGAAGCTCCACGTTCAAACATGGGGAGGTGAGCTAACTAGCTAGTTAAACTTACTGATTAACCACACAAGCTTGCTACAATGTTTAAGCAAATGTATAAAATACCATTCCATCTGTGTCTGTGATATCTTTCTGTTCCCACACAGGCTGGTCATGTGACTCACTGCAGGAGTGGGATGGATATATGAAACTGGCCATCCCCAGTACCATGATGCTCTGCTTCGATTGGTGGATTTATGAGATTGGAGGGTTCCTTGCTGGTAATCAAAAATAAAAAATAAAATAAAATGCTTTGTGCTAATACACAGAAAATGCCGTCTGTAAAATTTAATTTAAATTATGCATTTTATTGGGCCTAGTCATGAAGAATGTCGTCCAATTGCAATGTTTGGTTTGGATGTAGTGCTTAATGTGGTGTCAGGATATTAATTTTAGCCTCAGGCTATTTCTCATGCATGGTTGCTATAGGGAAAATAGTAAAGGCTTGAATAAAAGCTTTAACAAGAAAGAGAGACCACTTAAATGCACCATTATAATTCAAACAAATTCTCTTATATCTGTTTCTTCCAGGCATGCTCGGAGAGATGGATCTTGCAGCTCAACATGCAGTCAGTATGCTGGCTGTTATCAACTACATGGTAATTTAAGCCCCAATGTTTCCCTAATTATAAAGTTGCAGATGGAACATAACTTCTCATGATTCTCTTCTCCTTCCACTTCCCTCATCAAACAATGATTTTAACCAGACACAAATGGTTATAGAGTATTTATTTATTTTAATGGTTAAAATAAGTATAGAGAAAAAATAAGTTATGAACAACTAACATTACATATCTAAAACTGTACAACAAAGGTTTGGGGTTAGTCAGATTTGAAATAAATTTTATTTAAAACTTTTTATTTAAAACTTTTATATAATTGATAATAAGAAATGTTTATTGAGCAGCAAATTATCATATTGGAATGACTTCTGAAGAATCATGTGACACTGAAGACTGGAGTAATGATGCTGAAAATTCAGCTTTGCAGCACAGGAATAAATTACATTTGCAAATATATTAAAATGGAAAACAGTTCATATTAATTGTTATAACATTTCACAATATTACTGTTTTTACTGTATTTTTGATCAAGTGGTGAGCAGAAGAGACCCCTTTCATAAATATTAAAATTCCCTGACCCCAAACATGTTTTACTGCGATGTCAGATTCCATTAGGAATTCAAAGTGCCGCATGTATACGTGTTGGCAACTCACTTGGAGCTGGAGATACGGCCGGAGCGATCCGCGCCAGCAAGGTCTCGCTCATCTGCACAGGTTTGCAAACAGTCATATTCCTTTGAGACACATTCATCTTTCATTGTCTGCTCAGGTTTTACATGTCTTTATTTTCCTTTATCATCTGCATGCAGCTATATTGGCTGTTTTTCTAGGTCTTGGACTGGCATCAATAAAAAATGTCATTGGTTTCTTATTTACATCAGACGGGTAAGTATTTTTCTGACTGATGATCTTTATCGGAAAGATGTTCTTTAGACAGTACTGATTGTGTCTTATAGGCATATTGTGGCGCTCGTCTCCAAACTCTTGAACGTCTACTGTGTGCTTCAGTTCTTTGATGGTCTTGTTGTGAGTACTTTGCATGACTGTAATTTTTTTCTGATAAATTGATTTATTTTTATTTCTTGTTTTAAATGGTAATTTTAAAAACAAAGTCAATCAGTATCTTTTTTTAAAGTAAATTATATATGCATAAAAATGTTTATAAGCATAAACGTATATGCTTGTATAGTAAATGTGTGTGGTTAAACTAACTTCAAGCTAAATTGTAACAAATAAATACAAATCATAAGATATAATTCTAACATTTTGTTGTCTTACCACATTGGCAACTTTAAAATATATATATTTTTTAAATACACTGAATATGTTTTTTGCAACAAGATCATTTCAGTGTTTGTTTAACTCAACTGGAAGAACACACAAACTGATCAAATGTATGGCTTGAATGCATAAAGTCTGATAAGTGTCTAAATGTATTATTTTACGCTCTCTTAAAGTGTGTCTGCATGGGTATTCTGTTGGGATCAGGGCAGCAGAAGATTGCAGCTGTAGCTAATTTCTTTGGGTATTACTGCATTGGACTTCCACTTGGCATCTCTCTCATGTTTGCTGCAAAATTAGACGTTGTTGGTTTGTTCCCCATCATTTTTTTCCATTCTATGATCTTATTAACAATTTAAATTGTTACTCATTATACATGTTGATATTCTGTGAACTTGTCATCTTCTCTAGTCACCATGTTAGCATCTGCTTTATAAATCAGAATTTCAGAACATGAGTGGACCCAGTACGGGTCCCAGCAGAATTGCATTAAAACATCTTGAGCGCAGAGAACAGAATTCATTAAAACATTTCTGTAATAAGAAAACAGCTGTCCTAGAGCATTGTCCTCTCTTGCTTTCACAGGCTTTTGGCTGGGACTTCTCATTGGTCTATGTGTGCAGTCCAGTTTTTTCATTGCTGTCATTTTTAGACTCAACTGGGAGAGAGTGACCAAAGAGGTAGGCCAGCTTTATTACAGCATTTTCAAGACAGCACTCTCGTAACAGTCTTCTTTTTTCTATTATCCTTCTTCTACTTTGTCTGTTTGTGCAGACTCCATTTAAGCTTTTTGTATAATTTATCTTTCAGTTGTGCTTTCTATTTTAAGTTTTTTGTAAGTCTTTCAAAACCTATTTGACAGTATATCCATAATGTGACATAATTTTGAGTGAAACAGATATTCAGTAAGGATGGGATGTAGGATGGGATTTGATTTTGTCGGATGAAAAGTGGCTTTTATTTATCAAAATGGGGCCAGACTGAATGCATTCCTATAACAATGACTAAATATTTAGTTTGTTTTATAAAGCTGTGTGAGATATACACTCTGATATACATCACAATATGGAAAAAAGCACAAAAGTTCATGATGACTTTATTTTCTGTTCTCATCTGAATTATATAACATAAGTGGTACATACATAACATTTCAGGCAGTGGAACGAGCTGGAAAGCGTAAAATCTCTGCAGTGTCCCCTGAGGTATGTATGTTGACTTTTACTATATCTCTAACACAGAACATCTCTGAAAACTGAGCTTGTGTATTGTTTGCTCTCAGAATGGGAATGAGTACATGACTGTGAACTCAAATGATCAAGATGGGGAGCCAGAGGTGGAAGAAAACCCTACAGCTCTGCTCTCTACCTCTCAGCTGATCCTCAGGAGGGGTCTGACCACCCTTGCCGCTCTACTTATGCTGGCTGTAGGAATAGCCATCCATCTCATTGTGCCTTTACCTGAAGTATCTTATGCTCTGAGGGCAAATGCTACTTTGGAATCAAACTTTACCACACCTTCAACTCTTATCCATTCAACTTCAATCTCGATCTGAAAACAAGAGTGTAGAGCTATGACTGTTCTTACAGATATATCCCATTCATTTACTTTCTATTTTCTAGAAAGTAGCTGAATTTAATTCTCCAATACAAAAACTGTATTATTTCCAGATTCTAACAATTTTTATAAAAACAATTATGTAATTATGTAAACTACTGTTTGTTCAGGAGCGACAAGAAAGACACACCTGTCTTCTGTACACATTAAGCCTTTAGTACATTAAGCAACACCAAATTACTATTTCTGATTATTAATAGAAACAAAATACAAAACAAAAGTTAATCTAAAATCTAACATTTGCAGAATGCAAAAGCAGTCTCTGAATCATATTGTGTAGAATTAAACATTCCTGATTTGTTTTTGTTTTGATTAAAGTTAATTAAATTTGAAAATGATAAAACAGATGTTCTGATATTCATTCATCTCAAGCTCGCATCCTTTATTTAGTACAACATTAACTAAAAGGAAATAAAAGGAGCCAAGTTGGGGTATGGGCAAGATTTATTTTACAGATGACAGAAAACTATTTTAATAAAATGATTGTAATAAACATTTGACTTTTATGACTTGAATGTTTTAGTGTAAGAGTAAGGATTATGGTAAGCTCTCTGTTCACATTCAGGTTAGCAGGATAGCTTGAGTTCACTCACACATGTGCATGTTTAATGTATTACTCAACACATATTTACAATAATAAAATTCATGAACCCAGTTTTGTAGAACCTCAGTGTAGCTGTTACAACATGTTTTTCTTTTGTCTCTCTCTCTCTTCTTTCGTATTCATTTTCTTGAAATCTTGCCAAAACATTAATTTTTTCGAACAACACCCTGGTTCAAAGGTGAGTGTGAGGCATTAAGGAGGATGTTAATGTTTATTTCTGTTCTTTAAAAAGTACAGGAAAGTACTCCAGGCGCTGTTCTTATGTGTTCCCCGGGCTCTAGGATGCCCCCAATCCCTCTGCTAGGTATTCCTTACACAGCATGAGGTCACACCTTGCGTGAGTGGGTGTTCTGTCACAGTCATCTCCACCCTCTTCCTGTTTCCTCTCGTGTTCTTCCCTGTGTAATTCCAGTCTCCTGTCACAATCACTCTTCTCGTCTTGTCACCTGTGTACCATCATACCTTGTGTATATATTCCCTAATGTTTTCCTCTGTCTTGGTCCGTCGACGTTAATGATGCCCTTGTTCCGTTGGACTCTAAATCCCGTTAATCCAGTTAATCTGTAAACCTTCAAAGGTGGTGAAGGCAGACTAGAAGAATGAACATCTGTAGAAGGATCTCTTACAGTCAATGAAGCAAAAGCAGGCCCCTTACGGTGGCTTTGAGGATTACAACTGAGAAGATCATGGACGTCTCGAGTCCCAGAACTGACACTGTGTCATTGGAGCCCAGTGCCAAGCTGTTTTGCTGTGGTTTTGTAAGGCATTGCATCCCTCTGGTATGCAGAGAAGAGCTCTACCACATCCTGCGCATGACTGGACCCCTGGTGAGGATTTTGTCACATACACATCATGACAATGTGCTACGCTGGTTCTGTATGAATGGTGAATGAGCTGGCAGAGAAATGCAGTGGGGTACATAGAAATTTTTCGTTCCTGAATAGAACCTGATCTGTTTTGGGTACATTTTGTATCATGTCTTCATGCATGTCCATTCGAATACAAATGAATCCTGAGTTGATTCTCCATTGTTAAATACTGTTTTCTGCTAAAATAAATGCTGGAAAAAAATAAGTTTGGAAACTATATTTTTAAGCGTGCTATGGTATATTTCCAGACTAGTATGCAGTAAATAATTAGTCAAAATTCTTTCATGAAGCTCCAGCAGCTTTATTTTTTTCGTCCATGTGACTGTGGACGTTAATAACCACTGTCCACGTGAGTCCAGGACTTTCATCTCCATTTTGTGCTAAATATTTCTTTGTTTATTTTCTTAGCTTGTTTGCCGGTTCCTGAATTTCCTCCTTTTCTTTGTGGTGACAATGTTCTGTGGACGTCTGGGGAACACTGTGCTAGCGGGCTACGCCATGGCCTCAGCTGTACGTCTGCTTGAATCAAAACGCAAATATGCATTTACAATATTATTGAGATGTGCAATAGTTATAGAGCAATGATTTACAAGCCCACACTATGTGACCGATACATTTATTTTTCAGACTATAAATGTAACAGCTGCAGCGACGGGACTGGGACTTGCTCTGGCTTGTGACACTTTGGTATCACAGGTGTGTTTTCCACACAAATAGCACTCCAACTGTTTAATAAAATAATAAACCAAGAGCCTGGATAGTGAAAGGCCTACTAAGAATCATTTAATGTTGCTTCAGAGGCCTTTGAATAAAAATAACGAATTAGCTCAAATGGGGTGGGACTTGATCAATCAATGCATTATGATTAAATATGCACATAAATCAACCATAAAGGGAAACATGTATATTGATAATTAATTATAACGGATTATAAGAAATTATGAATATACATGGCTTGATTCTGCTTAGAATTTATTAGTTCTAGCATTAGGTTCAAAGCAATGGCTATATATGCACTTATACGAGCCGTGCGATCTTTATGAACATTAATAAAGATTTTCCTCATCGTCATAAAGAAGACTCTTTCCGTTTTCGTAACAAAGTATTTAAGCATGTGGCAAAATCAAACGTTAAAGGGACTTATTCATGAGTATTACAGAGGCAATCAAGTGTGAATACGTCAACTTTAATACACAAACTATGAATACAAACGACTAAGACATAAAATACTTAACGGAGAGAGTGAAGGAAATTGAGTGTGTAACAGAAAACAGCATTTTTACGAACAGTTAACTCTTTGAAAACCAGCATGGAAATCACCTTAAAAAGGGGCAATGATATTGTCAAGCTACATGGTGCTGAGCAATGAATGGTGCTGAACCCTCATGAAGTCTGTTTCTTACAGTTTGGTAAGAAACATGCACACCAGTATCCTTCTGAAGGTCATTTTGTAGGGCTCTGGCAGTGCTTCTCCTGATCCTCCTCCCTCAAAAGAGCAGATACCAGTCCTGCTGCTGCTTGTTGCTCTTCTAAGTTCCTGTCCAGCTCTCTTTTTGAAACGACCTGTTTCCCGATATTTCCTCCATACTTTTGAAACTGTGCTGGGATACACACCAAACCTCCTTGCGTCGGCACGTATGGATGTGCCATCCTGGAGGAGCAGGACTGCCTGTGCACCTGATTGGGTTGCAGGTACTGCCTCATGTTATAGACAGAGACAAAGACCCTAACAAAACACAAAACTAAAGACTAATCAGTCAATCAGGAAGGATAATGAGAGAACAAATGTCTATGGCCACCACCTGCAATATCTTGCTGTTGCTCCAGTGCACCTGTTCTCAGTTTCATTTCCAACAAAGCAGGTGAAATTGATTCACAATCTCTTATGCTTCCTGATTGGACATATTTAAATCCCTGAAGTTTAACTGACTTGGTGTTGCACTGTGATGATTAAGTTTCCTTAATTTTTTGTAGTATCTCAATGCAAACAATAAAGAACATTTGTTCTCTCACAGAGAATATTCATATTATCATATAAAATTCATCTTTATCCTTTTCATGATTGTGTTGTCTTTATCACCTCCATCTTGATGTTCCAGATCCCATTAGGAATGCAAGGAGCAGCGTGCGTTTGTGTGGGAAACGCACTTGAAGCTGGAGAAACAGCTGCTGCCATCCTCACCTGCAATGTGTCTCTCATCAGTTCAGGTAAAACTCATTTCATTTGATATCAATCATTCCGAAGCTTTCGTGACACTTAGTCACATGAAGCACCAATTGATTTCTTCTGTTCATTTTGTTCTCCAGCTGTTATAGCAATAATTCAAGGTTTTGTCCTGGGCTCAACAAAAACAGTCATTGGCTTCATATTCACTTCAGATGAGTAAGCCAATTTCCTCATTATTTCAAGCATGTAAAACAAAATGTTTATTATCATAAGTACACTTTAATAAATCTGTAAACATTAAGAATTAAAATCTAACACAAATAATGTCAACAACAGCTGTGTTTCAAATTTGCAAATGTGATGTTTGTTTAGGACTATAGCAGATCTTGTGTCTCAGCTGCTGAACATCTACTGCCCTCTTCAGTTCTTTAATGGAGTATTGGTGAGTTCTGCACAATCTTTTATCCCTCAGGTACATAGGGGGAGCAGACGGACCACCCGAGACATTGCAATGCTCACTACATTTTATTTAAAAATTTCGGTCCACAGAAAATATTTGCCATGTTTTGAGATAAATCAGCACAATTTACCGATACCATTGTTGCAGTGTTGTTGTAGTATCATTGATATAGTATTATATTTCTGTTCATGTTTTAAATTAGATTTTTTTTTTTGTGAGTTTTACTATTTTTTTTTTTTTTTTTTACTATTTATTAGTTTTTTAGGCAGCAGACAATAGCTGCTGTTGCTAACCTCTTTGGCTTCAACAGCATTGGACTCCCATCAAAATGATCGCACTAAATGCATCATATTGATTCATTCACTGGTGTTTAATTACACATTGACCAAGGAAACTGTTAATCTCTATAATGATTTATCTCTCGCTCTTTCAGGCTTTTGGCTGGGCCTCCTTATTGCCGTCTTTTTGCTTGCAATTTTTTTTGTTGTGGCCATTTTCAAATTAAACTGGAAGAAACTTACCGAAGAGGTAAGCAAATCAGACCGATAAAAACTGGACCTTTCTTCTAATTATGCTGCTCATGATCATGTGATTAAGTGTTGACCGTGACTGAAAGAGGTTCTTTCTCTTCTAAAGGCAACTGAGCGAACAGGAAAGAGTGCAAATGGAGTTGTGAACAGCTTCCAGGTGGTCCTGAATACAGAGGTATTTTACTGTCTTTGTAGTTCATTTTGTTTAATCAGTAAAAACTAACAATAAAAATGTAATCTGCAGTTAATTACAAAAATAACATGCTAAAAATTAACGCATTTTAATCAAGTCACCTAAAATGTACATTTGTACATACAGTTTTGTACATAAATTATTTTGGGGTGAACTGTCCTCTTAAGATGCCCTTTTAAAATTGTGGCACCCATGACAGTTAAAATGCTTATAATAGTGAAACTGCATCCCCTGTCTTAGAATGGGAATGGATACATGGTTGTGAGCTCTCACGATCAGGATGAGGGGCTTAACTGTACTGGAGTACACGAAGAACCAAACGTGACTCACGTGGAGGAAAAGCCCACAGCTCTGCTCTCTACCTCTCAGCTGATCCTCAGAAGGGGCCTGACCACCCTCGCTGCTCTACTTATCCTCGCTGTAGGGATAGCCATCCATCTTATTGTGCCTTTACCTGAAGTTTCTTATGGTGCCGGTGCAAATTTGACCTTGACCTCAAACTTTACCACATCCACTCCCATCTATTCAACAAATATCATTTGAAACCAGGACCTCAGGCAGGTTGATTCATTGTGAACAATTTTTATCTGTTTGGTGTGAGAGGCAACAAAGAAATTTAATTGAATTAGAAAAATAGAAGCATTTTGACAGTGATTTCAGACTATATATTGCGACTTGGAAAAATTATCATATTTTTATCCTGAGTGCATTTGCTTTGTCCACATGATTAGGTCGAATAGTAAGAAAATCGACCAGCTTAAGTAAGAAAAGGTCTGTTCTCCAGTTACACAGTCATATAATCTTTTTATTTGACATTTGGCTGCTGGAGAATGAAGATATTCTACAAAGCCGCTGTCACATACATAAAGCTGTATTATTAAGCATGGTGGGACTGTGAGAACTTGAAGCAAATGCCAATTGCATGTGGCACCTTTGGAATCTCTACCTAACACCATTTACAACTGCTTGAGGGGCCGTTCACACAGAATGTATATTTTCATATTAAAAATGCAAGTTGCAAGGCAGTGGAACAACATACAAGATGCTTTCTTTTAACTTGAGCGCTGTAGTTTTAGCCATGTCATATAAGCCGTTCATAAAGAATGTGATTTTGCATTCCACTGCATTACTCTTCAGTGTTCTATGTAAACATGCAACGTGTTTAGACATGGCATCCCAAAAATACAGTGGTTTGGTTTTTTTAAAACAATTCAACACCGACACCAATCAAACTGTTGGTCAAAAATTACCGGTATAGCCTGTTACTGTCAGCGCGATTCTGAAATACATAAACAATGGATACTCTACTGTAGGGGAATTACAGTTAAAGACCCGAGGATCAGATATGATGAATGAAGACCAGGAGTCAGAAGTGCAGTCAATTGTAGAAATTTTAGTGAAGAATAGTTTGCAGTTTCATCAGTAGAAGCCAGATTCAGGTCTCACAAGGAGTTTGTATGCCGCCCCACATACAATCACATTGTTACAGCAATTACACTCTAACAGAGGGTGCTAACTATGTCAATGATGATGTTTAAATGATTCTGATTGGCTAAGAAAGAAAGAAAGAAAGATGAACAAAACTAGTAACTTTCCACACAAGAGCAGATAGTCAAAAGACGTTTGTTGCCCACATGCTGAGTGAGTTTGGAAAATTGAGAACTCCCCCTTCTCAGTTGGAGCAAATTGAGCTAATAAGCAACCATTAAAACAGTGCATTGGTCAGTACCTCCCTTACAGCTTGTTGATGGGGCAATGTGTTGTATATTGGGTTTACCTTGGCTGTGTTTGTGTCAAGGTTCTGTCACTTCGGTTTCTAGTGTTTGGGTGGACAGAGCTCTGACACAAGTATACTTAGTTTGGAATCCAGTCCTTCTAATTTGACCACAAAAGTTGATGAGTTGATCTAAATGATGATGAGAAAATGAAACTTTCTGAGCTGTTGAGATCCTTGATGAACATGTAGGTCATACATCCTTAGTGGAGCACACAATTGACACTGGACAGGCCAGGGATATACATCTTGGTCCATACCATACCTCACCTGCAAAGAAAGAGTTGATTGAGAGGCAAATTGACATGATGTGGACTGAAGGCTGTGTAACCAGCATCAGGACCATGGGCTGCACCAGTTGTCATCGTTCAAAAGCCTTCCGGAGAACCAAGGTTTTGTGTGGATTATCAATGTCTGAACCGCTTTACAGTGAAAGACTCGAACTCTACTGAGAATAGAGTCCCTTGATTGTCTAGCAAGAGGACATTTTGTGTCCCCAATTGACTTAGCAAGTAGCTATTGGCAGGTGGACATGGAGGAATCATCAAGGCCATTTCTCACCATCGGTTATACCAATTCCGCTTTCTATGTTTCGGCCTGTGTAATGCACCAGCTACCTTTCAGAGACTCATGAACACTGTGCTGGCGGGCCTCATCTACAAATCATGTGCTGTGTATCTGGATGATATTGTAATTGCCTCTATTACTCAAGTCTGCCTGCCTGTCAATCAAGTTGGAGAAGGGTCAGTTTTGCCGAAAAGAGCTTACCTTCTTGGGGTAGTGAGTCACCAAATATAGTATCCTACGAAATGAGGAGAAGGTGAAGGTGGTGAGGTTGATTTTGCTACTACGGAAAGTGCAAGGTAGGTTAGATGGTTCTTGAGTCTGAGTAGTTCCTACCGGCGATTCATTGACGAATATGCTCAACAATTTGAACCTCTTTTCGCACTTAAGAGAGCCAACACTCCATTTGTGTGTAATCAAGTCTGTCAAAATGCTGTGGATTTCCTCAAAAGTAAATTGACGTCCACGTTCTGATGCACTTACAAACTTCACTGCAAAACTTGCACCCTTATAAACTGGTCCTTACTGTGTCACTCAGACACTGTCTGATGTAAATTATAGACTTGTTGATATGAATACAGGAGAAGATGCAGGGATGTTTCATGTGGTGAACATGGAACCCTTTCGTACCTGAGATTCCAGTAATGTGTCAGGGTTTGTGCCTGTGGGTCCACCTCCAGAAGTTCCGGAAGACAGTAACTTGATGAGTGACAGGTCCTCGTTTGACATCCTGTGACTATCCTATTGATGATCTCTTGGAGTCTGAGGGTAGAGTTTATTTGATGTCAGTGGAGAAGGAAGAAGTGAGTCTGATCCTAACATTTCCTGTGATTTGACTGAGGGGAGATGTTGATTGTGTCAACCAAAGTGTCAACTTCACTTCCAGGTCCCTTCTGTGTTTCCTCTCTTGCTCTGCCTGCCTGCACCTGTCTTGTTCATCACTTTCATCGTTAGTCTCCCCAGGTGTTCGTCATTCCCTTGTGTATTTAACCCTCTTGTATTTCCCTTGTCTTTGTCGGTTGTTGATGTTCTCTTTATGACTTTGTCTTGTTTATGCTTAGTGTGTGGATGTCTTTCTCAGTTCTCTGAGTTCCCTGAGTTCAATTTATGCTCAGATGTGCTTCTTTGGTTTTTGTATTTAAAGTGTTTGGATTTCGTTTATATTAAAGTGAGTTTTCAGTTCCAAACCTGCCTTGCCTCCTTCTCCTCATTCCGCATCGCACACGATCCTCCCCATTCGTGACAGAAAGAGTTATGATAATAACTGTAATGTATGTCAGTATTTCTCAGAATTATGCTTTTTTTCTGTGAGGTGCGAGGTTGTACAACAATGCATGTATGAAGTTGTTTCCTGTATTTTCACAGTGCTGTTGGCTGAGGACAGCCAAAAAATTTTCCAGGGGGGACTCTATAACAGTCACTTAAGGTAAATCAAGGTATATTGACAGCTGTGCATTCACATAGTGTGCATCATTTTTGGGGAGATTTGAAAAGTGAGAAGGGAAGAGAGATAATCCTTCTACTGACTCTTGTACTCTTTCTTTTATTTCTGCATTTTTATTTGTGACCTGAGTTGAATTTTGATTAGCATACTTTTTGTTAAGTAAGTAAATACTTTTTAAGTTCAGTGTTTAAGACATTTTATTAACCCGGGGGGGAATACGTCAGCTCTAGTCTCTCGTGTATTTTTTCCTTCGACACTACATATTGTTTCTTCTCTCTGGGGAACGGAATATTTCAACTTTACATTACATATGCTGTTACTCTTTTTCACCACTTGGTGCCACCATAGACAAAGGTAAGGCTGTATCCTAAAAGAATAGAGATTTTATTATTGAAGTTGGGTCAATTTTGTGAAGACACGTGTTAAGCTCTGCATCAAATGTAAACATAATAGTAACTAAAAATATTACATACCCAGTAAAACAGTGAAAAGGCAGTATTTCTTGTATGAAAATAGAGATCAAGATATCTATCAAACGATGTGATTGAGTCTTTTTTTTAAAGGGTTAGCGTTTATTTTAGGAATTTCATGACTTCTCGTTTTAGGAAAGAGGCTTCTTTTTGTCATGAATTTGGATGTGGTTGAGCATTATCACAGACATGAGCTCACTATTCTGTCCAAGAATGAATATAACACTTTTTTTTTAAAGTGTTGAAAGTGCCACACTGTCTGGCCATGAGTTGCCTGAAAAGTGTTTGTGACATTTGCTGAGACGACACCTTCTGTAATGGCGTTGAAGGGAAGAGCAGGAATGGCACTAGCCGTGCTGCGTTTTTCTGTTCCTGTACATTAGCATCTTGCTGGAGTGAAATCTTTGATGGAGGTGTTGCTGGCTTGCAGAAGATAGCAGGAAATTAGATGGGACTAATTGAAGTGGTGTTGGAGTAAACGCATGACATGAAGTACATTGGGGGTGACTGCTGTGACTATTAAAGCAGGCGTTGAATAGCTTTTGCCTGGTTTATACCATATGCAATGGGTGATATTTGTAATCTTTTGGTGTTTAAATACTTTTTTCTATCCCAGTCCAATGTTTGTTTTTATTTGTTCATTTTTTATTTCCTTATTTTTTACATTTAGGTTATCTTTGCCTTAACTCATTTAAATTTGATCTTTAAAATCATTTAATTAAAAAAATCACTTTAAAGTCACAAAATAATTAAGAACTCTTAAACAATCTTTAGAACATCTAAAAATAAATGTTTTTTTTATTCTGTACATTCTATTCTGTATATTCTGTCTAAATTTATTTAATATGATATTAAATTGGATCTTGGAATATCGGATGGGCTTTATTAGAATCTCTTATTCTCACATGAAATATTCCATTCCCTTTACAGAAACAAATTATAAATTTGTTGAACATTTTAAAGTCTGAAGAACATTTCAAAAGTATTTGCAATGTGTAGGAAGCAGATCAGAATTTTATATCTATTATTTCTATCAATATGAAGAACACTGTAGGTCAGGAGACGTCACCAATCGTTCTTGCCCAATGTGAGGCTTTGTCCTGTGGCTGCTCTGCTTTCAGATGCTCCCCGCTTTCTGAGAATACAATCTGAGCTGCTGTCTCTCTCTCAGCTCCAGATTCTGTTGTATTCACTCACACAGAGTGGCAGGAGATGAACAAAATTCATTCTACACTGTATCCATGTGAATGAAATTAAAAAACTACAAGAAGAAAAAACAACCAAGAAGCATAAATTTTGCATATTGCTGTGATACATAGTAATGTAATAGCTGAGAGGCTGGTGATGGATGCCATCACTAAAGCTGCGTAAAGCGAGGATGAGCAGTCTGGTAATGCACAATGACAGTCGCATTAATATAAACCTCACAATCCGCTAAATTCCATTATTCCTCTGCCCCATTTGTCAACTGGGGGGTTTGTTTTGTGGTGGCCCGCGTGCATTACCTCTCTCTCTTGTTTTCTCCCCTTCTCTCTCTCTCTCTCTCTCTCTCTCTCTCTCTTTTTGGACCCTCACATTGTTGTTTACTCAGCCATATTTTTTGCACCCATAGGGCATCGAGTTGATCAGCAGTTTTGATGTTTACATGGGCATAGGCAGGAAAAGGCTTAATAAATCCAACAGGCAAGTGATCATTTAAAATAATCTACAAACTTGAAAGAAGTTGAATGGGTTAGAGTCCCTTCCCAAAATCATACACAGTAGTGCACAGCCACAGTATTACTCTTTTCAAGGTAACTATCTACTAGTGCCTTAGTTATAATAAAAAGTTCACCCTCATGTTATTGTAAAATAAACTTTAGTGAGCCATTAACAACTGTGAACTCCACAAGAAATCCCTGTAAATTAATCATTTTGACTACTGTTATGAACTGGATAAATAAATTCTTTGAAAAGAATTATTAGTTGTGAATCGAGCTTCACTATTTCTCATTGTTACTTCTCCAAGAAGAGCTAGATCAAAATTTGAATAATAACTTTGACCTGTTCTTGACACAAATCTGTTGGAAATCTGAAGGAAATTAATTTTTACCAATTTTTATGATACTTCAGCTGTGTTTTTTCTAATTTTGGAGCTCTACAGCCCAAATGCTCATTCACATTCATTATATGGATTATAATAGCCTCAATTTTTAATAATTTTTCCTTTTGAGTTCCACTGAAAAAACAAAGTCAAACAGGGTTTGGAACAACATGAGGGTGAGTAAATGATTCACCCATGATTTTCATTTCATTAAATTGGGATAGGACATTTATCTATGAAAGACACACATTTGCTTTGAAAACAGCACAAGTGTCATTTAAGAGCATGGATCTTCATAAATTTTTCATATTTGAAGGCCAGATTTTTTTGATAGTGTCTTGCTTTGGTTTGTCCACTGATGTTTATCTTCTAGTTGTTGGGTGACTTATGATCAAACCACATCACAGCCGCTGCAGACCAAACAGCATTGTGTGATTTACAGTCAAGTACTTTTATATCTGTTAATGTTTCAAAGAGATGCCACAGTATTTGGGGCATTCGTCATGAGTGTTTCTCTGTCAGACACTCTGATGTCAACACATTCTGTGTCAATGGAATGGTTAGTTGATTTACAAACAAGAAATAAATAAATTGTTTGCAGTCCTTTTACATTATTGTGAAGATAAGTGCCCAGTGTGACTCCATAATTTTATTTTTTTTTTCTCCAGCCTTTTATGGAAGCCAATCAAACACATAGATATATTTCCAGTCCAGAAGGCCCTTAAAACCAGAAATTTCACTACAGCGTTCTTTCAGCATTAACATGCAGATTTGTGTGAATCTGGAGCTTTGAAAACTTTCAGAGAGTGCAGTTTATTATCAAATGACTTCCTGGACGAAGTGCCGGACATGTTTTGACCTGATAAGTGAGACTCGGGGATGGAGAGCTTACCTTTAAAACAGCCCTTCTGCAAAATAGCCTCAAATACACACTAGCACAAACTGTTAAATGCAGCGGCTAGTCTGTCAGAATTCATATCCTGCTAGAGAACATTCTTCAGCTGCAGGGTCAAGCCCATGAGCCCCTCGGGACTAGTTTCCCACTCACTGTTGTTCATGGGAAAACCATGTAGTATCCAGCAGTGTCGCCTGCAAGCTCCTTTCTTTTCTTGTTTTGTTTTTGTTTGCTTAGGTTTTATTGTTTTGCCTTGTGCTTTTGCTTTTTGCTGTTCTTTGATTTTGTTTTGTTCTGGTGCATTCTCGTTTTTGAGCTTTTCTGGGGTTTATGTTGGAGTTTTGTTTGGTTTTCTTCTGTTTGCGTTATTGCTATTTTTTTGTTTGGTTTGATTTTTATTGATTTGTCTTTTTTTATTGTTTTATTTACTAGTTTTGTTTCTCCTTTTTTCCGGTTTCATTTCTTCTCTGCTTTTGTTACTCATTTCCAGGCATTAATGATATCTTAAGCTAGAATACTTTTTCTCTTTTTGGCACAGACACTACAATGGACTCTGCCTTCAGCGTTTAGCATCAATATTTAACTTGAATTGTCTATCTTCTTTAGGTGGCATGACTTCATCCAGCCTTACTGTAATGCATAACCTATTCTGTTAGATGCTGAAATCATTGCGGTGAATCATTCAGATGATTCAGTCGTGCTTCCTGAGATAGCTCATAATTTGTCATTAATCATTAATCTACCCCATCCAGAAAAATATCTATTACATCATCAGTTGATCAACTATTGATGCCTGGAAGTGATGAAAATGGTTGATGGAAACTAGTCAGTTCCATATTTTATTTTGAGATTCATGAGCTATTTTTTCATAGCTTGAGAGAAAAGCAAGTCATATGAAGTTTGAGGAGGAGATAATTTAGTGGAAAATAATCTGACCTGCTAACTTTTTGTTCCATAAATGCCCTGAAAAGTCAAGCCAAGCAACTTTACAGCGATAACAGGAAAGTTTGTTTTGTTTTGGCTGTACAGCAGCTCTAAAAGAGCAGGCCAATCAATAATATTGATGAATATTAAGTGAAAAGTAGTTTGACCTACTCCTGCTTTTGGTCTAGAGTATAAAAAGTTACTTTGGAGAAGCAATTTTGAGGGTTTTGTTCCTCAGTTGAAAGCATCAATGTATTTAGCAGCGGTTCAGACCGTTGCCATTCCTCCAGCCTGACATTGAGGGTTAGCATGTACTGGACAGTCTCGATCACTGTTGCCGTGTTCATTCCTGAGAGAGGATGTGCTCTATATACTGGCCTTTTTGATTGCGTAGCGATCGATATATTGCAGTGTTAACCACAAAGCTACAGGGCTGTTTTTACATCACTTAAACCAATTATCTTTGAAAGTACAATTCTCTCTAAAATGGTCAAACAGTGCTCATCTTCATTAGATGGAGACTGTGGGTTGTCTTTTATGTAGCAGGTGAAAGTAACCGGTCTTCATCGGGTTCTTTCTCTCCCATTTGTTCCTTCTCCAGGAAGCTTGTTTATTTGTGTTCAGCTGAGGAAACATTAAAATAAATGTAAACAAAAAGATAAAAATACAATTTGAATACATGTTTACTTGGGGCTTAATTCTTTCTTTCACTATTCTATTTGAAAGGGTGATTGCATAGTTTTTCTGAACCATCATAGCATATAGGTAACTGCATCGGCTGTACAGCTGTGTATAGCATGCACAACAAATTAAAGAAATTATATGAAATTAAAATGGCTTGAAATTAAAGTATTTTTTGAGTGTGCATGACATATTTGAAATATATACATGCATTATAAATATAGAGTTATTTAATAAATAATAGTTATTTAATGTGGGGTTTTTTTTCGTAGATGTTCTGTAATTTTTAAAGAACTTTCCACATAGCTTTTTGTTTGTTTGTTTTTAAAGATTTTTAAGGTGAGGGTAATGTGATTTGTTAGGTGTGCAGGAGGAAGGTGTAAAGACGAAGATACAGGATACATATACTTTTATTTATCTCAACTTCAGGCTACACGGCGTTACACCACACAGTAAAGACGAGAACAGACGCCGACTGAGGGAAATGCATGGATTAAAAACACAGGAGAAGATGAGACGCAGATGAGAAGACTAACGAGGTGGCACTGGGGAAACCACGCGAGGGAACAGGAAGAGGGTGGAGACATGACAGGGCTGTGACAGATTAGTTACAATTGAAATGATTGGCTAAAACTATAAATAAATAAATAAATAAATAAATAAATAAATATATATATATATATATTGAAGGCGGATAATCAAAATCTCTTGTCTCTTCTATTTACATTATATATATATTATTTTATTTTTCCTATTTATACCTATATTCTTTTCTTTGTCTTATTTTTCATATGTACTTTTTCCTTTTTCTTATTTGAATGAGTTGTAAAGAGTGATGTATAATCAAGTTAGGCTTTTTATTAGTTAAAAACCTTTCTTTACTTTTCTGTAGTTTTCCATAGAGTAAGGATTAATATTGTCAGCACTTCTCAACAGATAGAGAATGTTATCAGAATGTTGTGGGTACTGTTTCTGTTGAGAGTTGGAGCCTGAGCCGAGTTCAGCCTTGGAGAAGCTGTATATGTGTGTGTGTGTTAATATGGTCTGTATTGGTGAGGTGATTAACTGGCACCATCAGGAGACGGAATGACTTGTTGTTCTCGACAAGCCACGTCACGAACCCGTCAACCACGTGATCAACGAAGATATGCTTCAGACTGTCTGCTCTTGTGTGGAAAATTACTAGTTTTGTTTTTCTTTCTTTCTTTCTTAGCCAATCAGAATAATTTAAACGTCATCATTGACGTAGTTAGCACCCTCTGTTAGAGTGTAATTGCTGTAACAATGTTATTGTATTTGGGGCGGCCTACAAACTCCTTGTGAGACCTGAAGCTGGCTTCTGCTGATGAAACTGCAAACTAAACTTCACTAAAATTTCTTCTATTGACTGCACTTCTGACTCCTGGTCTTCATTCAACATATCTGGTCCTCGGGTCTTAACTGTAAATCCCCTACAATATATATATAAGAATATGGTGTCTGAACAAAGATCATATGCCAACCAAGCAGTATTATAGTAAAACAATTATATTTCTAAGTCTGCGCGTTTTTTTAAGGTTCCCTTATTTTCCTTCCATGCAGGACCCAACCATGGGTCAAAATGGTTTGCCAGGATGATTTAAGGAAAATATGTGTTATTGGGCTACCAATATGAATGACTTTTTAATTTTATTTTATCCTATGCTATGCTATCCTATGGATAGCATTATTATATGATCACACTCTTATTCATTCAAATGCTTTTAAGTCATTCAAGACAAAAATACACAAAATTATGCCAAAGTGCACGTTTTGTCAAGTATCCTCGCAAGCACAGTTCATTGAGTTAAATAAAATCTTAAATTAACTTAGTTGTGAGAAAATATGTGCCAGATCGGCTTCATGTGTGGAAGGGTCTTAAAGTGACAGCGTCCTAATACACCTGATGCTGTGATGTCTGTCGTTAATGTTAACCAAAGAAAAAAAAAACTCACTGCTCTTGATTGATTAATTTTTAGAAGAAGGCAATTTGACAAACCACAGAAACTCACACCAAACATGACAAAAACACAAGCACGTGGCCAGCGAGCGCAACATGAAAGCACACAGCCAATATGGGCAACAACACGTGGACAGAAGAGCACAGGGCCTGAGCGAACTCGAACCCGCATGCTCACATTACAAGACAGAAGACTCAAAACAGTGAGACATAAGACAAACACACGAAACATAAATGTCTGAATCCTGACACGAAACCGAACCCAAATATTATTATATAAATATAAATATTGTTATTGTCAAAACATTTGCAGTCTTCATCATGTCAGTCAGGTAATGTTGGTCCAAGAGTGCCTCTGTTCTGCAAGGTTTAACTCCAACCTTAATCAAACAAGCTGTCAGTGTCTTCAGGATTACTAAGGTTACAGACAATGTTGGAGCTAAACTCTGCAGGACAGCGGCTCTCTAGGACCAACGTTGACTACCCCTGGCCTAAATCATGCATTTCAGTGTGATATATTATAAAACAAGACATGTTAGCATAGTGATCCTACAGTTACCATGGAGACCGCTGTTCCTCTCTGCACCACATCCTGGGTAATTAGTGGATGATCACACCTTGACGATACACTAAATCTGTTGCAGATAATTAAATCTGTGTCATTAAGCGCATGTAAATGTCATATTACAAACAATTAGAGAAGTAAACAAAAAAAACAAGCCTAAGTTGGCCTTCTGCTTTGACTTGGAATAATTTTAGAAATGTTCTTACAGATACAGTATAAAATGCTTTTCATTCTGTCATGTGAACTTTTATTGAAGTGAATTATCTGTGCATAAAGCACTGACACTGGTTTTCAGGTCGGCTATAAGACTTTTGGGCTGCCTTTGTTGAAAACATGCTTTTTGTAAAAGGACAACTGATTTCTAAGAATTGCATCATCCATATAGGCCTATAGTTAAAGCACTTTTGTAATGCAATGAATTACTTTTTAGAGATCTTGTATAGTCTTTTTAGAGCCATCATAAATCCATATCTTCCACGTTGTAGTATAGTACATAAGTATGCGAATGGGATGCATTATTAGTCTCATTATTAGTGAGTTGTAAGTAAGCTGTTCAGTGCGATTAATTCACTAAGAAACCCCTATTTATTACTCCGGATTCTCACAGTTGTGTCTTCACAACTACTGCAACGATTCTTAATTTCTCAATTATTTTCAAATCCAATATTTTGATTTAAAATACAATATACATCATTTCATTTTTTCCCTCTATGGTAATGATGCACTGTGTTACTAGAGAGTTCATCATCAAGTTGCAATTATTCAAGTCTTTTGTTGTTGAAAAGAACAGATATCATGGAGGACACCAGGTTTATCTATGTCTATTTATTGGAAAAAAGTCCAAAATTATATTTAGTGTCCCATTCATTGACAACCAGGGCTAAACATTCACTGCACTATCTAGATATTTAGTTTGTAGTTTGATTCTGGAATATCTATAAAATACAAGCTATTTTTGATTTGTATAAAAAAAACTGTACAAATTATTATTGGAATGTATTGATGTAAATATGCACTCTTTTAACGAAAAAGAGGTGCATATTTACATCAAGGTGATATAGCTGCATCGGAAATTATAGCGGATCACAGCAGAAATCGATTAAAGTTTATGGCTTGCCAAACTCTGGAACTTTGGTATCAAAATGGTCCTAGTGTTTCCCAGTAGTATATGTGACTGTTCATGTTCAAATTTGAACTAAGAAACATATTTATAATAATTCCCAATATTAAAATTGAACTGTATATATATATATATATATATATGCATCATATTCCGTTTAATAAAACTCCTGGATTTAGTGGCACATGCAAAACATATACAACAAATTCTCAAGAAATGGTCTCTGTTGTAGAGACCATTCTCAAGTCCATGTACTCAAGTCGTCTAACTGCAAAGTGCAACATGTACACTCAAACAGAGTATTGAATGAGGCTTCATCTAATCAGTAAGCTTTTAAGATGGTGAAACTTTGCCACGTTGACCTGTCGGCAACACAGCTGCAGCAGCAGGATTGTCCCCTGTTGAGAAGCTGGCCTCACTGCACATCAGGTCGAAGGAGCTCATGGATGTTTCAAGTCCCAGGACTGAAGCTCCGTCAATGGAGCCTAGTTCCAAGCTTTTCTGCTGTAGATCCGTGAGACGTCGCATCCCTCTGCCATATAGACAGGAGCTCTACAACATCTTGCGCATGACCGGACCCCTGGTATGTACTCAGCTTCTTTCTCTCACTTACACTAATATGTGCACATGCAATATTTATTATTAATAATACTAATGACAATTAACTTTTTTTCATTCCAGGTTGCATCCCGCATTTTGAATTATCTCCTGCCGTTTGTCATAACAATGTTTTGCGGTCGTCTGGGAAACAGTGAGCTGGCTGGTTATGGAATGGCCTCAGCTGTGAGTTTGTTTCAGTCTGCTTATTGTTCCTCTGGAGTGTTTCATACTGTTTGCTTTGTGGTAAAAGAGAAACATTTGTGTATGAAATGCAAATGTTTGCACTGTATCGCCTCTGGTTTTGAAGCTAGTGCACTGGAGTAGTTCAGAGCATGGCTGAGAAGTGACTGATGCTTGTTATTTTGATTTATTAGACGATAAACATAACAACTGCAGCTACAGGTGGAGGTCTTGCGCTGGCGGCTGATACCCTCATCTCTCAGGTATGGAAACATGTTGATATGCATTGAGGTCCAAAAGTCTCAGAACAAACTGAAGAGCTAGGATTTAAAAATTTGGAGCAAATTTATTCATTTGTTTATTTTATATTCTGCACTTTCAGGCAGATTAGTGTTAAATTAGAAAAATGCATAAGCATTTTTGTACCCACTTGAACTCCTGCAATGAAATACATTGAATTTGACACCACATAAGATTTCAGGAATACCGTATCAATTTATAGTCCTGTGTCTGAAATTCAGTCTAATGTTTCTCTCAGACATTTGGTGGGAAGAACCTGTGCCGTGTTGGCATCATCTTGCAGAGAAGTGTCCTCATCCTCATGCTCTTCTGTTTGCCCTGTTGGGCTCTGCTCATCAACACCCAACCCATCCTTCTGCTACTAGGTCAAGACCCAGAGGTGGCCAGGTGATTAAAATAAATCAGTTGGTAACACTTTATTTTGATGGTCCCTTTCAAAAATTTTGTTGACTATATAAGTTACTTTGCACCTACATGTCAATTAACTCTCCTTAAAATTTGCTTAATATTTGCTAACACTTTGTTGTGATGCTCTCCAACAGACATTCTACTAACTATAAGTATCTTTGCAAATACATGTAAACTTTTTCTATTAACCCTGACATTCTACTAAATCATGAGAGTCAGTTGATATGTAGGTGCAACGTTACTTATAGTAAACAGAACATTAAAAATAAAGTATAACCAATAAATTACTAATAGTATACATGTCATGCAACGCGGGGGTGCTGGCGTGTGATGTGGAGGAAACGAGGAAACGAGGATGCAAACAGAACTCAGGTTTATTGATACACAAAAAGGCACTTTAAATAGAAACATAAACGCACTCGATGGTGCAAACCGCAAACCTCAAGGAAACACTGGGGAACACGGAGGAACATCCACACGCGGGGAACGACCGAGGAACTCTGACGAACACCGACAAACACAAAGGGACACAGGAGGGTATTTATAGAGACGAGGAAACTACACACAGCTGACGGGACTTGGGCAGTGATTAACGAGACAGGTGTGGAACAATCTAGAAGACACAGAAGGATCCGGAATGTGGGAGACGTGACAGTACGCCCCCTTCCGCAAGGCGTGACCTCACGCCGAGTGAGCAACACCTTGCGGAGGGGAGGGGGAACAGGAGGAGGACAAGACAGACCAGACAACAGAAGAAACAAGGGTGGGAGGTTGGGCAGCCTGGAGACCGGGTTACCCGGAGTCATGGAGGTCTCCAGGGTGGTACCGGGGCTATGGGGAACCAGGGTAGCACCGGGGGAATAGGGCGCCAGGGTGGCGCGGCAGTCCAAGGTGGCTCAGGGACGGCCGGCGGCGGAGGCTCTGGGAGGGCCGGCAGCGGCGGAGGCTCAGGGAGGGCCGGCGGCGGCGGAGGCTCTGGATCTGGAGGGACCGGCTCTGGAGGCTCTGGATCTGGAGGGACCGGCTCTGGAGGCTCTGGATCTGGAGGGACCGGCTCTGGAGGGTCCGGATCTGGATCTGGCGGGACCGGCTCTGGCTCTGGAGGGACCGGCTCTGTATCTGGCGGGACCGGCTCTGGATCTGGATCTGGAGAGACCGGCTCTGGATCTGGCGGGACCGGCTCTGGATCTGGCGGGACCGGCTGGAACCGCTGTGGCTCTGGCTGGACCAGCTGTGGCTCTGGCTGGACCGGCTGTGGCTCTGGCTGGACCGGCTGTGGCTCTGGCTGGACCGGCTGTGGCTCTGGCTGGACCGGCTGTGGCTCTGGCTGGACCAGCCGGAACGGCTGTGGCTCTGGATGGACCGGCCGGAACGGCTGTGGCTCTGGCTGGACCGGCCGGAACGGCTGTGGCTCTGGCTGGACCGGCTGTGGCTCTGGCTGGATGGCTGTGGCTCTGGCTGGATGGCTGTGGCTCTGGCTGGACCGGCTGTGGCTCTGGCTGGACCGGCCGGAACGGCTGTGGCTCTGGCTGGACCGGCTGTGGCTCTGGCTGTGGCTCTGGCTGGACCGGCTGGAACGGCTGTGGCTCTGGCTGGAACGGCTGGAACGGCTGTGGCTGGACCGGCTGGGACGGCGGAAGCTCTGGGCAGAGTTCTGGAGGCTCTGGGAGGGCCGGCTGCACCGGCGGAGGCTCTGGGAGGGCCGCCTGCACCGGCGGGGGCTCTGGGAGGGCCGGCTGCACCGGCGGGGGCTCTGGGAGGGTCGGCTGCACCGGCGGGGGCGGTTCGGGCCACGGGAGATCTGGCCAATCCAGAGGCCCGGGCAGGTCCAGCGATTCAGGCCACGGCGGAAGTTCCAGGTCAGTGGGATGCTCTGGCAGGCTGGGCTCGGGATCTGGCTGGAGGCTCTCTGGCTCGGGATCTGGCTGCAGGCTCTCTGGCTCGGGCTCTGGCTGGAGGCTCTCTGGCTCGGGCTCTGGCTGGAGGCCCACGGGAACAGGCGCTGACGGGCGTCGAGGCGCAGGAACAGGCGCTGACGGGCGTCGAGGCGCAGGAACAGGCGCTGACGGGCGTCGAGGCGCAGGAACAGGTGCTGGACAGCGAGGAGCAGGCTTGGACGCTGGACCCGGTTCTAGCTCATTTGCAGGACTCCCAAGCCTTAATGCAGGCGCTATCAGGCTGCTAACTGGCGCAGGAGTGGGCTGAAGAGCTGTGGGCGCAATTGCAGACTGACCTGCGAGACATACTGATCCAGGCTGCCCTCCAGCGGGCACAGGTACAGCCTCACGAGGTGCGGGCATTGAAGCAGGCGGGCGCGCTGCAGCTGCTGCAGGGGAGGTGAGCCTTGGCTGTTCGGACTGAGAGTAGAGGCGCTCAACACATTTCACTATCGTCTCCATCCAATTTAGACCCGTGGTGTCTGGAGGATCATCTGCGAAATGGCGGGCCGCCCCGATCCAGAACAGTGCGGAGATGGTTTGATCCGGCAACGGTGCGTCGCAAGCCACCAAGGAGAAATCCAGAACGAACTGGCCAAAGTTCTCGCTGCGCATTAGCGCGATTGTCAGAAGCCGTTCTTCGAAATCCATATGGATTAACACGAAGTCTGCAACGGGGGTGCTGGCGTGTGATGTGGAGGAAACGAGGAAACGAGGAAACGAGGATGCAAACAGAACTCAGGTTTATTGATACACGAAAAGGCACTTTAAATAGAAACATAAACGCACTCGATGGTGCAAACCGCAAACCTCAAGGAAACACTGGGGAACACGGAGGAATATCCACACGCGGGGAACGACCGAGGAACTCTGACGAACACCGACAAACACAAAGGGACACAGGAGGGTATTTATAGAGACGAGGAAACTACACACAGCTGACGGGACTTGGGCAGTGATTAACGAGACAGGTGTGGAACAATCTAGAAGACACAGAAGGATCCGGAATGTGGGAGACGTGACAATACATAGTTTATTTACATTGTGCTTTTCCAATTCTTTAACTCTAACAAAATCCATAAAAACAAAGAATCATTTTCAAAACGATGTATTCTCAAAAACCTATTTTATGACATTTTGCATCTAAAATATAATGATGTGGTGGATAAAGGTCCATTAGAAGGTTGCACATTAAAACTATGGAAGTGAGTGGTCAGCTTAACTCTAGGTTGATAAAGTTATGTGCTGAATGACTCCTTGTTTACTATGTATAATGAATAAATCATTTTGACCATATCAACAAAAATTGAGCAATATTTATTCATGTTTGTGTAAAGTTATAGATCCCCAAGGTTTTGAGCAAACAAGATAGCGTCTGAGAATGGCAGCCCTCCTTATATCTCTGGCAAACATATTTTGCAACTTCCTTTCCTAAATAAATGTTGACAATGTTGTTAAATGAGGCATTTTAATGTGCACAGACACGCATTCTAATACTCAATTTAGATAGAGGGCAGGATGGAAATAACATTGCGCAGCAGATTTATTCTGCTGTATGATAACTCACAGCGTTCTTTTTTAAATCATTCATGGTGCCTTGTCCCCTCTATATCAAGGTTGCAAATGTGTTTCTTTTCAGGATAGCTCAACTCTATGTGGTCTGTTACCTGCCAGCAGTTCCAGTGAGTCTTAAAAAATAGCATCATTTTCCTCTTGCCAGCACAGTCATGTAATTTACATTATATATCTTGAAATATGATACACACATACTCCCCAAATACCTTCAACCAGCAGTGTTTCCCTTTCTCTCTTTTTTCACACAGGCTATGTTTCTGCATCAGCTGCAAGTATCCTATCTCCAGAACCAGGTATGCAATCTTCTTTGGCAGATAAGTTTAGATAAGCACCTTAGCTGAGCTCTTCAAAAAGCATTGTTGCATGCGAGATCTAAAGACCTGTAGAGTATCCTAACCGTCACAGTCAGCCTCCACATGTGATCTTCACTGGCAGAGACCTTCTTGCTGTGTGATTTGTAAATGTAGCTTCATATGTGTCACTTAATGTAATGTCATAGCAGTGACTGCAAGTCCACCTGTGCTTTAGGCTTTAACAGTGGCTGTTTTGGGCCTGTAGGGTGTGATTCTGCCTCAGATGTATGCAGCCATTGCCGCCAACATTGCAAATGTGGTGACAAACTACATTCTTCTCAACTGGTTGAACCTTGGGTTATAGTAAGTCCTAGCAACTGTCATCCCTGTCACTCATTTACATACAATACGTTTTGTACTAGTTAATCTTGGAACAGTTGGTTACTGTCCTAAAAATTAATCAAGCACTGTTCCAAGATCACTAATATTTAGTCCTGCAGTACTATATCTGTGTGTGTATATGTGTATATATATGTGTTTATCCTGAATGAATCAGTTTGTTTGAATGACTTGTTTAGTAAGATATATCTATAACTTCCAGTGAAGGAAGTGATCTGATCACTTTATCCCCTGAGGCCATGGGAATAAGGCCAATATGAATGGCAGTGAAGTTAATAATTGATTGAGCACACCTGTTTGTTGTTTTCTGGTTTTGGAAGTTCTCTGACATGTCTCTTAGGCCTAAATGTCCGTGTGACAGATGTTTAATTCAGGCTATTCAGCTAAAAGAAAATATTTTGCACACCAGCCACAATTTTGTATGAAGTGCATGCATTTTAAAGTGAGAAAAGTAAAAACCTTACCTTGGAATCAAAAAGTCTATGTGGACGATTATTCATTGAATTATTCATATTCATTGATTATTCATTCACTTGATTTTTTCAAAACACTGATAATTCAGGAACAAATCAAAATGTAAAGTAAGTTACTATTTTGCACGCAATCTATCCATAAACCACGGGACACTCATAATTGTTCTCTGACAGTTTTTCATTTGATATTGATTATTATATGTCCATCCACACAATGATATAGAACTGTACCAGTTTTAAAGTCATGCATTTTCTGCTATTTGTATTTCAGTGGATCTGCTGTTGCCAATACCATATCTCAGATCTATATTTGTGTATTCCTCTATTTATATATTCATTGGAAAAAGCTGCACGTTCAAACATGGGGAGGTGAGCTAACTAGCTAGTTAAACTTACTGATTAACCACACAAGCTTCCTACAAATGTTTGAACAAATGTATAAAATACCATTCCATCTGTGTCTGTGATACCTTTCTCTTCCCACCACAGGCTGGTCATGTGACTCACTGCAAGAGTGGGATGGATATATGAAACTGGCCATCCCCAGTACCATGATGCTCTGCTTCGAGTGGTGGATTTATGAGCTTGGAGGGTTCCTTGCTGGTAATCTCAAAAAAGCTCCCTGTAAAATGAATTATCCATTTTATTAGGCCTAGTCATGAAGAATGTCATCCAATTGCAATGTTTGGTTGTAGTGCTTAATGTGGTGTCAGGATATTCATTTTAGACTCATGTTATTTTTCATGCATGTTTGCTACAGAAAAATAGAAAAGGCTTGAATAAAAGCTTTAACAAGAAAGAGAAACCCTTAAATGCAACATTATAATTCAAACACATTCCCATATGTCCGTTCTTCCAGGCATGCTCGGAGAGATGGATCTTGCAGCTCAACATGCAGTTATTATGCTGGCTTTTATCAACTACATGGTAATTTAAGCCCCAATATTTCCCCAATTATAAAGTTCCAGAGGGAACATAACTTCTCATGCTTCTCCTTCCACTTCCCTCATCAAACAATGGACCCTAGACCCATTTGACACATAACCAGACAAACATATATATGCTATAAATGAATATAGAGAGGGAATAAATTATGAACAACTACAGTAATACCTCGGTTTACGAGTGACTTAGTATACGAGCAAATTGGTGTACGAGCATGGAAAGTAAAATCGGTGTACGAGCGTTGGTGGAGCAAGTATCGGTGTGCGAGAAAAATATTCCCTCGCCCACGCGCATTTTTGTGTGGAAAAGTCCTAACGATCAGCATCTTCGTGCACATTTTTACTGGAAATATATATATATATATATATATATATATATATATATATATATATATATTTCCAGTAAAATATATAGTATATACTATACTATATATATAGTATCCTAACGACAGCCTCTCACAAAGCCTATTACCCCTTAACTTGTTCATTCTCTCAGCGTAGCTCGGTTTAGTTGCAACACGACACATTGCATACTAATGAGGCTCACGTGTGTTCTCAGTACAACGCACTCAATGACATTCTTAAAGGGCCATACACTTTTAAAGAACAACATACTATAACACAGTTATAACTCTGTACAGATCATATACATAAGTGATTTACAGCAGTTTTACCTCGTGTTGTTGCATAAATTGTGATCGCTACTCTTCACGTAGTGAAATGTATACATACAGTACAGCATATAGAAAGAAGGTACGAAATTCTCCCTCTAAGCAGGTTACAAGATCGCTCTTGGAACAAATTAAACTCGTAAACCGAGGTATTACTGTAACATTAAACATATACAATTACTCAAAAGTTTGGGGTCAGTCAGATTTGAAAGAAATTTATATTTTTACATTATACTGATTAGTTTCCATTAGGGATTCAAGGTGCCGCATGTGTACGTGTTGGAAATGCACTTGGAGCTGGAGATACGGCCGGAGCGATCCGCACTAGCAAGGTCTCGCTCACTTGCACAGGTTTGCAAACAGTCATATTCCTTTGAGACACATTCATCTTTCATTGTCTGCTCAGGTTTGACATGTCTTTATTTATTTTCCTTTATCATCTGGATGCAGCTATCTTGGCTGTTTTGCAAGGCCTTGTACTGGTATCAACAAAAAATGTCATTGGTTTCTTATTTACATCAGACGGGTAAGTATTTTTCTGACTGATGATCTTTATCGGAATGATGTTCTTTAGACAGTACTGATTGTGTCTTATAGGCATATTGTGGCGCTCGTCTCCAAACTCTTGAACGTCTACTGTGTGCTTCAGTTCTTTGATGGTCTCGTTGTGAGTACTTTGCATTACTGTAATTTTTTTCTGATAAATTGATTTATTTTTATTTCTAGTTTTAAATTGTAATTTTAAAAATGAAATCAATCAGTATCTTTTTTTAAAGTAAATTATATATGCATAAAAAGTTTATAAGCATAAATGTATATGCTTATATAATAAATGTACACACAAAGGGAATATGTATAAAAACATGTATTAGTTTAATACGTTTCTGTGAGCAATGCTTGATTTTCTGGAGAAATTTCAGGGGTGCCAATATTTTTGGCCATGACTGTAATTCCAAATTTATATGAATAACCACATTGGCAACTTTAAAATAGAAATTAAATTTTCTTGGAAAACATCTTGTGCAAGTTTTGCTCAGGCAAATGTATCATTTAGAGACTTGTACTGGAAATCTATTTTTTGAGTTTAACTCAACTGGAAGAACAAACAAACTGATCAAATGTATTGCTTGAATGCAAAGTAACTTTTGATAATGTCTGCAAGTGTCTAAATGCATTATTTTACGCTCTCTTAAAGTGTGTCTGCATGGGTATTCTGTTGGGATCAGGGCAGCAGAAGATTGCAGCTGTAGCTAATTTCTTTGGGTATTACTGCATTGGACTTCCACTTGGCATCTCTCTCATGTTTGCTGCAAAATTAGACGTTGTTGGTTTGTTCCCCATCATTTTTTTCCATTCTATGATCTTATTAACAATTTAAATTGTTACTCATTATACTTGTAGATATTCTGTGAACTTGTCATCTTCTCTTAACATGTCACCATGTTAGCATCTGCTTTATAAATCAGAATTTCAGAACATGAGTGGACCCAGTACGGGTCCCAGCAGAATTGCATTAAAACATCTTGAGCGCAGAGAACAGAATTCATTAAAACATTTCTGTAATAAGAAAACAGCTGTCCTAGAGCATTGTCCTCTCTTGCTTTCACAGGCTTTTGGCTGGGACTTCTCATTTGTGTATGTGTGCAGTCCAGTTTTTTCATTGCTGTCATTTTTAGACTCAACTGGGAGAGAGTGACCAAAGAGGTAGGCCAGCTTTATTACAGCATTTACAAGCCAGCACTCTCGTAACAGTCTATCTATAAGTTATCCTTCTTCTACTTTGGCTGTTTGTGCAGACTCCATTTAAGCTTTTTGCATAATTTACACTATAAGTATATGAATATGAAATTGAGTATAGTATAGTATATGAAACAGATATTCAGTAAGGATGGGATTTGATTTAGTCATAAGGATTTGATCGGATGAAAAGTATCTTTTATTTATCAAAATGGAGCCAGACCGAATGCATTCCTATAACAATGACTAAATTTGTTTTGTTTTTTAAAACTGGATGAGACATACACTCAGATGTAGATTACAATATGAAAGAAAAATCTTCACATCTTCTGTTTCATGCTGACTTATTTATTATATAACATGAGTGGTACATACATAACATTTCAGGCAGTGGAACGAGCTGGAAAGCATAAAATCTCTGCAGTGGCCCCTGATAGTCTCACTGTGACGCACAGTGAGGTATGTATGTTGACTTTTACTATATCTCTAACACAGAACATCTCTGAAAACTGAGCTTGTGTATTGTTTGCTCTCAGAATGGGAATGAGTACATGACTGTGAACTCAAATGATCAAGATGGGGAGCCAGAGGTGGAAGAAAACCCTACAGCTCTGCTCTCTACCTCTCAGCTGATCCTCAGGAGGGGTCTGACCACCCTTGCCGCTCTACTTATGCTGGCTGTAGGAATAGCCATCCATCTCATTGTGCCTTTACCTGAAGTATCTTATGCTCTGAGGGCAAATGCTACTTTGGAATCAAACTTTACCACACCTTCAACTCTTATCCATTCAACTTCAATCTCGATCTGAAAACAAGAGTGTAGAGCTATGACTGTTCTTACAGATATATCCCATTCATTTTATTTGCTATTTTCTAGAAAGTATCTGAATTTAATTCTCCAATACAAAATCAATTACTGAAGTATTACACCTAAGGAGGCTTTATTATATTATATTATATTATATTTTATGTTTTATGTATAATTGGAAAGTAAGACAAACACTGAATAAGAAAATTATATTTTGAAATACATATTTAAACTTTTTATTTTATCTAAAAAAAAGATTATTATTTTAATATTTATGTATTTTATTTACGTTTTGTTATTCCCAGCTGACTATAGCAGCGATTGCTAATGCTCTTGTGTTCTTGTGACTCTAATGTTTGACTGAGCAAGTTCTGTAAACAACAGTTTTTTCAGGAGTGACAAAAAAGACATAAGCCATTACCTTTTGCCCAGGGATTCATGGGACAGAAACTCATTTTTACAGACACCTTGACTGAAGCTGTCCCTTCCCATGCTGACCATGTTCTGCAGTAATGAAAAAGGAAAATGCCACAATCCCTACTAAAAATCAGGGATTACTCATCCTCTGGTGCATTAAGCCTTTAGCACATTAAGCCTTTAGCACATGACCATATTAGCATTTCTGATTATTAATAGAAACAAAATACAAAACAAAATCTCAGTTTTGCACAACATAATCCAAAAGCTAACATTTGCAGAATGCAAAAGCAGTCTCTGAATCATATTTTGCCGAATTAAACATTCCGTATTTGTTTTGTTTTGATTAAAATTAATTTAATTTGAAACTGATAAAACAGATGTTCTGATATTCATTAATCTCAAGCTCGCATCCTTAATTTAATACAACATTAACTAAAAGGAAATAAAAGGAGCCAGGTGTATGGGCAAGACTTATTTGACAGATGATAGGAAACATTATTGTAATAAACATTTGATCTTTATGACTTGAATGTTTTAGTGTAAGAGTAAGGATTACGGTAAGCTCTCTGTTCACATTGTTCAGGTTAGCAGGACAGCTTGATTTCACTCACACGTGCATGTTTAATTTATTACTCAACACATATTTACAATATTAAAATTCACAAAACTAGTTTTGTAGACACTTAGTGCAGCTGTTACAACATGGTTTTCTTTTCTTTCTCTTTTTTCTTTCTCCTTTTTTTTGAAATCTTGCCAAAACATTCATCTTTTCCAACAGCACACTGGTTCAAAGGTGAGTGTGAGGCACCGAGGAGGATGTTAATGTTTATTTCTGCTATATATATACATATATACTTTATATATACTGTATATATATATACTGTATATATATATAGTATAGAAGTTCGGAAAAAATGGTTATATTATCTTATATAACTTGTACAAACTTTATATACACATATATATATATACATATATATATATATATATATATATATATATATATATATATATATATATATATATATATATATATACATATATATATAAAGTTTGTACAAGTTATATAAGATAATATAACCATGTATATGGTATATGTAGCCAGGTATATGTATTTGGAAAAAAGGTTACTATATAGTTATATATAAAGTGATAGATAGATAGATAGATAGATAGATAGATAGATAGATAGATAGATAGATAGATAGATAGATAGATAGATAGATAGATAGATAGATAGATATGATGATCCAACACATCATGGGTCTAATGTACATTAGTTTAAATATTAGTCAGTCATGAAACTGATTTTTGGAACCTGATTGATGATTCACCGATTCGTTTGTACATGTTTGTGTAGCTGTGAGATATACTGTATGTAGAAACAAATCAAACATTTTAGACAATTACAGTGATATTACCAGAAAAGGAAGATCGAAGGCAAGTTGTAATTATGAACAAATCTTGGGTTTTTGAAATAAAAACACTCACTGGCCACTTTATTAGGTACACCTTGTAAGTACTGTGTCAGACCCTCTTTTGTCTTCAGAAATGACTTAATTCTTCGTGGCATAGATTCAACAAGGTACTGGAAACATTCCTCTGAGATTTTAGTCCATGTTGGCATGATAGGATCACACAGTTGTAACAAATTTGTCAGATGAACATACATGATGCAAATCTCCCATTCCACCACATCCCAAAGGTGCTCTATTAGATTTGAGTGCAGTGAATCAGAATCAGAATCAGAAAGAGCTTTATTGCCAAGTGTGCTTGCACACACAAGGAATTTGTCTTGGTATTGAAGCTTCCAGTGCACATATACAACACATGAGTTTACATGGCAAATAACAATAACAATACATAACATACACAGTACATGTGGTCACATGATGGGATTTTTTGTATGGAGTGGGAGAGGGGATAGATTGTCAGCCATAACATCATAACATAACATCCGTCCCTGCGCTCTGCCCAGCATTTTATCTCTTATTAATTCAACTGTTCAAGAGGGAAATGGCCTGTGGAAAGAAACTGTTCCTGTGCCTAGATGTTCTAGTGGCCAGTGATCGTCGTCGCCGTCCTGATGGTAACAGTTCAAACAGGGTGTTTCCAGGGTGAGTAGAGTACGTGATGATTTTACCTGCTCTCTTTTTCACTCTGGAAGAGTACAGGTCCTGGAGGGCTGGCAGGGAAGCACCAATAATCCTCTCTGCAGTCCGGATTGTGCGGTGTAATCTCCCGATGTCAGATTTGGTAGCTGAACCAAACCAGACAGTGATGGAGGTGCACAAAACAGACTCAATGACGGCCGAGTAGAACTGTATCAGCAGCTCCTGTGGGAGGTTGAGCTTCCTCAGCTGACGAAGGAAGTACAGTCTCTGCTGGGCCTTTTTTACAATAGAGTCAATGTGATTGTTCCACTTCAGGTCCTGAGAGATGGTGGTGCCCAGGAACCTGAATGACTCCACTGCTGCCACTGTGCTGTTCATGATGGTGAGTGGAGGTAGAGTAGGGCTGTTCCTCCTGAAGTCCACTATCATCTCCACCGTTTTGAGCATGTTGAGCTCAAGGTTGTTATAACTGCACCAGACAGCCAGTTGTTCAACCTCCAGTCTGTAAGCAGACTCGTTACCGTTTCGGATGAGGCCGATGACGGTGGTGTCGTCTGCAAATTTCAGGAGCTTCACAGAAGGGTCTTTAGAAGTGCAGTCATTGGTGTACAGGGAGAAGAGCAGTGGGGAGAGAACACACCCCTGGGGGGCGCCAATGTGAGAGTCCTGATGTGAGTTTTCCCAGTCTCACTCGCTGTTGCCGGTCTGTCAGGAAGCTGGTGATCCACTGACAGATTGAGGATTGGCAAGGAGAGCTGGGTCAGTTTAGCTGTAAGAAGATCAGGCATGATGGTGTTGAAGGCCGAACTGAAGTCCACAAATAAGATCCTTGCATAAGTCCCAGGTCTGTCGAGATGTTGCAGGATATAATGCAGTCCCATGTTGACTGCGTCGTCCACAGACCTGTTTGCTCTGTAGGCAAATTGAAGAGGATCCAGCAAGGGTCCAGTGATGTCCTTCAGGTGGGCCAGAACCAGTCTTTCAAAGGACTTCATGACCACAGATGTGAGAGCGACAGGTCTGTAGTCATTAAGTCCAGTGATTTTGTTTTTTTTTTGGGACAGGAATGATGGTGGAACGTTTGAAGCAACGGGGAACTTCACACTGCTCCAATGATCTATTGAAGATCCGCGTGAAGACTGGGGCCAGTTGGTCAGCGCAGGCTTTCAAACAAGCAGATGAGATGCCGTCTGGGCCTGAAGCTTTCCTTATCTTCTGTCTTTTGAAGATTTTGGTTACCTGCTCCACACAGACCTTAAGCTCTGGTTGGATGGCGGAGGGGGGGAGAGGGGGTGCAGGAGGTGTTGGAGGACATGTGAAGTGTAGTTCAGAGTGGTTTTGAGGTGTGAGATTGGGTTTCTCAAACCTGCAGTAAAAAGTGTCTTGCTCATCTGCCAGATGTTGATTCTCAGCAGGTCGGTGGGATGGTGGCTTATAATTGGTGATATTCTTCAGGCCTGACCAGACAGCAGCAGGGTTGTTGGAATAAAACTGGTTTCTCAGCTTTTCAGAGTAACTTTGTTTAGCTGCTCTTATCTCCTTTGTCAGTCTGTTCCTGGTCTGTTTGTACAAAACACCATCCCCCCTTCTGTAAGCGTCCTCTTTGTTATGACGAAGCTGTTTGAGTTTCCCAATAAACCATGGTTTATCATTAGGAAATGATAAGAATGTCCTGGTAGGAATGTGTGTGTCCTCACAGAAACTGATGTATGATGATACAGTATCTGTTAACTCATCCAGATCAGTGGTTGCAGCTTCAAAAACATTCCAGTCCGTGCATTCAAAACATGCTTTTAAATTCTGCTCTGCTTTATAAGTCTATCTCTTTACAGTCTTTTTTGCAGGTTTAACTGATTTCAGTTTCTGCCTGTAGGATGGTATAAGATGAACCACACAGTGATCAGAAAGCCCCAAAGCTGCCCGTGGGACGGAGTGATATGCATTCTTTATTGTGGTGTAGCAGTGGTCAAGAATATTACTGTCTCTGGTGGGACATGTAATGTGCTGTCTGTATTTTGGCAGTTCACTGGAGAGATTTGCTTTGTTAAAATCCCCAAGAATGATTAAAAGAGAATCTGGATACTTTTGTTCAGTCTCAGCTATTTGTTCAGCCAGCTGTTGTAATGCCGTGCTGACACACGCATCTGGAGGAATGTAAACATTGACCAGAATAAACGAGGCAATCTCACGCGGTGAATAGAAAGGTTTACAGTTTATAAAGTGAGTCTCTAGGTTAGGAGAGCATATCTTCTTCAGTGTTGTTATATCTGAACACCAACTTTCGTTGATGTAGAAACACAAACCTCCACCTCTCGTTTTCCCAGTTAGTTCCGTGATGCGATCTGCTCGGAACAGCTGGAAGCCCGGCAGATATAGTGCGTTGTCCGGTGTGTTTATATTTAGCCAGGTCTCAGTGAAGCACAGAACAGCAGAGTTGAAAAAATCCTTATTAATCCTGGTGAGGAGAAGCAGTTCATCCATTTTATTAGGAAGAGAACGGAGATTAGCCAGATTAATACTGGGAAGAGGAGTGCGGAAGCCCCGCGAGCGGAGTTTGACCAGTGCCCCAGCTCGTTTCCCACACTTGCGTCTGGCTGCTCGGTTTAAAGAGACAGTTGCGACTCCAACGAGGATATCAAATAAAACGTCTGAATAATCAAAAACCACAGAAATATTGTCTGGTGTGTGTTCCCTACTGTCCAGTAGTTCGTTTTTGGTGAAAACAATCGGAAAAGAATGACTAAAAGCAGAACAAACAAACAAAGACAAGACGATCACTGAAGAGCAAAAAACCGAGGCTGCCATCCGCGGCGCCATCTTGTTGACAAATAAAAATTGAAAAAATAAACTCATTATAATGTTCAAGAAACCAGTTCGAGATGATTTGAGCATGGCGTTAGATTTGATGGCATGTTATCCTGCTGAAAGTAGCAATTAGAAGATGTGTATACTGTAGCCATGAAGGGATGATCATAGTCTGCAACAATACTCAGGTAGGCTCTCTTCGGCTGCTGCAACCAATCTGCTTCAAGGTTAAATGTGTTGTACGTTCAGAGAAGCTTTTCTACAGACTTTGGTTGTAATGAGTTATTTGAGTTACTGTTGTGTTGCCTTTCTCTCATCTCAAACCAGTCTGACCATTGTCCTTTGGCAGCAACGAGGCATGCTGTGCGCACACACTTATACATATATTTTTTTTTAATTGTTTTGAAACGAGGTCTCTAATGCTTAGCCTTTACTGTCATTTTTTATCAATTTAATGCATGCATATTTCATTGCTTAATAAAAAAATGCTGATTTCTTTTTAAATAATCATACTGACTTTACTTATTTAAAATCACTTTTAATAATATTTTTGGTACTTTTTACTTGAGGAGCTATATAGTACTACCATAATAAAAGAAAAGAAAAATATTTCAATGTTAGATACTGAAAAAGTCTGAGAGTGCTGTGTTTTCATATACTCCAGAGTACACTACTCTAGTAAATGTTCCAACAAGCTGTTATAGAGTAAGTTAAGTTACAACAAGTTATACGTAACAATTTCCAAAAAAGTTCATTGCAGTGATAGAGCTGGAGGTGGGAGTCTTACGTTGTTACACAGTTACAGTAAGTACACCAAGCTATGAATATTCAACACAGAACTATAAATGTTCAATGTCATTATGCGGATTACTTTTATGTGTTGTAAATTCAGCTGTTAATCACCTTGTAATTGGATTTTAAAAATAACTGATTGATCTTGTGAAACAATCTATCGTCACACAATGCAACTCTTTGCCAGACTGCAAACATTCTCCTCCCATCCTGTGGATTAAATCAAAGTGTCTCATTGTCTTCAACTCAGTTAATCTGTAAGCCTTCAAAGGTGGTGAAGGCAGACTTGAAGAATGAACATCTGTAGAAGGGTCTCTTACAGTCAATGAAGCAAAAGCAGGCCCCTTACAGTGGCTTTGAGGATCACAACTGAGAAGATCATGGAGGTCTCAAGTCCCAGAACTGACACTGTGACATTGGAGCCCAGTGCCAAGCTGTTTTGCTGTGGTTTTGTAAGGCGTTGCATCCCTCTGGTATGCAGAGAAGAGCTCTACCACATCCTGCGCATGACTGGACCCCTGGTGAGGATTCTGTCACATACACATCATGATAATGTGCTACGCTTGTTCTGTATGAATGGTGAATGAGCTGGCAGAGAAATGCAGTGGGGTACATAGAAATTCTCCGTTCCTGAATAGAACCTGATCTGTTTTGGGTACATTTTGTATCATGTCTTCATGCATGTCCATTCGAATACAAATGAATCCTCAGTTGATTTTCCATTGTTAAATACTGTTTTCTGCTAAAATAAATGCTGGGGACAAAAATTATATTGTATTTTATCATATATTTCCAGACTAGTATGTAGTAAATAGTTAGTAAAAATTCTTTCATGAAGCTCCAGGAGCTTTATTTTTTTCGTCCATGTGACTGTGGAGGTTAATAACCACTGTCCACGTGAGTCCAGGACTTTCATCTCCATTTTGTGCTAAATATTTCTTTGTTTATTTTCTTAGCTTGTTTGCCGGTTCCTGAATTTCCTCCTTTTCTTTGTGGTGACAATGTTCTGTGGACGTCTGGGGAACACTGTGCTAGCGGGCTACGCCATGGCCTCAGCTGTACGTCTGCTTGAATCAAAACGCAAATATGCATTTACAATATTATTGAGATGTGCAATGATTTACAAGCCCACACTATGTGACCGATACATTTATTTTTCAGACTATAAATGTAACAGCTGCAGCGACGGGGCTGGGACTTGCTCTGGCTTGCGACACTTTGGTATCACAGGTGTGTTTTCCACACAAATAGCACTCCAACTGTTTAATAAAATAATAAACCAAGAGCCTGGATAATGAAAGGCCTACTAAGAAAAACTTAATGTTAAAAAGTTTTTTTTAAAGTCTCTGAAATACTTCAGAGGCCTTTGAATAAAAATGAATCCTGGGTGAGTTGATTTTTCATTGTTTTTGCAAGCATAAAACTGTACGATGTCTTGCATTCTGTTTAAATTAAATATATACATAAAAATATGTCCGAAAACAAAATCTGTCATAAATAGCTTGCAACTCACATTGACAGGTTTTATGGGATATTTCCCAAATCAATCAAATAAAAATTCTCTCATTACAGTTGTAAGACACTTTTATTAGGTTGATTCACGTGTATAGTAAAATAATGAGAGCTTATGGAAGTCTTGTATCTTACGCTCAGACATTCGGGAGTAAGAACCTTCTTCGTGTTGGCGTCATACTGCAGAGAGGCATCGTAATTCTGATGCTCTTCAGTTTGCCCTGTTGGGCATTGCTGTTGAACACCCAGCCCCTCCTCCTCTATCTGGGACAGGACCCTGAGGTGGCAAGGTAAGCGCCACTCTTCAACACAAACTGACAGAACATATTTGTATTGACATTGACTGTTGGATACTAGAGTACAAACTGTTTGTGTTGTCGGACTGAAAACTAACAGTTCCTCTCTCTCAGGATTGCACAGCTCTATGTGGTTGCATATTTTCCAGCAATTCCGGTAAAGTCCACTATTGGATTGAATTTCCAGTCCAGATGAACTCAAATCAAATAATTATGTGTATTCATTGCTGTTCATCCTCATGTTGAGTCTGTCATGTGTCTGTATTACAGGCCATGTTTCTGTATCAGCTACAACTGTCATATCTTCAGAACCAGGTACATAAAAATGATATTTCAAGGAAATCAACAACAGCTCTTGTATACTAACGTTGTAATACTAATAAACCTTCTGTATAGGGAGTGATCAAGCCTCAGATGTATGCATCTGCAGTTGCCAATGTTGCTAATTTGATAGTGAACTACTTTCTGCTGTACTGGTGGGATTTTGGAGTTCAGTAAGTATAAATATGTTTTCCATATTTTGTGTTTTTTTCAGGTGTTTGGTTTTCAGTATTTTGATACGATTGTTTTTTTTTCTGTTTACTTTTAGTGGGTCTGCTGCTGCAAACACCTTTGCTCAAGTTTTTAATTGTTTTGGCCTGTTTTGTTTCATTCGCTGGCAGAAGCTCCATGAGAAAACTTGGGGAGGTGAGTGTCTATTAGTGGTTGAGGAAGTTACTTTGAAACTTTAGCTTGCCAAGCTACTTATGTTTTGAACTACTAGTTAATCCAGTAAAGCACTTGAAAAAAACACCTCAAGATGCCAACAAAAACTAATAAAACTACTTAAGTGACACTATTTTTTTAAATGCATATATTATTTATTTTAAACAGTCTGGAACAAATTAATTGTTTCTTGAGTGAACAAATTCACAGCCTCAGTCAAGTGGCAGATTCAAACTTGATACATTTTAAGTAAGATTATATAGAGCATAGAAAATGTAGCAATGACAAACTGTATACCTATATATACTTATATACCTATAATACTCGAATCCGTAGACACAAAAAAATGTCTGTTCATTTGTCTGACAAGTCAGAATGAACTGTTTACCTGATATTGAACATATAAGAGAGAACATTATTTTCTTAAAGTCTGATTAATTTTAGTGAGAAGTGTTAGTCCAGTTTATTTTAATGTAATAAAAATACATTTGTCTCTCATCGTTTCAAATTAGTGAATCAACTCATCCAAAATGGTGCTCTCTGTCATGTGCGTAAGAAGTCTGAATTAGTGAATCGATATGTCCTAAATGACCCTCTCTAGTCTCATATAGCCATAAAAAAGTACAATTTCGCAAATAGAGTTATCCTAAACGATGCTCCCTGTCATACGTGTAAGAAAGCTTGAATTATTGTAGTAGTGAATCGATTTTCAACAGCAAGTGAATCTGTTTTTGTTTTAATTGGTTGTTGTTATTTAATACTGAATGCTGGTCTCTGTGTGCTTTTCTTGTGATATGATTAGTGGGTTGCGAAGGTAAAGAACACGTTGTGTATAAACTTGCAATTAATCTTTTAAATTTTTTTGAGCTTTAGGAAAATAGTTGCTCTGTGGTTAATCTCTTGTGGACAAGTGGACAACATTTAAATACAGGTGTAAACAGGATCTAAAATGTTTTGAGCTGGTCAACTTTTGACCATTTCCAGGGGTAAAATGGAATTGTTGAAATGCATTCGACTGGATTGCTTTCAATTTGTAGGGTAGACGCTCATGTGATCGAATGGTTCAAACAGCCAAAGAAGATTGCCTACTGACCTAATATGTAAACGTTATGAGAAGTGCAGTAGTCAAATAGGATTTAAACTTTGTCGTCTGAAGTCCCAAGTTTGGTTTAAAGGGGAACTATTATGCAAAATTCTTTTACATGGTGTTTGTTCAAAATTGTACACTGTGTGCGCACAACCACCCTATGGAAAATTCCACCCACTCCTCTTTTTTAATCCACATGAATCATAAATAATGACATCACATATGCATAGGCCCCGCCCACAACTGCTGACGGACTCTGACGGCCCTGAATGAGCTGTGCAGAGTCCACCATGTTTATCTCATCGCCAGAGCATTTAACAGCAGCTGTTGTTTCGTTGTTTAATTCATATTAACAGCATTTATGGCTGTAGGTCTTACACCGTCTGACAGACAGCTTTCTGTGCGCGTGGTTTGGATGTGTGCACTCAGAAAACTATCTATCTGAAGTTTAGACTTATATGGCTTTAAACACATGCAGATAATAAACTTACATGATGGTGAAGAACTGCAGTCATGTAAGTCACATAGAGATGATAATCAAAACAAACAGATGTTTTAATTTCTGGCAGAGCATTGGAGGAACAAGCTGTACAGGCTCCACCCACTTCTGGAAGCTCATTTGCATTTAAAGATACGTGTACTAAAACATGTTTTTCAATCCAAAAATGTAAGGTATTTTTAGCTGAAACTTCACAGGCACCTGAGGCTTATATTACACCAAAAAAAGGCATAAAAGATACCCTTTAAATACGAAAATCATACCAAGCACAATGTTCTCTCATCATTGCTGATTTCTAAAATGCACTCACCACTTTTGATGTGATCTTGCCGCTGTCACAGCAGAAACGAGAACTGCTGCCATTTGAATATCTTGTCATATTCTCCTGGTGCGTTCATATGTAAATTGAGCTTGCAAAAAAACAAACAAACATACATTTCTGAGGAGAAGAGACAGAAATTAGACAGAAGTGGTTGAGAGTGGAAAAGAGACGGCTTAAAATATCAGGTGCAAATAGGAATGTGTCTCTCTTGTCTACTTGGTTTGATCGAACAAACTGTAAACAGGGCCATACGGTTTTTCTCCAACAGGGTGGTCTTCTGAGGCTCTGCAGGAATGGGGTTCTTACATGAAGCTGGCCATCCCCAGCACACTAATGACCTGTTTTGAATGGTGGATCTATGAAGTCGGAGGCTTCCTAGCAGGTAAATTCCAGGGGTTTTATAGTTAACTAAAGTTAAAACCATAAAAACACTTTTGTTGCTTTAATTTCAATATATCAACTGAAATAAATAAATAATAGATATACAAAATAATATATAAACAAAAACAACAAAATCAGTTAAACCTTCAAATTAAAATGGAGAGTATAAATGAAAACTAATTAAACAATTTAATACATTGCTTAAAATAATTAAAGGAACACTTGATATGTGCAAAACTCCAAAGGTATTCCTCCCCAGACCATTACTGACCCACTGCCAAACCGGTCATGCTGGATGATGTTGCACACAGCATAACGTTCCCCACAGTATCTCCAGACTCTTTCATGTCTGACATATGTGCTCAGTGGGAACCTGCTCTTATTCGTGAACCGAACAGGGCACCCATGACAGACTAGCCAATTTTGGTATTCTTTGGCAAATTCCAATTGAGCTGCATGGTGCTGAGCAATGAGCACAGGTCCCTCTAGAGGACGTTGGGCCCTCATTCCACCCTCATGAAGTCTGTTTCTGACAGTTTGGTAAGAAACATGCACACCAGTATCCTGCTGGAGGCCATTTTGTAGGGCTCTGGCAGTGCTTCTCCTCCATACTTTTGAAATTGTGCTGGGAGACACACCAAACCTCGGCACGTATGGATGTTCCATCCTGGAGGGATTGCAGGTACTGCCTCACACTACAGACTGAGACAAGGACCCTAACAAAACACAAAACTAAAGAATAATCAGTCTGTCAGGAAGAATAAGGAGAGAAAAATTGTCTAAGGCCACCACCTGAAAAATAATTTCTCAGAGTACAGAAAATATTATTTTTATTTTTGTATATTTAACTAGTTTGAATTTACTATTGCTTTCCTTCTGAATTATCCCCTTACCACTGACTCTTCTCATCCGATCAGGAATGCTGAGTGAAGTAGACCTGGCTGCTCAACACATTGTTATAATGCTGGCGTACATCAACTACATGGTGTGTTTGAATAATCTGAAAATATTCATATTATCGTATAAAATTCACCTTTATTCTTTTCATGATTGTGTTGTCTTTATCACCTCCATCTTGATGTTCCAGATCCCATTAGGAATGCAAGGAGCAGCGTGCGTTCGTGTGGGAAACGCACTTGGTGCTGGAGAAACAGCTGCTGCCATCCTCACCTGCAAGGTGTCTCTCATCAGTTCAGGTAAAACTCATTTCATTTGATATCAATCATTCCGAAGCTTTCGTGACACTTAGTCACATGAAGCACCAATTGATGTCTTCTGTTCGTTTTGTTCTCCAGCTGTTATAGCAATAATTCAAGGTTTTGTCCTGGGCTCAACAAAAACAGTCATTGGCTTCATATTCACTTCAGATGAGTAAGCCAATTTCCTCATTATTTCAAGCATGTAAAACAAAATGTTTATTATCATAAGTACACTTTAATAAATCTCTAAACATTAAGAATTAAAATCTAACACAAATAATGTCAACAACAGCTGTGTTTCAAATTTGCAAATGTGATGTTTGTTTAGGACTATAGCAGATCTTGTGTCTCAGCTGCTGAACATCTACTGCCCTCTTCAGTTCTTTAATGGAGTATTGGTGAGTTCTGCACAATCTTTTATCCCTCAGGTACATAGGGGGAGCAGACGGACCACCCAAGACATTGCAATGCTCAATACATTTTATTTAAAAAGATCTCCGGAAAATATTTGCCATGTTTTGAGATAAAGCAGCACAACTTACGATACCATTGTTGCAGTGTTGTTGTAGTATCATTGATTATTATATTTCTGTTCATGTTTTGAATTAGGTTTATTTTTATATATTTTTTACATTCTTTTTTGTTGTGATTTTGTGTGATTTTTTAAATTTATTTATTAGTTTTTATTAGTCTATTTTATTAGATTTAGTCTCTTTCATTTTTGTCATTTTTGTACTTCAATTTAACTATATACATATTTTTTATATTTTTGTATTTATCTTGTCAAATTTATTTTATTATGAGTAATAAAGGGTGTTTTTTCCTCACATTCTTTCAGGGTGTTGGCATGGGCATTCTCATTGGCACAGGGCAGCAGAAAATAGCTGCTGTTGCTAACCTCTTTGGCTACTACTGCATTGGACTCCCATCAAGCATTGTTCTGATGTTTACTGCCAAGTTACAAGTTGCTGGTTCGCACTAAATGCATCATATTGATTCATTCACTGGTGTTTAATTACACATTGACCAAGGAAATTGTTAATCTTTATAATGATTTATCTCTCACTCTTTCAGGCTTTTGGCTGGGCCTCCTTATTGCCGTCTTTTTGCTAGCAATTTTTTTTGTTGTGGCAATTTTCAAATTAAACTGGAAGAAACTTACTGAAGAGGTAAGCAAATCAGACCGAAAAAAACTGGACCTTTCTTCTAATTATACTGCTCATGATCATGTGATTAAGTGTTGACCGTGACTGAAAGAGGTTCTTTCTCTTCTAAAGGCAACTGAGCGAACAGGAAAGAGTGCAAATGGAGTTGTGACCCCTGAGTTTTGTCCGAACCACCGCAACAGCTTCTATCAGGTGGTCCTGAATACAGAGGTATTTGGTTGTTTTTGTAGTTTTAATTTTTTTTAATCAGTAAAAACTAATAATAAAAATGTATGAATTATTTTACTACAGTTAATTACAAAAATAACATGTTAAAATGTATGCAGTTAATCAAGTCACCTGATTCGTTCATTTGTACATACACTTTTAAAGGAGTAGTTCACCAAAAACAAAAATTTACATTTGTTATTCCTAATGTTATTCCTATGATAACTATTACTTTCTTTCTTCTGTGAAATGCAAATGAAGACATTATGAAAAATGTTGTAACTGTTTTTGTCTGGATAATGAATGTCAGTGGGTTCCAAAACATAATTGGATCTCATTCACTTTGAAAAAAAGAACACTGAAATACTTTTCAGGTCTGTGTTCCCCATTCAGAGTAAAAGGATTTTTGAGTGAACTCAGAGATGTTAAGATGCCGTCTTAAAATTGTGGCACCCATGACAGTTAAAATGCTTATAATAGTGAAACTGCATCCCCTGTCTTAGAATAGGAATGGATACATGGTTGTGAGCTCTCACGATCAGGATGAGGGGCCTAACTGTACTGGAGTACATGAAGAACCAAACGTGACTCATGTGGAGGAAAAGCCCACAGCTCTGCTCTCTACCTCTCAGCTGATCCTCAGAAGGGGCCTGACCACCCTCGCTGCTCTACTTATGCTGGCTGTAGGGATAGCCATCCATCTCATTGTGCCTTTACCTGATGTGTCTTATGGTGCCGGTGCAAATTTGACCTTGACCTCAAACTTTACCACATCCACTCCCATCTATTCAACAACTATCATTTGAAACCAGGACCTCAGGCAGGTTGATTCATTGTGAACAATTTTTATCTGTTTGGTGTGAGAGGCAACAAAGAAATTTAATTGATTTAGAAAAATAGAAGCATTTTGACAGTGATTTCAGACTATATATTGCGACTTGGACAAATTATCATATTTTGATCCTGAGTGCATTTGCTTTGTCCACATGATTAGGTCGAATAGTAAGAAAATCGACCAGCTTAAGTAAGAAAAGGTCTGTTCTCCAGTTACACAGTCATATAATCTTTTTATTTGACATTTGGCTGCTGGAGAAATACTGCCAGAATGAAGATATTCTACAAAGCCGCTGTCACATACATAAAGCTGTATTATTAAGCATGGTGGGACTGTGAGAACTTGAAGCAAATGCCAATTGCAAGTGGCACCTTAGGAATCCCTACCTAACACCGTTTACAACTGCTTAAGGGGCCGTTCACACAGAATGTATATTTTCCTATTAAAAATGCAAGTTGCAAGGCAGTGGAACAACATATAAGATGTTTTCTTTTAACTTGAGCGCTGCAGTTTTAGCCATGTCATATGCATAAGCTGTTCACAAAGAATGTGGTTTTGCATTCTGCTGCGTTACTTTTCAGTGTTCTGTGTAAACATGCAACATGTTTAGACATAGCATCCTAAAAATGCAGAGGTTCAGTTTTTTAAAAACAAACCCTCTTTAGACTTTGTGGGGAATTTTTCATTTAGGGACCATTCATACAGAACAGGTTTTTGCATTACATAAAGTACAGGCTGCTTATGGTAGCTTAAGAACTTCTGTAATGAAGATTCAGCAGAGCTAGGATCCATTTGTGGGTTTTATTCAAGTAATTATAAAAATACAAACAGGGCAGGGTCAAATACAACAGCAAGAGGTGCATCCAAGATAATCCAGAAGCGTGATCAAGGGGCAGGCACATGGTCGAGACAGGCGGCAAACAATACAAGGAAAATCCGGGTAAACAAGGCAGAATCATTAGGCAAGCAGCAAGGGTTTAACAAAGGAAACAGTCCAGGGTCATACATGAGATGAACAGAAGTAACAGGGGAAAATGCTCAGAAATGTCAACCAGGTAAAACAACATTATGCAAGGCTTGAGAGGGTGAGAACTGAATATATATGGTAGTTCATGTGATGAGGAAATTTATGGGAAATGTAGTCAGAATACCATGTTATGTGCTACACCCTGCAAAAGATGTGAGCACTACAGTCAAAGATGTTTGTTTAGTGCAAGTTTACATAGAAGAACAATACAAACGCAGCAGAGTGGAATACAAAAATGTGTTTTTTGTGAATGGCCCTTTACACTGCCAGCGTCCCACATTTTCAAATGCAATAATAAATTAGACGAGTAAAAAACACAAAGCAAACATTCCAAATCCATTGTCCATCAAAAACAAAATGTGGCCCGAATCACTGATTATGTTTTTTGACGCTGCTTGTGTCTGCTGTAGACATGGTGCAAGACAAAAAACATGCAACCTTTTGTGAGATTGCTCACATATGATTTTTTTCAAAGGTTACAGTAAATATTCACAGGCAACTGGTGAACCATCAAATGTGCTAGCTCCATCTGGTTAAGGTAATCTATTATATCTGGTTGGACATCCATTATTTTTTATTAAGGCAATCAATTTATGCAAGATTGTTCTTTGTAAGCTTTCTTCAATGACTAGCATATTTGGCAAGACTTTTATTTTTACATTTAAATCTAAATGGCTTTGTGCACAAACAGGTTGCACGACTTATATATACAATTTTTTTAATCTACATTTACATTTATCTACTTTTATCTTTCATTTTTTCTCCGTACAATATACTAATTCTGTCATATTTAATAATTCAGAGATTTGCTATCATATTGTTTGCTGCTAACTTGTCATATGTAACCATTTGACGCACATATAGGCCATAAGGATTAACGCACAATAGTAATTTTGCTTGTGAAGCACATGATTTTTATGCCCAGTTGTGGGCAGTCTTACAATTGTTTATTGTAAAAAGAACTATAATTGGATTTAGCTTTCCTTTTTAAACAGCTACAAAAATTGCTGTTGATTCAGAGCAGCTTACAAAATTAAATCCTTGAGGGAAGATTGTCTATTTGCAGTTATGCATTTACATTGTGAATGTATTTCATTGAAATTGTGTCTGTAAAGTTAAAATACAACTGGAATAACAAAAGAACTGAGTTCCTCAGGAACTTCTTGTAGATTGCAGGATCTCCAGTGGGAAGTCCTAATTTTATTGTGTGTAGCCCTTTTGTCATCAGGTATAAAGTCCTGTCCCACAGACAGAACTTTGGGAGAAGTTAAGATTCTTTGAAGGGTTTACATTCTTTAAATACTGACAACATTGCTGCAGATGAACTGTTATACTACTATCTTCAATAAACTTTCCCCACAAGAACTCGGGTCGAGCTTACTTATTTTATGGATTAGAGAAATTAAATACATTGGCGAGCTCTGAACTCTGACACTGGGTCAATAAATCACTATCACATTATATTCAGTATTTTCCATCATCAGGATAAAACTTGAGGATAAAAAAACACATTTAATTAAAAAATGCTCATCTCCTGATCCTAGTGTGCTGATAAAAACAAAATCTATAGGAAAAATCTTTTCTTTGTAATAATTTGTAAGATTGTCTTTATTGTGGCGTATATTGTAAAGTGACAGGTTGCTGGAGGAAAAATAATTATTGTCTCGCCCCCTCTCACCTGTTGACAATCAATGTTTGTGTATATTTTTTGCATCAGCATGCGCAAAGTATATTTTTATGCATTTTGCATTATGCAGTTCATGAACTTAAAACATATTTCCTGATTTTCACATTTGTGTTTGCTGCAACAGATTTCCTGTTTTTAATATAAATTCATGAGATGATAAAGATGTGAGAGCCAGTTGGAATGGATTTATTGTGTCTTTGTTTGAAAGAGTTAGATGCATGCACATAATATAATAATATATGTAAATATAAACATTAATACAATATGATTCACCCCATGTATTGTAAAAACAAAACAATGCACTGACGCAATGCATGGATACCATCTGAAATCCCAGAAAGGTGCGTCACTTTATACCTGCTTTTCAGATACAAAGTGGAGATGTTGCACAGGTGCGCATCCTATAACGTGCTCTGGGTGGACTGTCTATCTGTTTTAAGACATTTCCCCAATACCAGTCCTTCGGCTGTTAATGGGCTGTCATCTGTTAAAAAGGAATTTAACAACGAGTCCAGCAGCGAGAAGCGCAAGCATAGCTGCCAGAGCCAAGCCACGGCGCAGCACTAACACCCTCAGTGGCAGCTGCACCTTCACTGTAGCGACTACCACATCATCCAGTAGCCCATCTATTTCTGTAGCATCATTCACATCACAGTCCTCAATATTTTCGCCGTCCTCTTGTGCACCTGTCAAAAAAAAGACTTTTATAAGCATGCCTCATTAAATATAATCAGACTTGAGAATTATTAGTGTCAAAACAAACACATTACCATCATCCGTCCTTCTAGGCTGCACACCAGCCCTGATCTGTGCCTGAAAAGTTCATATTTAGATCAAGCATCACTCAAATGCACTGTAAAAGGACTAACGCAACTTATAATGAAAGGAAATCCTATATTCCTCACCTCTTCCGAGGCTTTTTCCCAGTTCAGTTTGAAAAGGAGGACCATAAGGAACACTGACTGAAGGAAGACTGAAATTAACAGGCCTGTCCACAGACCTTGAGGAGATTAAAGGAATGGTTTACATAATAAATATAATATTTTATATAATTTAAGATATACAGTAATACCTCGGTTCACGAGCGACTTGGTATACGAGTAAATCGGTGTACGAGCATGGAGGGTCGAATCGGTGTACAAGCATTGTATCGGTGTACAAGAAACATTTTCCCTCACCCATGTGCATGTTTTGTGTGGAAAAAGTCATAACTCATTCATTCTCTCAGCATCGCTTGATTTGGCTGCATCATTCACCACAGTGATACTTTTATAAGTGATTTACAGAGGTTTTACCTCCTGTTATAAACATTAATTAATTGCTATTGTTCACGTAGTGAAATATACACGTACATTACCTCTAAGCAGTAACTGTTAGGGTTCATGAATTCAATGTCTCCTAGTTCTGCCTGAGTGTGTGTGTGTGTGTGTGTGGGGGGGGGGGGGGGGGGGGGGCGTGGTCACTGATCACTGCAGCAGCCATCATCTCACGCACCTGATTCTCATGTCATCTGCTGTCCCACCCGTTTCACCCGTTTGCTCGCTCGCTCGCGCGCCGTCCCTGCCGTTTGCTCGCTCGCTCGCGCGCTGTCCCACCCGTTTGCGCGCGCGCTGTCCCTGCTGTTTGCTCGCTCTCCATGACATTCACTCTGGATTATTACTTCAGCCATGCTCCACAGGGCATGGTTTGTTTTCTGCACTATTATAATAAATTCACTAATTTGCACTTGAATCTGGGTTTTGTGTTTTCCCTAGCTGACGGTAAACTCCCCCCTCCTCTCGTCTCCATCATGACTAAGCTAAAGTGCTTTAAAGTAAATTGTCAAGTATTTTTGTTTACTTGTCAATTATTAATTCGTATTTATATGAGATCTTAATGGTTATAATTTTAACTAATTAATAAGGTAAAACCAAATTATTATTTTTTTAAATGGGCATTTATGGTCGTGTGGAACTAATTAATTGATTTTTAGTGCGTTCTTATGGGGGAAATTGTTTTGGTGTACGAGCATTTTGGTTTACGAGCTCGCTCTTGGAACGAATTAAACTCGTAAACCGAGGTATTACTGTACATTTTTTTTCTATTTTAATAAAATAATTTATTATATAAAATTTGTATAGAAATAGAATATTACAATAATGATAACAGTAAATTAGTCTTACCAAAAATTCCAATTTTTGCAGCAAACATCAAGGATACTCCAATTGGAAAGCCAACACCATAGTATCCCACAAGATTGCAGATTGCCCCCATTTTCTGTTTTCCCAGACCTTTTACAATACTGCCACCTGCTGCCTGATTGGATTAAAGGAAGAAACAATAATTAACATCATCTCCCCCGACGATCCATTCCAGTGCAGTCTCAGATTTATTTATGTGTGAAGGACAACATCAAGTGTAATTAAGGTTTGAACTCAACTCTCATGATCATTGTGTTGTTGTCAGTTTTGTTATTATCACTAATGAGGGCTGTGAGTGCTCTAACACAACTCAGCTAATGACTTACCGCTGTGGCATCAAGAAGATGGAAAGGAGCATATAAAACCATTACCGTGGCAACCCTCATTCTGATGTCTCTGTGAGAGGAAGGAAATGTATTATTTTGGTCAAAATGGTGTTTTCAAGTAACATTCTAAGCTATTTTATGACACTGAGGCTATTCCTCTTAAGAGTTTGGGGCTTTGAAAATATGTTATTTAACAGGTTAATGTTATATTCTTTCCAGATGCACAATCTAGAATTATTACGAAGAAAACAAATTAATATTAAAATAAATATATACAATTATTGAAAAAACAAAAAGGTACAAATCTAAAACTTCTTTTTGAGCAGATTTTAAAATGCCTTATAAATCTAAAATTAATATTTAAAGCACTACCAGACCAAAATTCATTCTGGACTTCCAATTTACTTACTAGAGAGATTATGAGCAAATTACACAGAAATTACACATGAAACTCTAACTGAGCACTAGGTCTCGTACCCTAGCCTGTGATCGCCCTGCTGCGCGATTATGAAAACTTCTGTCTTTTCTCCTCCTCAGCACCACCAGCGTAGCAAATTTTGTCCACCAAAATCAAGCTTATGTATATTTTTCAAGCCCCATGACAATAAATACTGGTTGAAATAATCTACTCCGAGAGTTGTCATAGCTGAAATGTTATTAATTAAAGGAAGAGGGCTCACTTGTCATTTGTGTAGATGTATGCAATTACATCCTTTGAGGAACCAATGACAGATGCCAAAACCACTGCAACAGAAACTGTAAATAAAATTGAATTAAAAATAAAATCACCATTTACAGAGTTCTCATAAGAAGAATAGGATGCTATGAAAATAATTTACAGAAGCTGTACAGTGTACATGAAAACAGAAACGTGATGGATAAGCAACCTATTTGCAAGAGCATATACACAGTATACAATACAGAGTGACTTTTATTTATTTCTTAGTATTACCTGCACAAATTATAGCGAGTCTAGCTGAGAGCTTGGCTTGAACAACATCTCCTGCTCCCATGGCATTCCCCACTCTTACACTGCCAGCCACACTGAAACCTATAGGGAACTGAACACAAACCACTCACTTGTAGAGTTCATACAAGCATGAAATAAAACGCTTTTACAGTAAGTAAAATATACCATGTAAGCAATATTTGCCAGTCCATACACAACTGACTGAGCTCCAAGCTCCACTTCACTTATCAGACCTGCCATAAAAAAGATCAAGAGCAGGGTTCAGAACTGGATTGAAAAACCCTTTTAATTTAAGTCAATTCCTGAAAAAGGCAAGAGGCGCTAGCTTTTTTGACGCAATAAAATTAAGAAAATATTCGAAAGGGGGGGGGGGGGAAGTGGTATTTAATAGAGGGAATAAAGTATAAAGTAATGTCCCAATAAGGCAGCATCCAATTAGGATTTTAATAAATACAATCATATACACCAAAAACTGTTTTATAATATACTACAACAGTGGTGCCCAATCCTGTTCCTGGAGATCTACCTTCATGCAAAGCTCAACTCCAGCCCTGATCAAACACACCTGAAGATCTTAAATAGCTGGTTCAGTTTTGCTTGATTAGGGTTGGAGCTGAACTTGATGGTAGATCTCCAGGAACAGGATTGGGCACCCCTGTATTACAATACACTTTATGCAAACAGCATCTAACCAAGATCTTATTACTATTTGCAAACAATCGCTGACTAAAGTAAATACTTAATTCTGTCATTCCTATTCAACATCCTGTGTGTTGTGCCTATTGAACTCTTATATCAAATCTAATAATAGTTAAATGACTAGACACGGTATAAAAATCAGATTTGCTATATCTGTAAATGTTTGACAAGCCTGCACTCTTACCTGACAGCAACCCTCCAATCTCGTAGGTCCACCATTCTGCACACAACATGAGCATACTAGGAATGGCCAGATGAATGAATAAGTCCCAGTCCTGCAAACAGTCCATCGACCAACCTATAAGGACACAAATAAGAGCTTTAATTTCTGTAAACTTTCAATCACCGTCGTACTGACAACATATGATAAAATATTTTGAACTAACCAGTCCAAGTGTCCTTATGAAGACCTTTGTATTGGATGTAGATAAACAATATGATTGCCAAACTGTACTGAGAGATGGTATTAGCAGCTGCTGATCCTCTGCAGATAAAATACACACGGTCAGTAATCTATCTTGTCTTTGGTTGCCATGTTTCTTTCTATTACATAGTTTAAGAGCAAATGTTATGGAAACTCACGGAACACCCATGTCCAGGACAAAGAGGAGGATATAGTTGATTGAAGCATTTAGGATATTTGCCAGTATTCCAGTAATGACCAGGGGCCAAATTACTCCCTGAAATGAAAGATTTCATTTAAAGGGCTCCTATTATGCTGTTTTTTAAACCTTTTTCAACTTTAGTTAGTGTTGCTATTTGAGCATAAAAAAAAGATCTGCAAGGTTACAAAGTCCACTCCAAATGGAGATATTTTATTTAACAGAATCTACTTTCCAAGAACTACAACGAATGACTCATTTGGACTGAAACACGTTTATTCTGGATCTTATGAAGTTAGAAGAAAAAAGGAGGATGAGTCTTTACTAAGCTGCATTAGAGAAGACAGTGTTGTCGCTATTTCAAAGAGACACTTTATTTCACCCCGTTTCCAAAACTATTTTTTTGCTCTTCCTAAGGCTGAGGAACTTAGAGTGGTTAAGATTTATTTTAAACATCGTTCCTGAACATTATAGCCATAATGTTTATCTATGTTCTGCACATTTTACGAAGAACAGCTTCCAGAACCTAAGAGATTACAATGCAGGCTACGGACAATAGCTTATCTTGAAATGGAGCAGTTCCCACTTTGTCGGGACAATCTGTTGTTTATGGGCCACAACTTGTAAGTATTTTCTTATTATTTCTAGTTGCATTTTATTTTATACATATTATCTTTTTATTCTTTTAATCATTTTTAATGTTTTATTTTTATCATTCTTCTTTATGTAAAGCACTTTGAATTACCATTGTGTATGAAATGTGCTATACAAATAAACTTGCCTTGCCTTGCCTTGTTGCATTTTCTATTAACAGTTCCAATAATACGTTTTATGTTGTTGCTACAGTGTAAACAAAGGGCAAAGCTTTTCCTCCGCTCCCCTGCTAGCCAACATTAGTGTTTACTGTAGCTTTTGTAAGGCTGTTCACTGCTTATTAGGAAAATTAGTCATAGTTTTGTGACCAATTACTGGTTGTATTACCATAGTTTTCCAAAAAATATCATGATTAAATTGTGTATAACTTCTAAACTATCTAAAATGTATTAATTACAATAAAAAAAAACGTCCATGAAATCCGTTCTGCATGATCCTTTGTTAACATCGGTTTAAAATTGTCACCATCCTTAATATCTCAGTACTAGAGCTTGCGGTTAAGTGCGTGACATTTCCCAAATGTGCCAATCACAACATGCTGGGCCAGCTAACTAATCACAGCACCTTTCCTGAAGCAGGGGCTTCAGCAAGATAAATGGCACGTGTAATAGGAAATAACGGTGCTGTAATGTAAATTATGTGAAAAATAATGTTTATTGAACAATCAAGTATGAAACCATATTCTAGTTCACTCCAAAAACAAAATCAAGACTTCGTATTAGGGACCCTTTAAGTTTCACATTCATGCTTTCTCAGAGCATTACCTGATTCTGTAGATATTTCGCTTCAATAATGAACATAAATGCAGCCTATGAGAGAAAAATAACAGGGTTATTATTTTTTTACACTGAGAGCCCTAAATATTTTAAATAATGTAACTATTAAAAAAAGTATTTTAGTCAGAGTTTATGAAATAACAACCTTTAGACCAAACGTTTTTAGTCTAATGGTTTTAGGTATTCAGTAGCAAAATACGTGTGTGTATTGCATTGAAGTGTGGTAACATTTTCAGATACATACCGGAAGACCAGGCAAAAAAATGTTCACATACTGCTGAGATACTCTGAACAGAATAAGATTAATGATAATACACTGCCAAAAAAATTAAGGGAACGCATTAATCACACAATGAAATAATATTCAATAAAAAAAGATTTATTTATATACATTCATGAATTCATGTGACAACAATAAAAACTGTCAATGGAAACCAAAATAATCAACACACTGAGGGCTAGACTCAAAATCATCCCAAAATCAATGTAAAAAACTGAAGTTACATGCTAATCCAACTTGCATGAAGTTCATCACAGTTGTGTAATGTAAGTCAGTAGTGTGTTTTGCCCCCACGCGCCTGTTTGGTCTTACAACAGCATCTAGGAACACTCCTGATGAGATGGCGGATAGAATCGAGGGGGATCTCCTCCCAGACCTGGATCAGCGCATAAGTGAGCTCCTGGACAGTCTGTGGTGCTTCGGATGCTTTGATACATAATGTCCCAGAGGTTCTCAATTGGATTCAGGTCTGGAGAACGTGTGGGCCAGTCGATGCATACAAAACTGCATACACACTCTATCCACATGAAGCCGGGTTTTATCATGCACCAAGAGGAACCCAGGGCCACTGCACCAACATAATGTCTGATAGTGGCTCTGGTGCTTAACAGCAGTAAGGGAACCATTGGCTAGCACGTGAAGGTCTGTGTGACCCTCAAACTAAATTATTGACCCACCACCAAACCGGTCACGCCGAATGATGTTACACGCACCATAACATTCCCCACGGCATCTCCAGACTCTTTCACATCTGTCACATGTGCTCATTGTGAACGTGCTCTTGTCCATGAAGAGAACAGGATGCTTATGTCAGACTTGCCAATTCTGATGTTCTCTGGCAAATGCCAATTGAGCTATGAGCACAGGTCCCACTACAGGACATTGGGCCCTCATGCCACCCTCATGAAATCTGTTTCTGACAGTATGGTAAGAAACATGCATACCAGTAGCCTGCTGGTGGTCATTTTGTAGGGCTCTGGCAGAGCTTCTCCTGATCCTCCTCCCTCAAAGGAGCAGATACCAGTCCTGCTGCTGGATTGTGTCCCTTTTACGTCCCTGTCCAGCTCTCCTCTTATAATGGCTTGTCCCCCAGTATCTCCTCCATGTTCTTGAAACTGTGCTGGTAGACACACCAATCCTCCTTGCGAAGGCTCGTATGGATGTGCCATCCTGGAGGAGCAAGACTACCTGTGCACCTGATTGGGTTGCAGGTACTGCCTCATGCTACAGACAGTGACAAGGACCCTAACAAAACACAAAACTAAAGACTAATCAGTCAGGAAGAATAAGGAGAGAACAATTGAGAACAAAGGCCACCACCTGCAGTGCTCTGCAGTGCACCTGTTGTCACTTTCATTTGTACCACAGCACGTGAAACTGATTCACAATCGCTTATGCTCCCTGATTGGACAGATTTATATCCTCGTTTAGTTAAAGTTTAGTTGAATTTGGAACTATGCGGCGATGATTTTTCTTTAATAACTACGGTAATTCCAGTTAGGTACATGAATATGTTCCAAAAAGCTATTACCAAGGATGTTACCAAGTCTTTTTCTCTAGTCCGTTTAACAGTCTTGTATAGTGCTCACCTGGCAACCTCTGGGCTTTGTCCCACAACCAATAATATTGACTCTGTATTGATAAGAAGGGCACAGCATGGCAAACATGCGAGTAGTAGAATTAAAATTGCTCTTTGTGTTATAACACCAACTTGATGAAAGTTACCAGCTCCAAAAGCCTGCAAAAACAGAGCAACAGTGTAAAAGACAAATAATTATGTTATTTTTGTTTTTGAGTGAGTGAAAAGAGTAATGCATTGCAGCCTCTACCTGAGAAATAAGTGTGTCACATGCTGCAGACAAGCCATAGCCAATACCAATACCCATAACACTGATGGCCTGGTGGTGAGAACACAGTGAACTTACACTCTTATTGCATTTCAATTATATTAAATTGCATTATGCACATCTGAAGACATAAATATTTAAAACTCACAGCTGTGGCAAGAGTCACACCGTCAAGCTCTACTTTTCCCAAATGTCCACAAAACACAGTGCTTACAAAAATTATTAAATAGTCGAAAATATAGGTCAAAAACTGGGAAGAAAGAACAGAGACAATCTAATGGGTAACATGGCTAATAATAATGGTGAAGAGTGTAATGCTAATGATTTATATAAAGTTAAATTATATAAAGTACTCTCTCTCTCTCTCTCAAAAATGACGACAACACATTGCTTCTGTTGAAGCAATAATGACGTCAACATGTGTAATTCGCAATATGTTTCCGCAGGAATGTCTTATGGGTTTTCAAAAACGTAGTTTTTCTATTTATTTGTTTCTTGCTTTCTTAGCTATACTTTCTTTTTGGTTGTAGATAGTACGACGCGCACAGCGTTTCTGAGGAGAAAGAATGTAAGGCTACAGCTCTGCAATTCTTTACAGGTTAAAATAAATAAAATAATACAGGTTAAAATAATATAAATACTGATACAATAATACTAACATTAATAAGTGTATTAAACCAAGTTAAACTAAACTATACTGTCTACTGTACTTACCACGGGCAGAGCTAGAGACCACAAGTTTACAATTTCTTTAGTGAAGTCCACAGGGAAAAAACTTCTAAAACACCTCGAGCACCCTTGACATGTGGATGTATTTTCTTCTTCGTTCATCTTGAAAAAATAATTTGATTCACAGTAACCTGAAACACGTGCCTTGAGAAAGCCGTTCAGGTAATTGTTCACTTCTTATCTCTGTAGTGCTGAACTTAAAGTTCAACTGTACCTTTTTCAGTCTTAGATACGATAAATTAGTCACAGACTCGTAGTCCACTCCAGCTCACGCGAGATGGGCGGATCGTTGAAACATTAATATTTTGGTTTCGAAATTTGATTGTGTGTGATAGACGAAGACTTTGGCGACTGTTGAGAGGATCTGTCACTTAATACATACATACATACATACATACACACACCACGTGAGTTATTAAAAACTAGTGGTTTATTATTTGTTTATCGTTCAAATGAAATGCGTACTTGAAGCAGGAAAAAACTCTTTTGTAGGATAGGAACCACTTATTTTGCTTATTTCAACACGCACAGTAATACTGAAACACACATTTCCTTTTGTTGTAATATAATAGCACATGCGACCTGGATACTGCTCTGTTTTGAGACAGTCCAAAAAGACACTGCTTGCTGTACCTTTAATAAAAAGTACTGAAACCTATGAAATTTTAAACGCTACTTTAAATGCTAATTGGTTGCTATGTTCAGTGTTTGGTAAAGTTACTTTGAAAAGTAATGCGATACAATATTGAGATACTCCCTTAAAAAGTAACTAATCTGGTTACTTAGTTACTTTTTAAGAAAAGTAATGCGTTACGTTACTTTTGCGTTACCTTTTCTCACTTGGGCTGGGGTTGTTTGTTTGATTGTTTTTTAAGAATTCCAAAAGTTCTATTTTTGGCCCACTATAAAGACCCTTTTACGAAAAAAATGTAAAGATTAAGGCTTACATAATAAATAATTTAAATAATAACGCTTCACCCATAAAAACAAAATCTCTTAAGTCATTTTTGCTTATGGTTGAAGTGAATCATCGAAGGTCATTAGCAAGTACATTGGTCAATAATAAAGAGATTAAATGTATAGAAATATTTGTATTATTAAACATTCAATTATTGGAAGTGTTAATTTATAATCTGATTTTGCAATTTATTAATTGTATTTCTTGTGAGGAGTACTGAATGTTTTTTGATTAAGTGAGATAAGCAAATTCTCACGTTTACTCTAGAACTTTAACAATCATCATGCTCACACAAAAAGACTATTTCTCTCACCATGAGAACAGCAGAGCTGTCAGCCAATAAATAGGAAAACAAAGTAACTTGTGTAGCCGGTGTGAAAAAGATTTTAAAACTCATTTATTTGTTCAGATTTTTTCTACAATATTTGTGTAAATTAGTTTTATTTTGTTTAAAGTAATTGTTTTAATTTCATATTTTTGTAATAAGTGTGAATTATTGAACTTCACAAAATTTTGTTGTTTTTCTATTTTGTTTATAGTTTAAAAGTATGTTGGTTATGGGACTACTTTATTTGAGGAGGGATATCAGTGGCAATCGCGGGGGTTTTTCCAGGTGCGCGTCACCTGATAGTCTCAGTTTGTTACGAGACTGTGGACGCGCAGCATATGACTCTCTCTCGTCGAGTACTGGTACAGTGACAATTTGTTTCAATGTACATTAGCGAAGGATGTATACTGTCATTTTTTTTGTTAGTGGTGTTTAAAATGTATTATTCAATGTTTTTTTGAGCTAGTCGTTTTTGTTGTATGTTTAGTGTGTTCCAGAGAGAGAGAGAGACTTCATCTGATTGTTTATCTACACTGATGTCCATCTTTTTTTGTTACAGGTATGTTTAAAATAATTCTGTTTAGAATGAAGAGATTATTTGGGTTGTCGATTTAATGTGCAGCTTATTATGGGAGCGAGAGTGTGATGCACGTGTAGTATGCGACGCACGTGGTGCGGCCTGTATCTCGCCATACACATGTGGTACAGTGGTAATAACTATTTAATCTTTATTTGATTTGTTATTTGTAATAATAAGAGTATATATAGTTAATATCATCGTTATAACATAATAGTAAACACTATAAGTAACATATGTCGGTGATGTTAGGTTGAATACTATATATACTTGTAATATATGTATTTTATATACTATTGTATTGTATTAGTAATTGTCTAATGTACATTTTATAGAATAAGAAACGTTATATTTATGTTTTTGTTATTAATGTTTGTATTTTATTTTCTGGTTGTTTTTTGATTAAATGTACTGATAGTCTCAGTTTGTTACGAGACTGTGGACGCGCAGCATATGACTCTCTCTCGTCGAGTACTGTGTGTTCCAGAGAGAGAGAGAGACTTCATCTGATTGTTTATCTACACTGATGTCCATCTTTTTTTGTTACAGTAAAAAAAAAAAATCATCTGAAGTCAAGTGTTCGTGTGGTTTATGGGTGAAGACCGGTTCAAGTCCGTTACATAATTTGGTGCCGTGACCCGGATGCGCCAGATCTGCAGCAGCTGATCGCTGGGGATGGAGAATAGAAAATCACAACGCAGAAACCATCAGCCGAAGAGTCTTCATCATTGACGTTTGGGTAGAAGTGACTGGACATTGACAGCACTTGAACTTTCGTTTCACACACTACATTTGTATTTATTGGACTGAGTTCTATATTGTTTCGTTATTTTTATCTTGTGAAACAGAACATAACTACAGTGTAAATTAGTTTTTACATTTTCTTGATAGAAAATTTCTTTAGTACAATGGCCGAAGGGGGGTGGAGTGACGACCTGTTGACGCCACACATTGGTAGGGGTCGAGGTTTATTGGGGGTAGGTGAGCCTAAAGTTGGTAAACCGCGGGTGTTGGTTTATGATTCGTTAACCGGTTCTAATGCTCCTCGTAGTGATGAGTCACATAACCCGTTGTCTTCCACTCCTACCAACGATGGTTGTGTTACACAGCAGCTACGCGACATCATTGGTGAGCTTGGAAGTCAGATAGGTGACTCCATTGCCACACGGTTGTTAACCAGTCAGACATCAGCATTGCCTAGTCTTACTCCATTGACTGAACAACAGCCTTCTGTGACGCTGCCTTTGTCCCAGAGCCTTGATCTGTCAAAAGTGAATCTCGTAGTCAAAGCTGAAGTAAAGGAACCTCAAATGTTTAGAGGGGATGGTAGCGATAAGTGCACTATCCTTGAGTGGATCGAACAGATGGAGGTATATTTGTCCAAAAAGGGTTGCGACAAAGCCGTCAGTGTAGAGGAGATTTTGAGTCATCTTTGTGGCAGAGCAAAGAGTATTGTCAAGGTCAAACTGAAAAGTAGCCCAGCCACAGTATTCTGTCGTGAAGAAGTATATGAGGTTCTGCGGCGTTATTTTAGTGAAAGCCCTGGCTCGTGCCAACCGTTAGCCGATTTCTATGCAACACAGCCAAAACCTAATGAGCGCCCTGTTGACTACTGGGTCAGGTTAAATGAGGCAGCTGAGCTAGCAGATGCTCGTCTACAAAGATCTGGTGGAAAGATGGAAAATATGAGTTCGGAGATTGCATTGATGTTTATCAGGAACTGTCCTAATCCCGATCTTTCCAGTGTCTTTAGGTCCAAGCCCATGAGCAAATGGTCAGCTGGGGAGGTCCAGGAGGCCATTGATGAGTATGAGAGAGACTATAGACCTCGGAAGCCAGTTCAGTCTGTTCCTAGGGTTGCGGTGAATCAGGCCGTTGTTGCTGAAAACCCTGCTAGTGCTCGAGTAGTGGGAGAGAATGAAGGTATGGGCATTAACTCCGCATCATGTGCCGCCGTTCAGCATTCTAAAACAAGCGAAGCCACAGACCTGGGTACATTAGAGCGTGTGCTGAAAATGTTAGAAAGGGTGCTTGAGCGTACTACCGTACCTGTTTCAGAGTCGAGGCCTAGAACGTCACAGTGGTATCGATCCTCTTCATGTGGAGTCTGTGGAGACAGAGCTCACTCGACCCGCTCTCACTGTATGAGAGAGAAAAGATGCCTTGCTTGCTTAGAGATTGGGCATCAACGCAGGGAGTGTCATAAGGCTGCTGGCCAAGCCGTAGCCCAGACTGGTGACGATCAGGGAAACTAGTTCACTCACATCAAGGAGGGGACCATGTGGGTGTCTTAAGTCAGCCCCTCACCAGTGAAGATGATCCTATGGTCATCTATAGTAGCCATTGTCAGGCCGAATCAGGTGGCAGTGTCATTTTCCAGAACATTGCGAAATTGGAAAGAGCTGACAGCTTGTTTTATACAGATGTGTTGGTGAATGATACGGTCACTTGCCAAGGCTTGTTAGACACTGGTTCTATGGCATGTACCATTAATGAAGAAACTGAGCAAAGGCTGCTGGATGCATGCGGGACACTTGAGTCTGAGCAGCCTCATGCCGACGTTTTGCTTGTCGGTTGTGGAGGTGTTCGGGTCAAGCCCAAGTGTATTCACCAGCTAAAGATATGTGTGTATGGACATTCGGTAATTGTGCCTACCTTGGTTGTACCCGGACAGAAAGATCAGTTAATCGTTGGTACCAATGTAATCAAGTTCGTTCTCAGTCAACTCAAGCAGTCGCAAAGTTATTGGCGTGTCATGAACCAGCCAAATTCTACAAGAGAACCAGAAATTCAACAGTTTTTGAGCATGCTGTCTGGACATAATAGATGGGAGGGTAGTAGTATTCCAACTGTCGTCGGTACTGTTAAGCTCACTCAAGCAGTCACACTTTTACCGCAACGCGAGCACCTTGTGTGGGGTAGGCTCCCGACAAGTTCCACTATTTCTGTGGGTAGCACTGTGCTAATCGAACCATCAAAAGCGCAACCCCATCAGAAAGGTGTTCTTGTTGGGCGTGTTATAGCCACATTGCCTGGTGACAGGTGGGTGCCGGTTAAGGTGATCAACCCGTCCAGTGAGCCTATCACTTTGAGGCGCAATGCTAAAATAGCAGAAGTATCTCCTGTTTTGGCTGTTGAAGATCTGGGTGCGCTATCTGAGCATGGTGATGGAGAGACCTTGAGTGTGCAGAGTCAGTCTGTCTCCTGTAGTGTAGATGCAGATAGTCCTATCTCTGATTTTCGCAGCACATTGCAGAAGCTTGGTCTTGGGGATCTTGATATTGATTCTTGCGAAGTAACTCCGTATTGGAAAAGCCAGATTTTGCAGTTGGTCCAGAAATATCAAGATGTGTTTTCTAAACACAAGCTAGATTGTGGTAAGGCCAAAGAGTTCATCCACAGGATCCACCTGTCGGACGCCAGACCATTCAGACTCCCGTACCGACGTGTTCCTCCGGCTCAGTACCAGACACTGAGAAAAGTGCTCTCAGAAATGGAAGAGCAAGAGATTATCCGTAAGTCTTGTAGTGAGTGGGCATCTCCGCTGGTCCTGGTATGGAAGAAAAGTGGTGATCTTCGCGTTTGTGTCGATTACCGCTGGCTTAATGCCAGGACCATCAAGGATGCGCACCCGTTGCCTCATCAAGCAGACTGCTTGGCGGCCCTGGGTGGGAACGCAATATTTAGTGTGATGGATCTTACCTCTGGCTTTTATAACATCGCAATGGCAGAGGATGACAAAAAGTTCACGGCTTTCACAACACCTATGGGTCTTTATGAGTTTAACCGTTTGCCGCAAGGGTTGTGCAATAGTCCCGCCAGTTTCATGCGTTTAATGACAAACATCTTTGGCGATCAAAATTTCCTGACGTTGCTTTGCTATTTGGATGACTTACTTGTGTACGCCCCAGACGAGAGTGAGGCCATCAAGAGACTTGAGACAGTATTCAGTAAGCTTAGAGAGCACGGGTTAAAGTTGGCTCCTAAAAAGTGCCATTTCCTCCAGCGGAGTGTGCGGTTCTTGGGCCACATCATTGATAGTTCAGGAGTAGCGACTGACCCAGACAAGGTCAGCGCTATTGAAGCGGTGATGGAGTGTGATTTGATGATGGATGATAGGGTGACCCCCTCCCAAAGAAAGATTAAATCGTTTCTAGGAATGGTGTTGTATTATCAGAGGTTTATCCAAAATTGCTCCACCATCGCAAAACCTCTGTTTACTTTGACAGCTGCAACAAGGGGCAAAAAGCCTTCGAGAAAGGGTGCTGCAACATTCAGGAAGTTGAGTCCTGGTGACTGGAAGGAGGAGCACAGTAGTGCCTTCCAGCAGCTAAAAGCTGCTCTGATGAATTCGGTGGTATTATCACATCCTGATTTTAGCCGTCCGTTTGTTTTGTCCACTGATGCGTCTATGGATGGGTTGGGCGCTGTGTTGTCTCAGGTTTCAGAGGGTGAGACTAGAGCTCGGCCGATTGCTTTTGCTAGCAAATCCCTTTCACGTGCTCAGACCAAATATCCCGCTCACCGTTTGGAGTTTTTGGCGTTAAAGTGGTCCGTTTGCGACAAATTCAGCCACTGGCTGAAAGGCCATGAGTTCGTTGTATGGACGGACAACAATCCGTTAACTTACATCCTCACGAAGCCTAAACTCGACGCGTGTGAGCAGAGATGGGTTTCCAAATTGGCACCCTACCGGTTTAGCATCAAATACATACCAGGTAGTAAGAATGTAGTGGCCGATGCTTTGAGTCGTCAACCCTTTATTCAGAACCGGGTCAGTCAGAGACTCCTGAATGAGCCTTATGGTTCTTTACTTGAGGAAGCAGAGCAGTTTGAGAAAGACACAGTGCAGGATGCGTTTAGACTTAGTGCTTGCATCCAGAGTGTGGAAGCAACAAGCAATTGTCTACTGTCCAGCGCTGAGGTCTCTGCGGTGTTAGAGGGTCACAGTGACTGGGAAGTAGGAGTTGAAGCAAGAGCGATCTCTTGTATCACTCAAGACACACAACAGTTGTCGCCTGCTGGGCAATGCCCACTACCTGTTTTCTCGTTAGAAGAACTTCGAGACCGGCAACAGAATGATCCTTGTTTGTCTAGGGTCCTCTTTTACATCCAGAGGGGCAAGAGAGCCACGCGTCGTGAGCGTGCTGGTGAGACATATAAGGTGCTCAGAGTATTAAAGCAGTGGGACAGGTTGAAGATACTAGATGGTGTCCTGTATCGTGCCAGCAAAGATAACGTGACTGGAAAGAAACGCTTACAGTATGTAGTTCCATCCTCTTTGGTCACACAGGTGATGACAGGCGTTCATGATGAAGCAGGGCACCAGGGTCAAAGTAGAACTCTGTATCTGGCAAGACAAAGATTCTTTTGGGTCGGGTTGGAGCGTGATGTTCGTGGGTACGTCAAATGTTGTAAGCGCTGCGTCGTCAGCAAAACACCCGAACCTGAAGGTAGAGCCCCGTTAGAGAGTGTGAAAACGTCTAGTCCAATGGAGTTAGTATGCATCGATTTTTGGACCGCAGAAAGCTCAAAAGGTCATAATGTAGATGTGTTGGTCGTAACTGATCACTTTTCCCGAATGGCTCACGCGTTCCCGTGTCGTAACCAGTCCGCAAAGCAGGTAGCGCAACAGTTGTGGGACCGGTATTTTTGTGTGTATGGGTTCCCTGATAGGATTCACTCGGATCAAGGAGCAAACTTTGAGAGCCAGCTGATCCGAGAATTGTTACAGGTCGCTGGAGTAAAAAAGTCCAGAACAACTGCTTACCATCCCATGGGGAATGGCAGCGTTGAACGTTTCAATAGAACATTGGGCAACATGATCCGAGCACTGCCGCCAAGGTCCAAAGAAAAGTGGTCACAGTTGCTACAGACACTGACTTTTGCATATAATTGTACTGCCCATGAGTCCACTGGTTACGCCCCATTCTACTTAATGTTTGGCAGAATCCCAAAGTTGCCAGTTGATGTGATGTTTGCAAATGTCGAGAGAGACTGCGATGTTGTTGATTACGACAAGTATGTGAAAAGGCTGAGAGACAACTTGAAAGAAGCTCTGACTGTTGCTCAGGGGAATGTTGATGCCAGTCAACAACGTCAAACTGAATTGTACAACAAAAGAACGAAGGGTTGTAGCATTGAGTTGGGTGATCAGGTTTTGCTGGCCAACAAAACCGAACGGGGAAAAAGGAAATTGGCAGACAAATGGGAGTCCACACCATATAAAGTGATGGCAGTGAACCCCCAGTGCCATATTTACCGTATACGTAACACCAAAACGGGTTTGGAGAAAACTGTTCATCGCAATTTGCTGTTACAAGCGAACTTCCTGCCACTTGGGTTGGAAGAACCAGATTTATGTGGGGATGATGGTGAATCAGTCATCAGCAGTAGGGATGTGTCCATGATTGCTGGTGAACCTACATCTGAGTTGTGTTCTTCGTCTGAACGAGTTGCGAGTTGGGTGGAGGATACTATAGCTTCTGATGGTTCTCAGCATGGATTATCTTGCAGATCTGATAGTATTGATTCACTGGATGTAGTCCCTGGGTCGTTGGAACAGGAACAATTGGTGTCAATTGATGGCTCTGTCAAGGAGAACAGCAATGTAAGTGGTCCAGATGGAAGACCTGATTTTGGTTCTTGCAGTTCGCTTTCTGATACAGTTCTCAGTGAAGAACATTGTGCTTCACCTACTAAAGTTGTTGAGCCACCGCCTGGAAAAGAGGAAACTAGAGTTCGAACCAGAGCGGGTAGAACAGTGAAACCAGTTAACAGACTGATCGAGAGTATGACTCAATCCATAAAAATTTTGAATCCGGTTGGTGAAGTTGTAAGATCTTTATTGAGATAAAAATGTATTGTACAAGAGAGGATTTTTGGTTTCTAGTTTAAATTGTAGAATTGAACATCTTTGAGTTAATACACTACTGCATGTATTTGTTCCAGACAAGAGATGAGTTCATCTGTTGAAGAGTGTTTAAGGCACCTTTTGCGAGTGACTATAATAGGCCTGATCAACCTGCTGTAGTTACTTTCCCTGCTAGTGGGAAACATATTTTGTTGCACAATATTCTGGATAATAGTTGGTCTGATTAAGTGTATCCTATCCCTGTAATGGACAAAATTTGTGGAGTTCAGGGGGGAGAATGTAGCCGGTGTGAAAAAGATTTTAAAACTCATTTATTTGTTCAGATTTTTTCTACAATATTTGTGTAAATTAGTTTTATTTTGTTTAAAGTAATTGTTTTAATTTCATATTTTTGTAATAAGTGTGAATTATTGAACTTCACAAAATTTTGTTGTTTTTCTATTTTGTTTATAGTTTAAAAGTATGTTGGTTATGGGACTACTTTATTTGAGGAGGGATATCAGTGGCAATCGCGGGGGTTTTTCCAGGTGCGCGTCACCTGATAGTCTCAGTTTGTTACGAGACTGTGGACGCGCAGCATATGACTCTCTCTCGTCGAGTACTGGTACAGTGACAATTTGTTTCAATGTACATTAGCGAAGGATGTATACTGTCATTTTTTTGTTAGTGGTGTTTAAAATGTATTATTCAATGTTTTTTTGAGCTAGTCGTTTTTGTTGTATGTTTAGTGTGTTCCAGAGAGAGAGAGACTTCATCTGATTGTTTATCTACACTGATGTCCATCTTTTTTTGTTACAGGTATGTTTAAAATAATTCTGTTTAGAATGAAGAGATTATTTGGGTTGTCGATTTAATGTGCAGCTTATTATGGGAGCGAGAGTGTGATGCACGTGTAGTATGCGACGCACGTGGTGCGGCCTGTATCTCGCCATACACATGTGGTACAGTGGTAATAACTATTTAATCTTTATTTGATTTGTTATTTGTAATAATAAGAGTATATATAGTTAATATCATCGTTATAACATAATAGTAAACACTATAAGTAACATATGTCGGTGATGTTAGGTTGAATACTATATATACTTGTAATATATGTATTTTATATACTATTGTATTGTATTAGTAATTGTCTAATGTACATTTTATAGAATAAGAAACGTTATATTTATGTTTTTGTTATTAATGTTTGTATTTTATTTTCTGGTTGTTTTTTGATTAAATGTACTGATAGTCTCAGTTTGTTACGAGACTGTGGACGCGCAGCATATGACTCTCTCTCGTCGAGTACTGTGTGTTCCAGAGAGAGAGAGAGACTTCATCTGATTGTTTATCTACACTGATGTCCATCTTTTTTTGTTACAGTAAAAAAAAAAAATCATCTGAAGTCAAGTGTTCGTGTGGTTTATGGGTGAAGACCGGTTCAAGTCCGTTACACTTGCATTACTTACATTACATTTATGCACTTGGAAGATGTTTTTATCCAAAGCAACTTACATTGCATTCAATGAACACATTAATATTCTAATCAATTCTTGCTTTCCTTGGGAATCAAACCCATGACCTTGGTGTTGCAAGCACCACGCTCTACTGATTGAGCCACAGAAAAGCCAAAAAACTCACATAAAGCCAAATAACTCAGATATTTTGTTGTAAATTTAAAAGTATGTGTATGTATATGTATAATGTGATTAACTTGAGTTACTTGTAATGCTTTACCCCCAACACTGGCTATGTTATGTTTAGTCAAACAGATTGTTCATGGGCACTCCTACAGTTTCTAGTGTCGCCATGTGGTGGAGCTATTTGTCCTAAAATGATAATAGATTGACTACTTGGAAACACTTTTATAATAATGAATATTTCTCAGTTTTTATGGAGCTGGGCATGTTGTCACTCTGTGGGGCAAGTTGTCACAGTACAAAATTTAAGTCAAGTCAAGTCACCTTTATTTATATAGCGCTTTTTACAATGTAGATTGTTTCAAAGCAGCTTTACAGGAAAAACAATATAAACAAAGTTTGTTTGGCTGAACAGAAGCCCCAAAAGAGCAGGCGAATCAATACAATTGATGAATTTTAAGTGTTAAGTTTCCCCAACTGAGCAAGCCATAGGCGACAGCGGCAAGGAACCAAAACTCCGGCAGGTGACGTAACGAATGAAGAATAGAATGGAGAAAAAACCTTGGGAGAAACCAGGCTCAGTCGGGGGACCAGTTCTCCTCTGGCCAAAGCCAAACAGTACATGATTATTATATTGACAACAATTCAAGTCCAATATGAAGTCCAATTTGGTCCGGTTGGAGATGGGTTCATGATCGTCACAGGGGAGGGTCCAGTAGAGTCACGGTCTCCGCAGACACTTCAGGGTAGTGCTGTGCTCGTGTCCAGGTCCTTCATCTGATCTGGATACGGCCCGGATCCGGCTGACCACGGTAACCTCGGAATAAACAGAGAACAATATCAGCGTAGATGCCATTCTTCTTCTGATGTATCGAGTACATCAGGTGTTATGGGAATGTTCTCGGTTCCGGCTTATCTAAATTATGCAGCCTAACAATCATTTTACATGATTTGGATTAAAATGTATGTATAATGTACAAATATAAAGCACAAAACACAGTTTCCTATGAGAAGAAAGTAGTCTAATGAGTCTAATGATTCATATTTTAATGTTTTAACTGAAAAGGATTTTTAACCTACAAAACCTTTGCTAGAGAGAACTATCCCTGCTCTCCTCCAAAATAGCATACTGCTACATGTCACTAATACAGGCTACTGGAAAATAAATGTGTCTTTTATACAACATATTACTCACCAGAAAGTAAAAAGTTATTCACTTAGTTCAACAAAAGGTCTCAGACAAAAATAACATCCAAGCAAAAATGAATTTTATGCTTACTATATATATATATATATATATATATATATATACACACATATATACTTATATGTATACAGCCAAATTGGAGGCTGAGGTTTATGCACTTGTGGTTCAGATGGATAATGAGTGGGTGTTGGAGATGCCGAAAAGTAGAAAAAGGCACTGTAATTATATCTGTTCCTTCCCTCAAAGCTCTAAGATCATAGTGATCACAGTGTCACTGCACACCCAACCACTTGTTAGCTGCTTACTTGTTAGCCCTATAACAATTTAATTTCTTAAATAGAAAAAAAGGCATACTGTGGTGAAAGGCAGAATTTTTTGAGACTCACTTTCTGTAATTCAAGTTTATTGCTTTGTTTTATGCCAAAGATTTTTGTGTGCATGTGACTGTTCTTTTTAAAAAGAATTCCTTTGTTTGGCACACTTCTTTCGTTCTGCTACCCATTTGGCCACATGCATTTGATCTAAACCTGACCAAAAATTACAACATTCCTCTGTAGTCATTGCAACAATTGCAAGACATTATCATGAGGTTTCAACCTGATCATACCTCAGCAATTGAGGATTATTATGCTCTATGTGGTTGCGGTGTGGCCGCTGGCTGCATGCAGGCTATAAACACATGGTTGTGAAGTCTAGTCTTTTGTCTCCACAAGACCATAAGCTATCATTAATTTACTGTTTCTGACCTTGGCAGGTTTGTGAAATCATCAGGTGGATTTGCAGTGGTGCAGCGCTGTCTCCTCTTAGGATTTAACTTGACCTTAGAGATTCTGATTGAGAGTCACAGCCACAACCAAACATTGACCTTTAAAGTCATCGCTGTTTTAACTGCTTTTCTCTCTTTTTGTGTGAAACCCCCTGCTTTCTGTTGACATTGATTGTAAGCGTACATGTTTCTGCTTGAGACCTAAACCTTCCCGCACTCAGCCCAGCTTTTTTGTTCTGTGAATGTAAAAAAATAGCTATTAGAGAACGTTCTGTATAAGAACTCCCTGTAACTTTCTGGTACGGTTAGTTTTTAGTTAAACCTAGAATTATTTATTTATTTCTTCATTCATTCATTGTTTGAAGGAACCAAATGGGAATCATATGCTAATGTTCTGTGTTTGCTTGGAGAAAACTTAAGCAGAACAAAAGATATTGAATTGTCAGCCTCAGAGTTTTATTTCTTATACTGATCCATCACGTAGAAAACTGCTTTTTTGTTTCTGCTCCAGGCAAGTTTGAAACGGTAAGGATTTGACTTGGCACTTTTGGGAAAATCGGTTTGCTTTCTTTCTATATTACAGACTGGCACTTTTATTTTTAAGTGACAAAGAACATTTCTGGTTCTGCAAGCACGAGAGAAGCAGCTGAGGTTTATAAGGTTCAGTTTATAGCACACTGTCATTGCTATCATTACTTCTGTGCCATGTCTTTTCCCCAAATAGTTCTTGCTTCACATTTAATTTGTACTGCCGCGGACTTTGAACTTAATGAAACTTCTTGAACTGAAAGTTGTCCTTTTACTGTCCCTGGTGTGCAAAGTTTGAGTTGCATAATTATAGTTATTTAAAACAACAGCTGTTGTCAGGTTTTTTACATTATCTTATTCCACTATAATATAACAGAATGAGATGACAGAAACATATACAAGTACATGTGCAGAAAGTGTAATTTAGGATCAAGCATAATGTTGTAGGGAAAGATATGTTTTTATTCAGTTTTATCTCTTTAACATAACAAAACAGCAGTTGGAAGACATATTACATTTACAGTCATGCCTATAAGTGCTTTACTATTTCTTATAATTTCTAAAAATTCCAAAAGAAAGATTCTGTAAGCATTGCAGTATTCATTCAAACAAAATGATATACAGTGTATCAATGAACTCACACATCACACTGGAATAAACAGTTATAGGTGCTTTAAAATCTGGCAGATCATTCACACTAAGGTCATATGCTTTACAATTGTGCAGTATTTAAATTTTACAAATATTCAAGCCATTTTGATGCTATAATTACAGTAATCACTGATTGGTGGATTCAGTGGAATTATAAAAACTTGAAGTGTAGATGTACATACAGTATTGAAGTTGCATATTTACATACTGTAAACTCTGTTAAATCACAACAACATAAGATCAATTTTTAATTATCATATAATTGTTTACTTAGTCTGATTGCCCAAATTTATAAATATTCAAAAGTTTCAGTACACCTGTTGAACTATGAACTATTATTTTTATGTGTCAAAACCATGAGGTATTTGCTTTATTTAATGTAGAAAATTGTTCAATGCCTTTCCAGTTCAATGCCCTGAGATTTAAGGCAGTTGTGGGTGAGGCTTTCATATTTCAGACACATTTGTCCCAGATAAATTAAAATTGTTCATTCGAATTACCGGTAGAGTTAATGCCAACAATGCTGGCTCATATCTAGTTGTGGTCCTGGTAGATTAGCATGTCATCTAAAAAAATATGTGAATGAAATTCTTGAAAGTATATAAATGTTTGCACCATCTAACCTCACTTATTGGTTCCACTTCTTGTTCTTATTTTGTGTCAGTATTTGTTAGATGCACTTATGTCTTCTTAAAATATTATTATCATGTACTACTGTTCAAACATTTGGGTCAATAAGAGCCAGTTTTTTTTTTATTATTATTATTTTATTTTTAACAATGCTTTCATTCAGAAAAGACACAGACTGGAGTATTTGGCTGCTAGAAATTCAGCTTTCCCATCACAAAAAAGTACATCTTAAATACTTTAAAATAGAAAACAGTTATTTTATTTTATAATAATTTTTATTTTGTAATTGTATAATAATAAGTCTTGCTGAGCATGAGAGACTTCTTCCAAAACATCTTACTGACCCCAAATATTTGAACATAGCATATGTCGCTGCTTAGTTAGTAAGACCTTTAAGTGAAAGAGGTTATGAATGTGCAAAATTGCCCTGCAAGACATGGTAGATTTTAGTTTCTCTGTGCAACAGCTTTAATCCATGAAGTTTATAAGAATAATAGGAAGAAGACGAGCAGCTTGCTGGTTTGCATTTGGCCTCATATTGTCCATCATATTACTGTTTGGTTGGCCCATGCAGGGAAAGAACCTAGGTCGAACATGGCCTTGCCCCAGGTGTTGATGGCTAAGGTGATGCAGAAAATCCCTATGACATTCATCATTATGCCAGTTTTTGCCTGAGAAAAAAAAAAGTTAAATGTCACTGTGTGAGTTTTTTTGGTCACTGGAGCAGCTGGGAAGGACAATCTTTTAGAAGTGGTAAAACAACTTAAGTTTTGTCTAAATATGGGGCCACATTTGTTTTAACAAACCAACATCACTGACATAACTACGTAAATCATTTCATGTCTGGCATCTGATCTTGTAAACCAGTTCCTTTATGTTATGATGAGCTTTTAAAGACATTTTGAATATGAAAATGAGCTAAAATAAATTGACACTTGGGCTGGGCAAACCAGGGAAAACAGTAATTTTCTTGTCTGGAATAAAACTGATTTTGGAACTCACCATGTCTGAAACTTTGAGGTATCCGTAGGAAAAGACTATAGCATTTGGAGGAGTTGCCACAGGTAACATGAACGCGAAGGACGCGCTGAGTGTGCATGGGACCATGACGTACAGGGGGTTGATTCCAATCGATTGAGACTGCGAAACAGAATCAGAAATGTGTGACATATTTATAAAGCAGAAAACAAGATTTTATTGTGAACAGCGCTGACTCATGTGCCTCTGATCTAAGTGTGTGTTTTCTAAGCTTGTCACAAAGTGTCTGTAATTGGGGTGTAATTCTTAGAGATTAGAGCAAATTTAGAGTGAGTCATGTCTGCACAAAGGCCACTGTTTCATTGAAGCATTGCACAACTGATGAGCAATACAACTTCATGGCTGATTCAAGAATTTGAGCATCTCCCCTTTTTGGGCACATATACATACATACACTCACACACACACACACAAACAGACTCTCTCTCTCTTTCTCTCTCTCTCTCACACACACACACACACAATTAATTGTATCATGTTCTAGTTGTATTGAAGGCATTCCAAGCACTTCTTCCCTTATAAGTATGATAATAACTTCCTCAGGCTTTCAATTTTGCTCCTGGTTTTATTTTCTATTCTTACCATTGTAGCAAGAACAGGGAGGAAAAGGGTTGCTGTGGCCACATTGCTGGTGCATTCAGTGAAAATGGCAATCAAGAGGCACAAGATGATAACAATGGCCCAGGGAGGGATACTGTGTAGGGGAGTCAACTGGCTTCCCATCCATCTGGATAGACCTGACTCCTGTGATACAAAGTCAGATACTTGTCGAAAATATGGAAGTTATTCACTATTTTAATCATAATGGTGACTACATCAACTCATCATTATGCTCAGGCTAATTAGTCATGTTTTTATTATCAGAGTAAAGTGTGAGGCTTTGGACATGTTATGCATGCTATCAATAAGAAAGTTGCAGCCTCTTTTACTGTTGCTCTGTGAAATTTGTTTTCAAAATCTTCCAGTAATTTTTAAATAGAATTTGTGTGAGGGTAAAACATTTCCCCACATAGATTTCGCATTGGGATCAAGTTGATCACGTGAATTGGCTGTGTTGACAAACAGAAAGCTGCTTTGTTGGAAAGTCATCTCTACGTGAACTATGAAAAATACTTTAATTGAGCGCATAAATATCTCACCTCGCTACCTTTGGCCAGAGCAAATCCCCCACCTAGAAGCAAAACTATGTTCCAGGGTAACTTCTTTTGAGCTACTTTCCATGAGAGCAGGGTACTGGGCGCAGAAGAGAGCTGAGGCTCTGTGAATGAATACATTATATATATATATATATATATAGAGAGAGAGAGAGAGAGAGAGAGAGAGAGAGAGAGAGAGATTATAGTGAGTCATAGAAAACACTATCAGGTTCAATACCCCAGATAGGCTCTAGAGCAGTGGTTCCCAACCTTTTCTCGTTCGAGGCACCCTTTGAAAGCCTTTCAAAAGTTCCCGGCACCCTTATAAGGAAATAGATATTTTAATAGAGAGAGACCTCGCGCGAGCGCGATTGTTGACGGGGGGGGGGGGGGGGGGGGGGGGGGGGGGGGGGGGGTGAGAGACCTCGCGCGATTGTTGACGGGGGGGGGGGGGGGAGACCTCGCGCGATTGTTGACGGGGGGGGGGTTATCTCCGCTATATCCGCTATCCCGGTAGTCCCCTCCCTCTCCCGCCAAGAGAGAGTGACATTAGTGCGATTTTTTTTTTTTTTTCTCCGAAATTTTGGCGGCACCCTCAAAAGATCTCACGGCACCCCTTAGTGCCGCGGCACACCGGTTGGGAACCACTGCTCTAGAGTTTTCAGTGTAGACCTTTTTGTTGTGTAATATATTTCTTACCTGTTTCAGAGCCAGTTGATGACCAGAAGCAAAGCCGGGGTGGTTTTGATGGAAGAATGAAGAGCAACATGGCAATGAAGACTGCAACTGTAGCATCTGTCACATATCTGAATGTATGGAATATTAGGTATCAAAAAGCTATATTATTTTTTTTTTTAAAACACATTTTTAATTTAATTTAAATACAAAATAGTATTATAAATTATATATTTAAATATAAATATGAAAATTTTGTATACATGTCTTTATCAAATCATTTATTTTGAGATTAGTCTATGAAAAGTAGCTTTGACCATTTAGATTTAAATGGGTATCACACATAGTTAGTGACTTCAATAAATTGCAAATTTGCAATACTTTCAATGATCTAAAACAAAATCATACTCTGCTTCAGTGTTAAAAGTGTGTGTTGCCCAGCCTGCCACAAATCCAGGATCTCGAGTAAACCACAGCAACACAAGCAAACTGAAGAGAGCCAGAACGCTGAGTTCACCAAAACGCATCGGCCCCAGCAGAAGATGCTGCTCCCGGATCACATTATAGGCGGATATTTCCTTCTCGGACTTTACCGCCCCACATCCCCATGTCCTCCTAATGCTGGAGACATGAACAAATTGCTCCATGAAAGGAATTAAAAAAGCAGAAAAGTGAAATCTACCTAAGTGATTATATATCATACTCGAATCCCATGAAAACAAATTGAAGATAGAGCCAAGCTATCGTCAGCATGATGATCATGTTGGGGAACGCAAAACCAAACCATGAGGCGAAGTTGATTACATCCTCATTCTCAGGAAATAATCTGGAGGAACATAAAGCAAAGTGTTCAGTTACTTGAAACAAAAATGTTAGAAGTAAAGTGTTTGTTTTTTTAACCAGAGGATTAATACTCACTGGTTCATTTGACCCTTAAGTACTAGGTTAGGTCCAGTGCCTGTGAGTGTGGCTGTTCCCCCAATGCTGGCAGCATAACATACACACAGAGTCATGCCTTTAGCCATGAGCCGCTTTTCTGCCGACTCTTTTTGCTTGGTCTCTGCTGAGACATCCAACATGCGTAGCACCACTAAGAAATAGGGAATTTGTTTGTGATTGGTAAGACTGTTAATGTTTTGAAAGAAGTCTCTTATGCTCACCAAGGCAGCATTTATTTGATCAAAAAATTCAATTAATTTTGCTTTATAGAACTTATGTGAAACAGAAATATCCCTATAAATGTCTTTCCAGTCACTTTTGATCAGTTTAATGCATTCTTGTTGAATAAAAGTGCTAATTTCTTTCAAAAGTCTTAATGACCCCAAACATTTGAATGGTAGTACATGTACTACATCTTATACTTCATCTCACCTTCTCTGTCTCTGTCTTTTGCTGTCTGTTTGTACTCCGCCTCAGGGGCCTGGGGCCGCTCCTCACCGCAGGTCATCTGTGAAGGTTCTGTCTCCTGTTTGTTCAGCTGTTCCAACACAGCCTGCACTATGGGGACCATCATAGCCGTGGTAGCCGTGTTACTGATCCACATGGAGAGGAAAGCTGTCACCCCCATGAAACCCAGCATCAGGCTGTATTAATACAGAAGAAGCAGTCATAATGTGAATACAAGCGCGAAATCTAGATGAATAGCCATTGGATTTAAAAATCCACCAATTATTGTGGCCAGTACAGGGTTTAACCTACAGTGCTGGGCGCACACCAACAATGAGCAGCACTCTCAGGGCAATACGTTTGTGGAGGTTCCAGTGTTCAACTGCCACAGCGACCATCAGTCCGCCCACAAATAGCATGTTAGTGTCCTTCAGGTACTGCATACACACCTAGAGAACAATATCAAGGCTTTAGGCATCAAGGCTAGTCTTCGCTTCATTCATACCTTTCTTAACAGGAAACGCTTAAACCAACTTACCATTTTGGACTGCATTATGCCAAGCATGGGGAAGAAAACAGCAGGTAGCAGTGATGTGACAGCTAAAGGAAGAGCCTCTGTACACCAAAATACTGCCATCAAAATGATTACATAGGCACAGCTGGCCTCCTGGAAGAAGGAAATGTGCTCTTTCAAAACTTCAAGCCATGACTCTACACACATTTTAGATTTCCGAATGCTGGAAAGTCATAACTTACTAATTGAATGCAGTTAATGCTTTTATTTAATTTTTTTATTTTAAAATAACCTTTGATGTTAGTGTATTAGTAAATGTTGAAATTAACATTAAAAAGATTCATAAATGCTGTAGAGGTGTAGTTTATTATTAGTTCATGTTGACAAAAATACATTTTTCATTTTTGAGAGGTTGACATTTCTTAATCCAACTGTCAATGGGAGAAACTGATATGGACAGTGTCTCAAATACGCACATGACGGTCATGACTACAACACAGTTGACTCTGAGTCAGGAATTTAGACTTACGGTATGTTTAGACTATGTGTTCCCACGCTTGAACATACACTATGACAAAGGGCTAAAAAAACAATTTTGTGGCACAATGAATTATTGTACATGGAGGCCTGCAAGGGTAATGTAGGCCTCATGTACTAAACACAGAAAACATTTTAATTTACGTTACTACAGCATTAGATGCAGACACTAACATAACCAAAATCTACACAATAAAAGTATTTAGATAAGTTTAAAAACTCAGCACTGAAGTAAAAAGTTGCTAAAATTTTGTTTGGTTCAAATAAAATTTTTAATTTACATACCCTTGTGTTGATGACCACTGGGAGTGGGAGAAGAATCAAAGGAGTAAAGAAAAGAACTATCCCATTCTTCAAGTTCCAAATGGACTTTAGTGCTGGAAACATCTCAAAATAAAGACAGTTTGCGCATATAAAGTAAGTTTAACACTGTTGGACACGTCCTTTTAACCTGCTCAGTGGGGTGGAGTGAGAGAGAGAGTGAGTGAGGGACAGGGAGAGTAAGAGAGAAAAAGCAATTATTATTACAGACTCTTGCATGCAACCCGATTTGAAATCATATTCTTATCTTTAGAACTTGATACTCTAGGGAACCAGCTGCTGTTTCTGGGCTGTTGAGATTTAGAAGAAAAGTGGATGCTATTTAACACTGTTACAGACTTGTAATGCAAATAGAAAACAAAACATTTTACTCAAATTGTTTTCGATGGAATTAACTCATGAAGTCATATGTTTAGTTGGATGCTCGTTTATGATTTTTTTGTGACAATCAAACAAGTAAAAGACACTTTGGTTAATTCTGAGACTTTTTGCTCAAATTAATATTATTGATTGTAAATTTCTGGTAAATGTAAATTCACAATTCACCTTGCCATAATATATATATACTGCTACGGTAACCACTGCTAGAGAAAATACATGATTGTGACAAGTTTCCCATGTGACAAATCCCATAATTTCCATAAAGAGTTTTAACTAGTTTAGCCTAAGAAAATCTGAATTTATAGTAAACAAGTTGAAGGTAATTCATGTGTCATTTATTGAATTGCCAAAGGTTTTCATTTGTCTTTTTTTCTTTTTGTTTTAGTCTTTGAATATAAGGAAATCTTATTATCAGTTACAAGGTTTGATCCGTAACAGAAACAATAGCAGGATGCCCTCTAGTGGATTTCTATAGGCAACAGATCGCCTTATAGTCATGTGTTAGATTATTATTAGCGACATGGCAGGTATTTATCATTAGCCTCTCAAATACATACAGCTTCTAATACTTTATCACGTTGTTTGTGGATACAACTAACTTTTATATCTTTCAATATTCTCTATTCCAGTGTTTCTCCAACTAATTTGCGCCTCTCACAGCACATCTCCTGAGACCTGAAATGTCATCTTCTTTTTTTCTCTTCAAATTAGTAAGACAAAAAAAATGTGCAAAATACGCCCCATGAGCAGGAAAGACAAAAACTTATCTTCCAATCCATATCTGTCCATATCCATATAGACTTAAAATCCATATCTGTCAGATAAATTCACAATGATTTCAAGTTATGTTTATTTTAAGAAAGGGTGGCTTGAATTGCACATTTAAATCAATGCATGAAAATATTTCTCTAAATAGACTAAATGTGACAGCAGTGCTAAAGCGATAAATAACAGTGTGTCTCGTTAACACTTTGTTTTTCTCACTAATTACATCAGTGTCAAAAAGAGCTTGTTTGTACATTATAATTTACTGTGTTCACTTGTTCACTTATAAAACAATTGGCCTGTTTTATGAAACACAATCAGAATTATTTGAAGTCATCTCCAGAGAGAAAGATAATGTGTCATTTTTTATTTTTTATTTTTAAACTGTAACAGCGCCGAATTAATATCAATAATTACTCAATGTACATTGATAAATTAGTCTTTTTTGGAGATCTCACAGTCCACATACTAAGAGAATGACAGCCACTACAACGGACATACAGTCTCTAAAAAGATTTCAAAATATAAAAACAGAAATAATAAAACTAACACCAGCAATATAAGCATTAATATTTATGCAGCAATATAAGCGTAATGCAAAAGTCATTGCATCGGGAAACGGAGCATGCAGAAAACAACGCGACCAAAGCAATCGACTGCCGATCACAAGATCCATAACAGCCCGTAACAGTTCTTTCTCATTGACAAGTTAAACCAGTAATTACTATTATTATTATTATTGTTATTACTATTGAAAGTCAAGCTATTTACACGACCATATGTTATAGAACAATGCTCCTCAAACTCACTCTTATATAAATATATTCTTAGCTATATATTTCTTAGCTTCATATATATATATATATATAGGGTAATTTTTGATCATCTATTTGTGACGCCTGTAATATTTCGGTGACTTGTATTATGACACAATTCCAAGGGTTGAGAATCACACGGTCCGGGATCTCACGCGCAGAGAAGAGAGTCACGTGAGGCTCTGAACTCAACATTATGGCTTCTGAGGACAACAAAATATTCCCGACTTCTTAGGAAATTATTGTACGGTTATGGGGATACATCCCACAAACATGGGACTTTGCATCGTAACGGCAGCTGTTCCAGAGTTCAGTTGCTGACAAACAGCAAATAGTGCAGAGGTGAGCAGCTACAACAGCTAGATGGACTGCTCTCCTCTTTCTAAATGTTTGTTTAACGGGAGTGCTTGTGTATGTCCATCAGACAAACAGGTTACTTTCATTTTTTGTTTTGTTTTAATGCATAGAGTAGTGCTCTTCTGAACCTGTAACTTTCCAGGCGAGGCTTGACAGAGCTGACACTATTTCCTGATCCTCTTGGCAGTTAAAAGGAACTGAAAATGTTACACATATTAAAGATGATTTTATTGCTCGATGTTTCCAGTAGAATATGCTGTGGATGATTATGTTGTGATTTATAATTGTAGTCATTCTGCTGAAGTTTGGTGGAACAGTCACGGGGTAATGCTTGACATTTTGTGTGATGACATCAGTGCCCTCGACAAATCATTAGTTGTTGCTAAGAGTGAAGATGATTTGATCTGCAAGCTTCTACTGTGCAAACATATGGACACCGAACACCCAAATTTATTAAATGTTGCATCTTTTAAATCGGCAAATGCTTAACTTTTTTGCATAAGTATAAAATGATTAAAGATAAGTTACAATATTTTGCAGTAATATTTTACAATCATTTACATCTGTATCTCATAAGTGTTACATTTAAGCATTTACATTTTAATATTTTTTGTTTATTTTAGTCATATGTATTATTGCCATATAGTATTCTGTGGATTTCTTCTACAATGTAATATGGTACTATAGAAATTATGCTACTAAAAATATCATAATCGTAACAATAATATTTATATTACACTTTTAAGACCATTTATGGTGATCTACAGTAACTTTTTTTTATTTAGTGTCACTGGACTTGCACACCGTGCATTATGTGAATAATTTTACATTTGCATATTGCTCAAGTGGTCTTTTATTTGCGCTGGATATTATACACATTTTCCATGTGTCTCCTATAAAGATCTTTATGTTATTATTTTATGTCATGAATTTATGTGGTACAGTAAGTGTCTACAAAAACTATTAGTATCATTAGTGTTTTTTACTTCCTCTCATTCCTGACATTTTCTTAGCTTCTTATAGGGGCATACAAAGGCCACAGTCTGGTTAACGGAAAGAGATCATGGAGTGGTTAGCGCCTGCCTTGGAGAGGGACCTGGGTATTGATCAGCGGCAGAGTGTACCCAGTCAGAGACCCAATGAACTAGTGGTGTTGGTTCCGACTCGCTGGTTAATGGCCCTGAGAAACAGGAGAGTTACTCGCTGTGCAAGATACGAGTGCTTTAGTGAGGGGGAAATATGCACTCTTCTCCAGCGCTCTCAGATGAAATTGCCATCTGGTTGGACACGTGTCTGTATCCAAGGCCTTAGAAAGCGCAAACTGGGATACCGATTAGCCAGGGAGCCAGGCTGCCATGGAGAGGGACTCTCTCAGGACTCTTTTATGACTCTGATGCAGGGAGTATCCCAGTCTAATTTAAGGTACTCTGTCTTGTTTTTGTGAAAATAATATGCCCGCATAATTTTTTAATTCGGTTGATTGAAACAGTCTGTTCAAAATCAACTTATACTGAGATGGGTAAAAGTGCAACATACACCAAGCTATATATAATTTTTTGCAGTCGTTGCTGATATTAGAATTGGTTATTTAATTGTACTTGCTTTTTATGTTTAGATTACATTTTCCATAATCTAATGCTCTAGTAAAAACGGTAATAATAACACTGTTAATCTTAAGCAAATTTCAAGTAGCATAATATCCATTTTTCATACTTTAATTTTTATACCATTTTCCAAGCAATAAGTATTTGGTTCTTTACTTGTAATATACTACAAAAAGTATTTTTTCACCTGCATTTCTTTTCTTCAGAAATCTGTGGCGGGAAGCTTACATGAATCATATGCAACCATATTCAGATTCGATTGAGCAGACACCTGTTTTGGCAATAGATGCTATTCGCCAAGCCTTGCAGAAAATGTTTTGCTCTGGATTTATTTCTACGGATCGAGTGTCACCATCCCTCTCTCCAGCCAAAGAGAAGGAGAAAGACTGCCCACTCCCATCCAGTAGCTCATCCATCAAACAAAGTACTGACAGCTTGTGTCCAAATGTGCTTCCTGTAGAGTGCTTGTTGGAGTCAGAGGAGGTTCTTTATGTGGTTTTCCCATACACACAGTACACTGTTCATGACATTGTCACCTACAGTCCAGCTAAGCTGGCTAACAGCCATGCTAAGATATTGTTCATATTGTATCAACTACTTATAGCAATGCGTGAATGTCATGCCTCAGGGCTATTGTGTGGCGAACTCTCCTTACTTGACATAGCAGTTGATGAGCAGCTCTGCAGTCGCCTAAAAATCTCACTGGCACATTATGAGAAGTTTGGAGAATACAGGGATGATGTGCCGTATGCACTAGGAAGTAGAGTGCCAACAAGTGTTACAGCAAAAGACAATCATGTCAATGACAGTGGTGTGAGTGAACAGCTTTGTCAAAATTGTCTGGATGAGCTCAAATCTCTGGTCCTAGACTGGGTCAATGGTCGAGTCAGCAACTTCCAATATCTGATGGAATTAAATCGACTGGCTGGGAGGCGTGAGGGAGATCCAAACTATCACCCGGTTTTACCTTGGGTGGTCGATTTCACTGTGCCATATGGACGGTTTCGTGATCTCAAGAAGTCAAAATTTCGTCTGAATAAGGGTGATAAACAACTGGACTTCACTTACGAAATGACCAAAGAAGCCCTAGCTGCAGCTACTGGAAGTGGTGGAAGCAATTTTGCCTCAGATATTGGTGGACCAGTAGTACCTGGTGGCTCAGGACAGTCGGATCATCTCCATGTTCCCCATCATATCTCAGATGTTCTTTCAGACATCACTTATTATGTCTACAAAGCTAGACAGACACCAAAATCTGTGCTGTGTAGCCATGTTCGTTCCCAGTGGGAACCCAATGAATATCCAGCCAGTATGGAACGTATTCAGAGTTGGACCCCAGATGAATGCATCCCAGAATTTTACACGGATCCTTCTATATTCCACTCCATTCACCCAGACATGCCAGACCTTGATGTACCTCCATGGTGTAACTCCTACGAAGAGTTTATTGCTGTACATAGGCAACTGTTAGAGAGTCGAGAAGTGTCTCAACAGTTGCATCACTGGATTGACCTAACATTTGGCTATAAGCTATCAGGTAAAGAAGCAGTCAAAGCTAAAAATGTGTGCTTGCACTTGGTGGACAACCACACCCATCTCACCAGCTATGGAGTTGTGCAACTGTTTGAACACCCTCACCCACCTCGTCTTGCACCTTACCAGTATTCACCTCCAGAACCTCCTCATTTTGGTCCCGTAAACGTAACGACATGGCATATTCCAGCTCTTGAAACCATGCAGGATAGTGTGGATGGACTGGTCGCAGAAGCAACAGGATGTGAATCCAGTGGTTGGGCAGTGGTAGGCAAGGATGAGGAGCTTGAGCAAGCAATGGAAGCCCTTGACTTAAGTGGATCATCATCATCTACTTCTGTTCCAATACCTTTGGTTGGTTCTGCTGGTGGAAAGACCAGTGGGGAGAGTGTTTATTTGGCTGTGTCTCCTTCTCATGGCTCTCTCCCTGGTGAAACACCTGGAAATGTAATGAATACCCTAGGATCAGGTATTAGAGCATCCATGCTTCACAGAGCAGCCACTATTAGTAAAAAGCCAGAAGCTTCTAATTTTGAGAATTTCAAAATAAGCCTGCCAGAGGGATTCAAACCTCTGCAACCTTTAGAAGAGTTAGAAAAGCTCAACAACTTTTTGGTGAAAGGTCTACACTCCCAAGTCCATGATACAATAGGTCTTGACATGAACAAGAGAGACATCAGACCTGCACTGAAAGTTCCTCTGTCATTTACAGATCTTTTCCAGAGAGATATGCAAGCCTTGGGTGTTCTCATTGCTGAGATCTTTTATTCCTCCAAACTGCGTGGACTGAGTCTAGTAACACCTCTAAGTGATCGGTTTCAAGCAGTACTGAAGCTTTGCTTTACAAACCTTCGAGATGTTCCACTACCACTCCATCATGCACTGGATATTCTTCTGCAGGTCCACAAGCATTGTTCCAAGACTGAAATATTTGCAATACACCCACAAGGACTGCCATTTCTGTTCAAATATGACCCCATTTGTGAGGGTCTTCCACCACCAAACCCTTGGCAACTGCTTAGTCCTGTTCTGTCCCCTCTACCCTTTCCAGCATATTTCCCAACACTGCATAGATTCATATTCTCCTACCACTCCAAGATGGAGTCCATTAACAGTGTTCAGGGCCGTGACATTGTGTTCAACCTATGGCAGCAGCTGGAGACACTTCTAAAAGGTGACATAACTGCAGAGGGCCTTGAGATTCTTCTACCCTTTGTGCTTTCTTTGATGTCAGAGGAGTCCACTGCTGTTTATGCGGCCTGGTACTTATTTGAGCCTGTGTCCAGGGTTCTTGGGCCTCGCAATGCCTCCAAGTACCTATTAAAGCCTCTGGTAGGAGTGTATGAGAATCCCCGGTGCCTTCGAGGCCGGTTCTACCTCTACACGGATTGCTTTGTGCTGCAGCTTATCGTAAGGCTTGGTTTGCAGGCCTTTCTTTCCAGCCTTCTTCCACATGTTCTGCAGGTCATTACTGGCTTTGAGAACTGCAATACAGCTGGAGGGACTGAGTGGGAGGGCTTAAAGGTTTTAAGGGGAGCTGCTGGTGCCTTAGATGAGGAAGAGGAGGACTATGAGTGTGAGGATGGGCGGCCATCTACTGCCACATCTTCTGGCAAAGTAGGAGGGGGCAGTGGAGGTGGTAGTGGAGGCGTTGGTGTTGTTGGAGACCAAGGACTTGTGGATTACTCCTCGGGCATCAGTCTCAATGACCAAGTTTTTCTGACTGAAGGTGAGGACTTTCAGAATGGCTTCTATGTGAATAATAATGCATCTGGCGCAACAATGACACTTGCTGCCAAACAGCAGAACCAAAGCTCTTCAAATAAAGACCAAGACCAGGAATCTCTCAGTGTGGGGAAGCTGAGCGATAAGAGCAGTGCTAGTGAAGTGTCCATTGGTGACAGGGCAAGTTTAAAATCAGCTGACAGCTGTCAAGACCTGAAGCAAGCTAGTGATGTTGAGGATGGTGGAGAGCTTGATGATGAGGAGACGGTGGAAGACCGAGAGATTACAATGCAAAGGGTGCCCAGTCTAGAGATGACTCTTTCAGTCTGCACAGAGGAGTCTGAGGCAACTGTGGCCACACTTGAGGGAGACATTATGAATGGAATTGGGCAAGAAGATGCAGAGAAAAATATGGAGGAAGAAGAGACTGAACATGACACTTTAGAGGACTCTGAGGAAAAAGAACACAAGATATTGTTAGGTTAGTTAGAAGATGTATCTTTTTGATCATTTTAAATATTTAATTTATTTGTACGTCTTACAGTATTCAGCAGTACGCTTTAATTATGCAGTAAAAAATGCATTATCTTTTCCAGACACTGTTTGCAAAACTGTCAGATGGCTCTCTGCAAAACTGGGGCCAACACTGACATCTCGATTCATCGCTAGGAACCTGCTGCGATTACTTACTTCATGTTACATAGGTACAACTGCTATTTTTTTAACTGACATTTATCTCTGCATTCTAAGTTTCTTGGTGGTTTTGGATTTGAACATTTGTTATAATGGTTTCTGCTAAAAATAATCTTTTTGTATTTTAAGGTCTTGACAAACACCAGTTCATGCTTTCTACAAATGAGGAAAATAGCCTTGAGAGCATAGGAAGTGTATATGAGAATAAACCAGTTGTTGGTGACCAGACTGCACGACCAGTTCTCGAGTGTCTTATTTACATAGCGCATCTCTACGGAGAACCAGTGTTGACTTACCAATATCTACCTTACATTGGTTACCTGGTAACTGACATTTTCAAAATTTCTATGAAAAATAAGTATTTTGGAAAAAATAGCCTGGCAAACTCTTGAGGAATTGTAATTGAGAAACTGATTTAACTGATTAAAAGTAAAGAGTTTGGCTCGTTATTATTTGTTTTCTTATTATTTTTTATTTAAATTGATGCTCCCTTGAAACTTGCAGGTCTCTCCACCTTCTTCTTGCCGTTTGAACACTCGAAAGGAGGCGGGGCTTTTGGGTGCTGCAGTACTCACTCAGAAGATTATAGTGTTCCTGTCAGACACAACTCTAATGGACATGCTGATGAAGATTAACCAGGAGGTTTTGCTGCCTCTGCTCGATTTGTTAACATCAACTAAGATGGGGTAAAGATTACATATTGTGCATCAGTCAGGGTTGGAAAGTTAAAACTTCCCATTAGAATCAGAGCAGCCCTCTGGTTTGTGCTCCACGTGGGCTAAAATGGACTCTTATTAACTTGTTTCTCTTTGTTCAGCTTTCCTAGTGGAGTGCAGACTCGTTCTGTATTGTGTCTAAAGACTCTGAGCCTCATGGCTCTGATCTGTCTGCGGATTGGTCGAGAGATGGTACAGCAGAACATGGCAGAAACCCTCCGTAGGTTCTTCCAAGTTTTCTCCTTCGTGAGCTCTCTGCAAAATCAGGTAACCAAAGACTATTTACAATATTGTTTTTATTTTATTTAACCTTTAACCAAGCAAGTCACAACAAATTCTTATTTTCATCAACAGCCTGGCAACAGCAACGGCCTAGCAAATATTATATTGTATATTATATATAATATATTATTTTCAATATAAAAATACATTTTGCACCAATATAAAATACTGTAAAACTGTTAATTAGTTTAATAAGTCTTTCTATTTATTATATAATTCGCGTCAAATAAACAATATAGTTCTTATTCACAGTGATTAATTTTTAAAGAACAGGACTGAAAAATTCTTGAAAAACCACCAAATATGTGGCGATATTCACCAATGATCTAAATCAGCATTTTACAAAAGAAGAAAAATGTAGTGTGGCGCACTTTTTCCAAGCATCCGTTTCCATGGTGACTCTTAGATTCGTCACTCTGTTCGAAATGTGTTGTGTGTTAACCGTGAACATACTCTGGGTTGGATGAACAACATACCTTTAGTAAGCAAGGTTTTGGTTAATCAAGAGTTGTTTTCTGGAATAACCCCAGGCCTTGTCCTCTCTCGTCCTTTACTGTCATCACTCCTCCTTTTATCCACATAGGATATTTAATTGTCATTATTTATATACAGTGGTACCTCGAAATACAAAATTAATCCGTTCCGAGGCGGCCTTCGTATAATGAGTTTTTCGTATCTTGGAACACATTTTACATGTAAAATGGCTAATCCGTTCCAAGCCCTCCAAAAACACCCCTTTAAATTTCATTATAAAGCTAAATTGACCTATAAACAATGAAAAAACGTAAAATGTTGAAGCTTACCTTTCGAGTGAGGCTATCTCCGAAAGTGTCGGCTGAGGAGGAGGAGGACAAAAGGCAAATAACGTACGTGGCATAACGTTGTCGGTAGGATTCGAACCTGCGCGTGGAAACCCCAATCGATTTCTAGTTCGGCGCCTTAACCTCTCAGCCATGTTTCACACGCGGAGTGACTGAGCTAAAGCTGACATAAAGATCTCATGGCTTGGCTAGCATCAGGAACCAATGGGAGAGCAGGAGGATGGTGGCGAGTCTACTATAACTAAGATGGCGGCGTGCGGCGCGAGTTTCAAAATTGTTGTGGGCGAATCTCGGACTTTCAGAAACCTTTCGTGTCTTGAAAACTTTTCGTATATAGAGCAGTAAAATGTTTAATCTTTGCTTTCGTAACTTGGATTTTTCGTAAGTTGAGCCTTTCGTATCTCGAGGTACCACTGTATATATATATATATATATATACAGTGGTACCTCGAGATACGAAATTAATCCGTTCCGAGGCGGCCTTCGTATAATGATTTTTTTTGTAACTTGGAACACATTTTATATGTAAAATGGCTAATCCGTTCCAAGCCCTCCAAAAACACCCCTTTAAATTTCATTATAAAGCTAAATTGACCTATAAACAATGAAATAACGTAAAATGTTGAAGCTTACCTTTCGAGTGAGGCTATCTCCGAAAGTGGCGGCAGAGGAGGAGGAGGACAAACGCACACTTAACTTTACGAAAGCACATAAAAAATGTAAAGTTTCGGGTGCGGAGTGGCTGAGCTAAAGCACGCCAGCACGTACGTATAGAAGATGCATGATGGGAGGGATGCTGTCCAATTAGAGAGAAGGATCTCATGGCTTGGCTAGCATCAGGAACCAATGGGAGAGAAGGAGGATGGTGGCGAGTCTACTATAACTAAGATGGCGGCGTGCTGCGCGAGTTTCAAAATTGTTATGGGGCGGATCTCTGACTTTCAGAAACCTTTCGTTTCTTGAAAACTTTTCGTATGTAGAGCAGTAAAAATTTTCGTCGTTGCTTTCGTAACTTGGATTTTTCGTAAGTTGAGCCTTTCGTATCTTGAAGTACTACTGTATTAGTAATACTTGTAGTTTGACACGTAGACAACTACATAAATTCATTTGTATCATTAACTAATTTCTTTATATGCAGATCGGAAGTGCCCCACGTAGGGACGTTGGAGACTGCACATACCTAGATGTGTGCCTTCTAGACGGAACAGAGGTTACTTGTGAGCTTGGGGTTTTGGAGGAACTTCAGGCTGTGTTTAATCCTGAAATGGCTTATGCATCTTACATTCCTTTCTACTGTCTCATTGGTAAAACACATTCCTTCTGGTTAGCTTGACAAACACACCTTTTAAGCACTGTTCGATCCTTTCACTCTTCTTTCTTTTTTTAGGTGATTCAGCGATTCGCAAACTGGTTCTCAATCATGAACTAGTTTGGAGTCTTGCGCAGTCTTATCATGAACGAGCAAGTCCAGGTAGCCCAGAAGCCAACCCAGTTGGAGGACAGAGAACTTTTGCTACAGGCCTCTCTCCTAGTTTGTGCCACCAGATGGGACGTAGTCCCTTCCCTGCACCCTCGAACACCTCCACACCACTAGGTGGAGACATCCTGCCTGAGTCAGGAACCTTTGGCAGTCATCTGGTGGGAAACCGTATCCAGGTACCCAGGGACACTGAAGCCTGTGGGAGTCCAAACTTGTCCTCTTTGGAAATATGGACACGGCCATATGGTAGTAATGCTCCTCAAACAAGTCTAGCCACATCTGCACTTTCCTCAGCTGGACCTTCTTTCTCTCACTCCTCGTACTCTTGGGTCCTGGGACCTACTCCAGAGGACAGCGCACTAAAACAGGACCTCCCACGCAGCAGCCGCTCTCTACAGGGTAACTGGCTTGCATACTGGCAGTATGAGATCGGCCTCAACCAGCAGGATTTGCACTTCCATTTCCACCAGATCCGTCTACAGAGCTTCTTGGGCCACTCGGGCACTGCAAAATGTCTGGCACCACTAGCAGGAGAGGACTACTTCCTGTCTGGGAGTAAAGACAAAACTGTAAGGCTGTGGCCGCTTTATAACCACGGTGATGGCACACGGGAGGTTGAACCTCGACTCACTTACGCAGAGCACCGCAAATCTGTATTTTATGTTGGCCAGCTCGAGGCCTTACAGGAAGTGGTTAGCTGTGATGGTACTGTGCATCTGTGGGATCAATTCACAGGTGAGGAAGTAATCTGAATTACTAACCTTTTGTGGCGTACTGTATGTTAGTAATTAACTTTTGTCTGATGTGATCTTTTTTCTTGTTTCATGTTGTGTGTTTTTTTTCCAACCTTCAACTTTTTACCATTGTTTCAATCATTTGTTTTTGCTGCTTTTCAGGTAGATTTATGCTTTAACTTTGTTTACTCTCGTCCCTTTCCTAGACTTTAAATTTTAAACTTTGAAAATCCATCATTCATTTATTAATGAATTATTAATTTAACAATCTGAAAACATAGTCAAATAAATATTTAATTTATTAATATTTCATCAAATAATGATATATTTAGAAAATATTTACTGGGAAATAGTTTTTAGTTCAATATTTAATACAAAAGCTGTTCCACAGTTATTTCCAGTGTCACCAGTGAAATATGAGATGTGATTATATTTTTGTGTTTGCATAATTTCCAATTAAGCTCTAATTTGGACAAATGATGCAAAAAGTATGAAAATATTATTTTATCCTCTGGGCCTCATCAGTTAGAAGTGGTTTATCAACATCGGAATGGGATGACATTTGGTGACTTTTGTCTCCTTAACTGTGTGAACAAAAAATCATAGACATGATTCGGATGTGTTAAAGGTTTGGGGGAAAAAGTCAAACTTTGCTACTTGAAGAAAGGTGCACAGCAACGGAGTGCAAAATAATTACATCCTCTACAGATATATTGAACTAGCGCAACTATAACATTTACATTTATGCTTTTATCCAAAGCGACTTACATTGCATTCAAAGAACACATTGACATTCCAATCAGTTCTTGCTTTCCCTGTGAATCGAACCCATGACCTTGGTGTTGTAAACACCAATGCTCTACAGGAAAGCTCAGAAATCCCAAAGTAATGTGGTCTAACAATAGAACAATAATTCAGCCACATTGCAGTTAAAGAAGAACAGCAAGGAAGAGGTTACACAAGAGTACAAAACAGACTCACTTCTCAAATACACACTCACTTACACACACACACAAAAATGAACTGGTGTGGCATTATGATAAATGTGAGCCAAAAGACTCAAATAAGAGGTTGAAATTAGATCAGACCCAGATTGATTAAGCTGTGATAAATCTATATACAGCTTTCCTGTAGCTCAAGCAGTAGAGCGTGGTGCTGGCAACGCCAAGGTTATAGGTTCGATTCCCAGCGAAAGCAAGAAATGATTAAAATGTTGCTTTTGATAGAAGCGTCTGCCAAATATGTAATTGTAAATGATAAATCATAACCTGTTCATTTTTGTCAGATTTTTATTGCATTTTTATATTGTGTAACAAATTTTTTTTCCCCATTCAGGTTTGATTTTAGTAAAATGAATACAAAAACTGACATTTCAAATCAACATAAAAATCTAAACCTTGACAAAAAATAGTCTTTGAAAATGTCAAAGTAGAAGTCCAAAGTCACAACTTAATAAAAATAAAAGTAAAAAAAAAACGCTCGAATTACGCCTCCTTTTAACTATACAGGCATCTAATGGTTACACTCTCCTTGTACTCCCACCAGATGGCACTAATCTACCTTTAAAAATCATATTTTAAATGGCTTGTCTCTATTTTAACATGGAATATTGCTTTAATAAAAAATATATACAGTATTTGAAAAATGCAATGGGGAAAAATTGCTCAAAATTCTATAATATTGCTTCGTATTATAAAATTCCCTCAATTCTTAATAATAATAAAAAATTATTATTATTAGGAAAAATATATATTACATTGGTTTTTCTGGAAAAACAATTACATTTCAAGGCTTTATTCACTTTTGACAGTGAAGGAGCTAAGTGTGACCCCCAAACGAAGAAGGCCGGAGGGATAATTTTGCATCTGTCAGATGCATAAAATGTTAGCTGTTAAATTAGCCATAGGAAGATAAAGGAGTCAACCATTTTATTTAAAAAAATGCATTTCCACAGCTGTCATTTCCATCACAGAATGCTATTATAAATACTATCATTAGTATAAAATATATACATTACAACAAAGAATTCATTTGTGTGTTTTTACTGGGCCTGTCTTGTTTTGCTCTCGCTCTTTCATGTGACTAGGTAAGAATTTACGCTGTAGTGAACCTCTGGACGGGAAGAACCCTATCACCGCCGTCACCACTATGCCTGCTCCTCACCGCAGCGTAGTGTTTGCTAGCGCTGACTCTGTGCTACGTTTCATAGACCCGCGAAAACCTGGCTTACAGGTATTACTCAGTCATTTCTAGATCAATTGTTTTTTTTTATCAAGTGTTGTAGTGGCCAGGCTGTTGTTTTATTCCTTCCTGCAATGCTTATGATTACCAGTAAGGACTGTTATTTCTCTGTTGACAGCATGAGTTCCGTCTAGCCTACAGTAACATGAATGCTGGGCTGATCCGCTGCCTGGCTGTCAGTCCGGGGGGACGCACTGTGGCGGCAGGTTTCTCTACTGGATTCATAGTGCTGCTGGATGCAAGAACAGGTCTGGTGCTAAGAGGCTGGCCTGGTCACGAGGGAGATATACTGCAAATGAAAGTGAGTGTGCATGTCGTTTGGTTAATGTGTAATGCAAGACGTGCATATGACTGCAGACTCTAATATCCTTTGATGTTGTCGTAGTTCATGTGCTTGAAAACAATAATTGTGCCTGTATTGATATTAGGGAATATTAAGTAATAATACACACTGTGAGTAAAAACTTTGAATAAGATTGAATTTAGACCAAATAGACAGGATTACATCTACTAGATGATTATGGGGAATTTACTATATATATATATATATATATATATATATATATATATATAAAAAAATTTTACTTTGGTTTCAGTGTGTTTCCCATCAACACTTAAAATTTCAGTTTGATGAGTAAAACTTGTACTGTGTTGGTTTGTTCAGATGCAGTCAACAAGTGATTAGAACTAGGCAAACTTTATTTAACCCTGATTTGTGGGGTCAAAGGTCTGTCTCTGCCACCAGAGGCCCATGTTTGGGCAAATATAGACATGAGTTACTCATTAGGGCAAAATCTATGAGCCTTGCAGACTGCTGCACAATTGCTGTATTCAATTATGTTATTCATGCCTCTATTAGGAAACGGATGAATCTTAGCAGGGTTCAACAGTATTTAGCAGGGTTCCTACTGCCCTGGCCAGTGTAAGGGAGTTTTGGGCTGCTGCCATGTTGCTACTAATAATCCACATTTATGGATCTTGTACATCCATTTTAATACGTTTTATTAATTTAAAAGTTTGGTTTTCCGACACACTTATTATTCAACTTAATTGTTGCAAATTGTGCTGATTAGTAAAAAATATGTTGTTTAACTGGTTTACCCTGACTTTTTGCAAAAATGACTTGAGATGGTCTTTGGAAAGTTTGAGGTCTGTAATATAATTTTAATCTCCACGGATATATTAAAATTGATCAGAAGTGTCAGTAAAGACAAAAGATTTAAATTTCAAATAAATGCTGTTAATTTTCTGTTCATCAAAAAATACTGAAAAAGGCATATTTCTGGTCAAATAAAAACATTTAAAAATCGAATTGATCACAAACTTTTGAACAGTGCTGTATGTTGAAAGTTACATGCATATCAGTACCCCACCATTTTCCTGCAAAAGTAATTAGGTAACTTTAAGCCTGTTACAAATGTTTTTTATATATACAGTAATACCTCGGTTTATGAGTTTAATTGGTTCCAAGAGCTAGTTCGTAACTCAAAATTCTTGTCCACCAAAACAATTTTCCCCATAAGAATGCACTAAAAATCCCCCCTTTTATGAGAGGCTGTCATTAGGGTATTTCCAGTAAAAATGTGAGCGAAGATGCTGAGCGTTAGGACGTTTCCACACAAAAATGCACATGAGCGAGGGAATATTTTTCTCGCACACTGATACAATGCTCGTACACCGATTCGCTCGTATACAGGGAGTGCAGAATTATTAGGCAAATGAGTATTTTGACCACATCATCCTCGTTATGCATGTTGTCTTACTCCAAGCTGTATAGGCTGGAAAGCCTACTACCAATTAAGCATATTAGGTGATGTGCATCTCTGTAATGAGAAGGGGTGTGGTCTAATGACATCAACACCCTATATCAGGTGTGCATAATTATTAGGCAACTTCCTTTCCTTTGGCAAAATGGGTCAAAAGAAGGACTTGACAGGCTCAGAAAAGTCTAAAATAGTGAGATATATTGCAGAGGGATGCAGCAGTCTTAAAATAGCCAAGCTTCTGAAGCGTGATCATCGAACAATCAAGCGTTTCATTCAAAATAGTCAACAGGGTCGCAAGAAGCGTGCGGAAAAACCAAGGCGCAAAATAACTGCCCGTGAACTGAGAAAAGTCAAGCGTGCAGCTGCCAAGATGCCACTTGCCACCAGTTTGGCCATATTTCAGAGCTGCAACATCACTGGAGTGCCCAAAAGCACAAGGTGTGCAATACTCAGAGACATGGCCAAGGTAAGAAAGGCAGAAAGTCGACCACCACTGAACAAGACACACAAGCTGAAACGTCAAGACTGGGCCAAGACTGATTTTTCTAAGGTTTTATGGACTGATGAAATGAGAGTGAGTCTTGATGGGCCAGATGGATGGGCCCGTGGCTGGATTGGTAAAGGGCAGAGAGCTCCAGTCCGACTCAGACGCCAGCAAGGTGGAGGTGGAGTACTGGTTTGGGCTGGTATCATCAAAGATGAGCTTGTGGGGCCTTTTCGGGTTGAGGATGGAGTCAAGCTCAACTCCCAGTCCTACTGCCAGTTTCTGGAAGACACCTTCTTCAAGCAGTGGTACAGGAAGAAGTCTGCATCCTTCAAGAAAAACATGATTTTCATGCAGGACAATGCTCCATCACACGCATCCAAGTACTCCACAGCGTGGCTGGCAAGAAAGGGTATAAAAGAAGAAAATCTAATGATATGGCCTCCTTGTTCACCTGATCTGAACCCCATTGAGAACCTGTGGTCCATCATCAAATGTGCGATTTACAAGGAGGGAAAACAGTACACCTCTCTGAACAGTGTCTGGGAGGCTGTGGTTGCTGCTGCACGCAATGTTGATGGTGAACAGATCAAAACACTGACAGAATCCATGGATGGCAGGCTTTTGAGTGTCCTTGCAAAGAAAGGTGGCTATATTGGTCACTGATTTGTTTTTGTTTGGTTTTTGAATGTCAGAAATGTATATTTGTGAATGTTGAGATGTTATATTGGTTTCACTGGTAAAAATAAATAATTGAAATGGGTATAAATTTGTTTTTTGTTAAGTTGCCTAATAATTATGCACAGTAATAGTCACCTGCACACACAGATATCCCCCTAAAATAGCTAAAACTAAAAACTACTTAAAATATTGATACAAAAATATTCAGCTTTGATATTAATGAGTTTTTTGTGTTCAGTGAGAACATGGTTGTTGTTCAATAATAAAATTAATCCTCAAAAATACAACTTGCCTAATAATTCTGCACTCCCTGTACTAAGTTACTCATAATGAATGTAATAAAATAAAAGAAACCGCCTGTTTGTTTTTTGACATTTGTTATTTTGTCTTTTTGTAGGCAACAGATGGAAATTTGCTTATTAGTTCTTCATCTGACCACACATTGAACGTTTGGAAAGATGTGGAGCACAAGCCACTCCACCAGTACAGGACTCCATCCGACCCCATCCACGCATTTGATCTTTACGGTGCCGAGATTGTGGCAGGAACCGTTGCCAACAAGATTGGCGTGTACTCCATTCTGGACAGCACAGCCAACCTGGGGGGATCCGCCAAGCTCAGCTCAGAAAACTTTCGTGGGACTCTCACGAGTCTGTCTGTGCTGCCCACCAAGAGGCTTCTGCTGCTCGGCTCTGACAACGGTGCCATCAGGCTGCTGGCTTAAGCTAACTAGTGTTTTGTTGCTTTTTGAGAATTTAATAAATTCCTTGTGCCACTTTTGGCTCCTTCCCCAGAATGAAACAATCTTGCCAAACATGCACAAAGAAACCGGTTTCAGTCGTAGAAGGAGCAAGCCTGAAATATTAGCCTCGCTGAAAATAACTTGCAACCTCGCTCTTTAGTAAGTGACCAAAACTCAATATTGCCTCTTCATACAATCAAAAGAATTGTCTTTTTTATGATTTTTAGGTTTCATGTGATATAACTGCACTAGCTGCTTTGTATGTAAATTCTGTTCAAAAAGTCAAATGAATGGACTCTTAGATGCATGCATGAGATGAGCTGCTCAGGAAAGTTCAAGTGTGGTTCTAGTGTAGCGTTTACACTTTCCATAAGTTGAGTGAAATCACCAAAAGCAACACTGTGAGAATCACAGATTAGACTAGGATGATCATATCATATGATTCGTTTCACCAGATTTGCTCAGCAACTATGCAGTATTCATGGTAGACGTTTATAGTGCACCATGTTTGGCACTTTTTTCTATACTACGCAGAACGTTTCTACATCCACGTCTATGGAGCAAATGTGATCAAAATGTGACCTTGGTGAAGTCCAAGATGACTCTTCGTTATGTTACTGTACACTGACTAAGAGTGTAAATGCCTAATATGCAATGGGGTCCTGAATTTGGACCCTCTGACCTAAATGTGTCTAGCGACTATTTAAATCAATTTGATGCTTTATTAACCTTGATGATGTATTAATTCATTTGTTTGTCACATCAAACCCAGGCCAAGTGATGTTACATTGTACACACGACATGCACATCCCATATATACTCATATATCTCTGTTGAGCCTAATGCTTACTACCTAAAAGAATAATTTTTTGCAAAATCCTTGAATAGATATGAACTAGAATTGAGCCCATTTAATTTATTATAGGAATGCTTTGTGTAAAACATTGTCTCTAGACATTCCATATATATAAATAATGTTAGAACATTTAGTGAGAATTTATTCAGATTTCTAAAACATGCATTAATGGCTCTTTCATTCAGCAAACTATATTTTCTGAAACCCACTGGCTGTCAGGTTTGGAGATTTGAATTTTGAGTTTTGATATGACTTTAGGCCTTTATTATTGTGTTATATTATTATCATTTTGAAAAGCACATTATTTTATGTTAATAAGTAGAGGTTTTCAGTGAATCCAGTACACTCAAACAATTTGGAAAAGTGAATGTTGCTTTATATCTGACTTCTTATAAGTATTTAAAAATGCAATTGGTTGTATTTTACTAAAACAGCTTGATGTTCCTATAATTCATGCTAAATATCATGTCCATTTGAGATTTGTCAAACATCTGTCTGATAAAGAGACAAGCAACACTGTCTGAAACCACGTTGGCCATTGCTCTTTTGTATTTCATTGCAAATATTGTTCTTTTTAAAATGTTACCTTTTTCTATATACTCACTAAAATGAACCTTTTCAATGATTTAAAGTAAAAGAAATACATAATAAATGTGTCTTGTCTTTTTTTTGTGTGTCATCTGAAAATTTTTTTGAATGGGGCGATTTAACTGACCTACTCATTGAAGGAGTGGAATGGTCAGTTGTTCAGTTCGCTCTGTAGATTTTCGTGCTTTGAACCGGAGCACCTACCAGAGAGGTTATTCTGGTAGGACAAAGTCCATTTGATTGTTTACAGCGCACTGCTTTTCAACTGCTCTCAATTTGAAGATCTTGGCAGATGCCACTGGTTTGTTTGTGTGGCATATAAGATAGCAATTTAAAAGCCCTCTATCCAGTAACAGTCTATATTAATATAAGCGTTGGCAGCGCTAACTTGTCATCTCCTCCTCATTTATGTGCAGGTTTTCTTGTTGAGCATGTTTACTCAAACTCCACGTCTGACATTCACTGTCAGCTGTGAGTTGATTTAGCTCAGCAAACTATACAGTACTAGTTTATAATCTACTCCATACTTCACAGATCCACAAATCTACACACTCGAGTTTGATGTTTGACCCCAAGGTCTCTCAGTATTTACATCTATGAAGAGGTAGGTACTAAGACTATATGAGGTAAAGATCAATGAAAGTTGAAATGTAACTGCCTGCTCTGAGCTTGCCAACCCCTACAGCCAAGAATTTTCCCGTTGCCTATTTTGTGCGTTTCTTTCCTAAATCAGGGCTGGATCCCACAACTGGAGATTTGCACGGTAAGCGGACAGTTTTGTTTTGTGTCTTCTATACATTTTCATCATAAATAGTTGTATGCAATGTAGTAGGAAGATATTGTGTTGAAATATAGAAGTTTCTGTTGCCAGCTTGGGGTAGCAAATATGTACATATTATCTTTGTTTGTGTATTTTTGAAGTATAAGCAATTAATAATCAGTTAAGTCCCATAAGAATGTTTTTTTTTTTAAATACACACACAAACATATATATTTGTGATCTAAATTTATTTTAACCTGTAGCTATAAACAAATTCCTGGAATTATGCAACTGCTGACAGACCTTTAGCCATGTTCAGTGTGTATTGATTATTTGACAATCTGTGAAAAATAATCCACTTAAAATTGGGGCTATTAATCAGTTCACGTCTATAGTTGTAGATTATTGCGATTTGTTTTAAGCTAGCAGCTGGATCATTGATTTAAGAGAGGGAGACCTACAGAAATTATTTAAAAATAGATATTTTCTTTCATCAAGTGTGAGGGTGCATCTTGTGTTAACTGTTGTGATGTTGTGTTAACATCTTACCAATACACCTAAAATTTGTATCATAAAATGATTTTTTTTCATACAAAAATTATGGGTATTTAAGGACAATATTTAAATTGACCGAATTTTCCAGTGACCAAAGAAAAATAAACCAAATAATTCCAAATACTTTATAAGTTGTTTTTTTCTTTATTTTTTAGACAATCTTCTAGAACATGAACTTGTGTTTTCTGGCATTCCTCCTCCTTTGTTATGTCAAGCAAGGCTGGACGGTAAAGCACTCAACTGATCTCATATTATGTTTTGGTTGTTTGTTTGTGTTTTCAAATGATTTTATTTTATTTAAATGCTCTGAATTTTTTTCACTCCAGGAAGATGCGATTGAACCAGAGGATGGGGCTGATCCTTTAATTCCTCTCATCCCACTGATGCCAAGTAAACCCATATCAGTAAGAACCAACAATGCTCAGTGCTCATCCTTAAGGGTATACACGTTTAGACTTTTGACTCCAATTGCACTGTTCCTCTCAGGATTTGAAGGGCACTCTTGGCCCCACCATAACAGAAGCACACACGAGTACTCCAGATGGCCTGGAAGCAGATCCTTCAGCCACGGTTCCCTCTCCTGGCCAGAAAGAGGGCTCCTCTGAGGAGGACCTTGATACTCTCTGTGATGGGGAAATGTCTAGCCAACAGATTAAGCGGACAGTAGGCATAGGCATTATGAAGCTTGGCCTTTGGTTCCTGGAAAACTTGAAGCCTAGTCCAGAGCAGCCTAATGTCATCATTTCCCCTCTTAGCTTGTCCATGGCACTCTCACAGCTAGCACTGGGTAAGTCTGGAATCTACAATAACTTTCAGAGAATAACAGTTTTAGTATCCTTTTTTGCATGCATAGTACATGCGTAATATTAAGAAACACTAAATCAATCTTGCCTTTTTTATCTGAATCTCAGGAGCAACAAATGAGACGGAAGAGCTGCTTCTACATCACCTGCATGCAGACGCACTGCCCTGCTACCATACTGCCCTCAGCAGCCTCCTGCGCAACTTCCGCAGAAGGAGCCTGTCAATCGCAAGCCGCATCTATCTGCAAAATGGTGAGAGACATGCACATGTAACACAAAACATATACATTGTTAGCAACTGCATGCAGGTTTAAACAGTGGTCCCAAAAAGTGTTTTAGATGTATTAATTAATTAATTTCCCCTGAAGTTTACACATAAACACATTTAATATGTATTTGTTATATTCAATATATATTTATGTTTAATTATGAAATATATTTGGTGTGCATTTATGTTTTAGGTTTTAAATTGTCTTAAATAATACAAATATATATATTTTTTCCCTTTTCTAAAGTACGTTTTTAACTTACAAAAAAAATCATATTATTATTAGCAAGTTTTTTTATGTTGTTTATGTGTCTATGTGGTGTTCTTAATAGGCTTCGAGACAAAAAAGGTTTGAAATCGCTGGAATTTATTACGTCACAAACTACCTTGTAACCAATAATATCAATGTGTCGTCGGGCTTTAGCATATTATTAACTATGACCTCTTCGAAGCAGTGCAGTATCAAGAGAAGCCAGTATATTTTTCTGTTGATATGAAAAATCAGGTAGATTTAGCAATATAGCGGGTGTATGATATGTATTATGATGTTATGATGAGCTATACTTTTCTCCACTGAAGTTCTGAATTGTTCAGAGTCGTTTCTATGGACACTGATTGTTAAAAGGCTGCTGTCTGACTCTGAGATGGCGAAGGGAAACATGGTTTGTGTAACATTGGCATCACATTTTTAGCTGTTTCGACAACGTAGTCAAATATTAATTACTGTTAACCTTTCACTATAGGTTATTTGAAATATTTCCTCTCATTGGTGTTAAATAGGATTGGAAATGTGCTTTTTTGTACTAAATCTTTCTAGCTTATATTTGAGGAACAATGAATTACTGTACTATGCAAAGCTTTGAATGGTTGTCCTGTTTCCTCAGGGTTTAAAGCAAAACAGGAGTTCTTGGAAGATTCTCAGAAACTGTATGACTCCGAGCCGGCCACTTTGACTGATGTTAATAGCATCAATGAATGGGTTAAGAAAGTCACAAATGGGCACATCTCAGAGTTTCTTTCCAGTCTCCCTGCCAGCACCGTTATGATGCTGATCAATGCTATGCATTACAAAGGTCAGAACAAACACCTGTTACCAGCAAGTGTTTAGCAATTTCCTCTTGTGTTTCAGTGAGTCACATCAGATGTTTTGCATTACTCAGATCTGTTGCATTATTGTTCCCTTGTTATTTCACAAGTTTAAACAAAAAAGGACCATAGAATCAAAGTCTTATTTTCTCTCTGACAGGAGAGTGGCTCACCCGCTTCGACCCTCATTTCACCTCAACTGAGCTCTTCTACATAGATGAAAACCAGATTGTTAATGTGGACATGATGCTTGGGCCAAAGTATCCTCTCAGTGTTTTCACCCACCATGAGCTGGATGCCCAGGTTGCTGCCTTTAAGATGCTACTTCATAAATAGCACTGATTGAATCTCTTTTCCTCACCTTTTCCCCCCTCTTTGACCTCGCCAGGTTGCTCGATTCCCCTTTAAAGGCGACAGGAGTCTACTAGTGGTAATGCCAACATCTGGACATGTGAATGTGTCAGCCATTGCAGCTAAGCTCAATATCTCAGATCTTTATGTTCAATTACCACGAGAAAGAAACATGCAGGTCAAACTCCCAAAATTCAAACTTGATTTCAACCAGGACCTCCAAGAGGCCATGACAAGCATGGGTAAGATGTCTTGCATCCAGTACATGCATATTAGTTAGTGGTAAATATGTTTAACCAGCTATAAGACCATCTATAATATCTACTGTGTTTTCAGTTGCCTCATGGTAATCCAAAGAGATCACTTTGAATTCACAGTCATTTCAAAAATTTCTTCTATTTATGTTTACTAACAAATATATAATTGTACTGCAATCCAGGTCTAGGAATGCTATTTAGTCACCCGAAGCTGGATCGCATCTCTGAGGGCCCCTTGTTTGTGTCCAGTGTGCAGCATATGTCCAGTGTTGAGATAAATGAAGAAGGGGCAGAGGCGGCAGCGGCAACAACTGTGGTCATCTCACGTTCCAACCCTTCATTTACTGTCAATCAGCCGTTTTTCTTTGCCCTAATGGATGACTTGAGCCAAACACCTTTTTTTCTGGGAGTAATTTCCAACCCAAACCCTGGAGCAACCACTGTTGTCACAAACCCTGGCAATTCAGATAAAACAAATGACAAGCCACCATCTTTTGAAGTTCATCCGAAGTAGTTTTCATACTTTTAGCAGAATGAGTCAGTAAGTGATTGTTGACTGCATAGTTGGACCCCACTGGGAGGCAAATTAAGGACATATTTTCTAAAAGTAAATTGAGGTGTATAAGATAATTGGATATTACTCCCCCTATGTGAATTAATGTTGCTGAAAATGCACTTGGTAATCTTGTTAAAAAGTCAAGATTTCTTTCTTTTTTTTTAATTAAAGAAATTTGAACAGAAATTCCAAAGTGCCTCATAAGTGTATTTATTTCACAGGTTAATATTCCTCCAAAAAAATAAAATAATTGTTTACTCACTTTCATGTTGTTGAAAGCCTTGTCCTTTTGATTTTATTTTATTTTAGTGAAATATTGCCACCATTCAGGTACCATAAAATAATCTGCAGCACTACTAACAGAGAAATCAATAATGCAGCACTTAAACATAAATAAATACTAGTGAAAATGTACCTCACACAATTCAATAATCAATTTGTTTTTATCAGTTAAATTGTATTTGTCACATGGCTGAACACCAAGAATGTTTGTTGAGTGTAAGTTTTTCTTATAGTATATTGAAGGGGACAACTTTCTTTGTATTCAAAAATAATTTTATTGTAATACATAAAACGATTAATCACAGTTATTTTAAATAGAACATATTGTACACTGGAAAAATAAACAATTGTGCATTTGATATATCGCTATTTTGGAAGGATTTTATAAAACTATATTAGCAAAACTCAGGTGTATAAAATTTGTGTATTTGATATGCAACAAAAAACATGCAATTATTTATTTTATTAAGAAAATGTCATATACGCCGCTGTACATGGCTCTTGTTCTTAATTTAATTTATACATAAATATTTTGATCCAAACAATAAAAAAGAGGGATAAATGTTGACAATAATGTGGCATTGAATAAAAATATTGTTTGTTACAAAAATAGAACAGATATTAGCCACATTAAAATAATATTAGTTTATTATAGTATATTTTTCAGAGTTACAGATTTTCAAACATTCTTTATTTTTATTAAACTTTCAGGAAAACATAAATTTACATTGCTGTATAAACAAACAAAAGCCAGTCAAAAATTAAACAAAAATAAATTGGGGGATACATATAACAGATCTTACATCACACAGGGTAAAACATTACATTCTGCAAGTTACAAAAGTTTTTATACACTTCTTATTTCTAGCGATTAAATTCAATGACTCATAAAATATTACTTTAGCTTTATGTATATAAAACTTGAACGTTTTATCAATTGATTTTCAAACATTTGTTTTTATTTCATTTATTTTTTATTTTCAAACATTTGTCTCGTCTGTCATGTTTATTTTGATGTTAACCGGAAGTAGTTTGAAACGGGAAACGCGTCATCGCAGCGCACTTTCGCGCGTTTGGAGTGTGTTGGCGCGAGGATACAGAAGAGAGGCGAGGACTCAACCTTAGTGCTCTTTTGTCATTACAATATTCAGTTTTTAGTTCGCAATACTTTTTTGAAAAAATGACTGTTAGACTGTCAGAAGGGTCGATTGAGGTAAGCACGAGAGCTCAGCGTTATTTCAGCCGTTGCAGACAAAAGTTTGCTAAGTGAGTTAGCCAGCAAGCATTCTATTTAATGGAGTGAGTTATTTATTCTTTACAATAATTACTTGTTTGTCAGCAGCTGATGCTGAGCAGGAAACATAAAAAAACGTCTTAGTCGTAGAGATGTAAAAAGCCCATGCGGTTTATTTTTCTTCTTCTTGATTTAATGCAGAAGTCTGAATTCAATAATATTGTTGATCTGAGTTTTATGGGTGAATGTTTTGGATTGTGTATTTTTTTTTCTTCCAGTCCCTGACTAAAGGAATTGAAGTCAGCAATCCTGTTCTTCAGTGTGTGGTAACTGTCAGATTCCTTGCTCAAGTTATGAGCAATGTGTTACAGACACTAATGCCTAAATCAGATTTGGTGATTTTTCTGGTGGGAATAAAAGAAGTTGATGTATAAAATAATGTATAATGTATTAACAAGGTCTCATTTGTTAATATGAATTCATGCAACAATGAACAGTATTTATTATCCTTTATTACAAATATTAATGTTGAGGTCTGATGTTAACACGTACAACTCTTAATCTTAAAAATGTTTTAGTGAATGTTGAAATTATCATTTAGATTAATAAATGCTACGTAAATATTGTTCGTTGTTAGTTCATGTTGACATGTTAAACCTTATTGAAAAGTCTTAACTTTTTAATTTCTCTTATCAGTGTTGTAAGTAACGTAATGTTTTTTTTATTAACATCTAAAAGATTAGGTTATGTTTGTGTTTCTGACTATTCTAATCATCTTAAGTGTTGGACCGTAAAATATTAATGATTCTCACCAGAACATCCGCAAGATTGATGGAGGAAATGGCCTGAACCGTTTCCGTCTCATGATGAGTGATGGGCTGCACACCATGTCCTGTAAGTTTGATCAATTTTCAGATGCCTTCATAGGTTTCATTTTAGTGTCTGTCCTTAAAGTCTTTTGTAATTTTCATGTCCGGGAGAATGTTGTTTTGGGCTTGTTGTTACTGGAGCTTGAGTTGTTTATTGATCAGCATCAAAGCCATATTTTTCTCTTAATACTTTTAAGTGCTTATGTGTTTGAAAGTTCAATGATCTGTTTGAGAGAATTTGTATATGCAGTTTTACTTTTAAAGTTACATGTGAGTGGTGTTTGTTTAATGTAGTGTTTTACTTGTATCATTGGGATTTAAACCCCAGGTTTTCTAAAAAATGCAAATATGAGAAAGGGAGTCCTAAAGCTATGTTTTTTTTTTTTTTTTTTATTTAAATGTAAAAAAAATTTCCCCCTGCATGCAGCATTCATGCTCTCCACACAGCTTAATCCCATGGCTGAGAAAAACCAGTTGGCCACCAACTGTGTATGTATGCTGAAAAGGAGCGTCACTAATGTTCTCAAAGATGGACGGTAAGCATTCGTCTCCAGCTCTTGATCTGATTTTGTTTCTTACAGTTTTTATTATTAGCAAGTTTCTCTGTGGCTCTGCTTTATTTATTCTACCATTTACTTTTCATGAGAACTCTCTTATGCTCACCAAGGCAGCATTTATTTGATCAAAAATAAATTAAAGGAGTAATATTATGAAATACTATTTAAAAAAACTTTTTTTTATTTTAATGTTAAAAAATTTAATTTATTTCTGTGGTGTTACAGCTGAGTATTCTGCATCACTTTAGTCTTCAGTGTCACTTGATCCTTCAGAAATCATTCTAATATGATGATTTTAGTGCTCAAGAAACATTTCTATTATTATAATTGTATTATTGAAAACAATTGTGCTGCATAATATTTTTTGGAAATCGTAATGTTTTTTTCAGGATATTTGGATGAATAAAGAGTAAGAAAGAAACAAAAAAACAGTAGCATTTATGTAAAATATAGGTCTTTTGTAACATTATAAATGCCTTTGGTAAATTTGATGTGGTATTGCTAAATAAAAGTATTAGATTTATTTATATTTAAAAATAAAATTGTACTAACCTCAATTTTGAACGGTAGTATATTTTCATTCTTGTGTAATATGATGCATTTGTGTTTGTTGTACACAGACGTGTGGTGGTTATTCTGGACATAGAAGTACTCAAGTCTGCTGAACAGATGCCAGGAAAAATTGGGGACCCAACTCCTTATGTGGAGGGTGAGAGTACATTTGACACATCAGCTTGATAGCTGCTCCCTGATGCCCACAGATTATGTACAATGATATTTAGTGTTGAATGAGACTTAATACATTTATTTGTATTCTTTTTGTGATCTGGTCACCTGATTTTCCACAAATGTAATATTTCATTCCACTGGTCACAAAATCTCTTGTTACTTTTCCAAAATGATAAATTTGGAAATTAATTTGGTTATAAATGTTTACTGTGATAAAATCTGTAGGACCGATATCTTTATTTTTCTCAGAAGGTGTGTTTCTAAATTCCATTTAACCTTAGAGTTGGTAAGGTACACCGTTTAATTGTATAGTGAATTTGATTCACATCTGTAATTTAGCTTCACTTTTTCTGGCAATTCAGCATCAAATATAGCCTAAATGTCTCAGAAGACATGAAGAGATTGTAGAAGAGATGGTCTCCTCATGTCTCGTTGTCCTGCTCATGTCCCACATCCATCTCAAAGCGCAGAGTGCTCTATATGATATGAGTTATTTATCTTTAGCAGGAAATAAACAAATGTTTTTATTTAATATTTCTCTTTCTTACAAAGTGGATATTTGAGCCTATTTTCTATATGCATACACACAAAGTGAGTAATCAGATTAAACCACCAAATTGGCTAATTTTTTTTACCAGCGTTCTGGTGGGTGTCAACTTCATAACGTTTTTGTGTGTGTGTAATATACGCACACGTTATGAAGTTGACACCCGCCAAATATTGGTAAATAAGAAATAAATATCACCCACAATTTGTTTTTTGTTGGGTTTTTTTGTAGGGTGGGATGTTTCTTTTCTTCTTTCAGCATTGAGGCATCTTGTCTAAAGGGATTTCATTTGATCACTTTATTTTTGTTTTGTAGGCCAGTCAAAGGCACAACAGAGTACAGCTCAAGCACCAGCTGTACGGCCATTGCAACCTCAGAATGGAAGTGATGGTAAAGAAATGAGCATTCATACTGTTTGTTTAAAAGCATTCAAATGATTACATCAGCTGTAATGCATTAGCTGTCCGTTATGGATTTCTAAATAATCATAGATTGTAGCCATATAGTTAGAAAAAAAAGTAGTTAACCTGACACTTTCAGGATACAAACAGTTTGTTACTGTGGTAACTGATTTGAAAATAAGCACTGATCAGCAGTTTTCTTAGTTGAACTGACAAACAACCTGTTAATTAAACCTAAAGAAACAAACCAAAAACTTTAATGCATCTGTTGGAAATACAGTCATGGCCAAAATGGTTGCCACCCCTGAAATGTATTGCTCACAGAAAAGTATTGCATTAACACGTTTATTATAATTAATGGCCCCCTTTCAAAATTGTAGATAAATAAGATTGTTTCAAGCATGTGATGCTCCTTTAAGCTCACCTGGAGCAAGTAACAGGTCTTTGCCATACTACATTGTGTGTCTGTATGTGCCACACTAAGCATGGACAAAGGAGAAGGGAACTGTCTAAGGACTTGAAAACCAAAATTGTGGAAAAATATCAACAATCTCAAGGTTACAATTACATCTCCAGAGATCTAGATGTTTCTTTGTCCATAGTGCACTACGTTATCAAGAACGTAGTGGATGTGGATGACACATCCACATGGATGTGGACGAAAGAGAAAAATTGATGAAAGGTTGTAATGCAGGATAGTCCAGGCCTTGAAATTTGTTGCGAAAAGGGCACTGCCAAGTTGCCATAGAAATTTAAAGGGCATTAAGGCAATTTACGTTTTATGTATATAAGCATAATGTTTGCTACTTTTTATGTTGTCGGTTTCATACTCTTAAATGAATTTTCTGTGATATTGATGTTACACCCTATAGAATGCCAAACATAATTATCTATGATGATTTAACACTTTTCTTGTGATTGGTACGGAGTTTAATAGTTAACATACTACAAGTAATAGCTCTTTTTAAAGGAAGATTTATTGAAAGTAACTTTTCTGAACATAACTTCATATCATAACTGAACATAAGCAGTAACAATACAACATAATTACTTTTAGCAGTAACAATACAACATAACACTGTATACAAGAAATACAGTACATTTTTCCTATTTTTCATTCTCGTTCTGTTCTGATTTGTTGTGGAAAGAGGGAACTAAAATAGTCTATTGCTAAGTGTATAGTCTAACTACACTTAGCAATAGTGTATATTGCCCCCCCACCCCTCAAAAGGACGAATGCTCCACTCCGCACAAGTCACCAAACGCGCGTGCAGATCGTAGTTCATGACTTCATTTTGGAGTAAATTGGATTTGTTCAGTGGATCTAAACATGGCTGCTACTGGTGAATAGATTTGCAAAAATGGAGACGTTGTATTTAGTTTAAGTTCGTTCAGGATAATTCATCAATAAATATTCTTTCACTTGTAAGAGATGGGGGCAAAAGGTTTTTCTGAAAAAGGGCACGGCAATATTGCCGTCAATTTCATAAAAATGATAGGGGCAGTTCGGCAAACATGAAAGGCACAACGGCATTTACCGTCGATGCCGTTGTGAATTTCAAGGCCTGATAGTCTATATGGTGGATAATTAGCCCTAAACAAGTTCCAAAGAAAAGAAGCTGTACTACGGGTGCATCAGTGTCAGCGCAAACTATCTGTCGACATTGGAATGAAATTAAACGCTATGTATATACTTGTATGTATATACTTGTATGTACTTGAATAAGCCAAATTCCTTCTGGGAAAACGTCTTGTGGACCAATGAGACCAAGATAAAGAAATTGTCAAATTTTGCTTTTTTTTTTTCTTCCCCCGCCCCAATACAGACAAAGGGAATGTGTTAATGCAATACTTTTGTGATCACTTCTTGATTTTCTGGTAAAAATTTCAGGGGTGCCAACAAATTTTGGCCATGACAGTATTTTCTAAGTAGAACAATCGAAATTTTTTTTTTTTGTAGGCGTTGTTTATATTTTTCTAATGTTACAAAACCGTGCAATCACAAACTTGCTTATATTAAACAGAACTTTCAACAGCAAAACGAATAAGCATAACAGTCTTGTTTGTGTGTTACACTTGAAGGTGTGTGTGTAAATTAGAAGTGTTACCTCTGAATGCTGCCATATCATCGGGCAGAGTTTACAGATTGTCTCAATGTTTGCAGGTTTTCTATTAGCACGGTTTAAATCCAAAATGCTGCCAAATAGGCTCCTACATTTCGCTTTGACACCAAATCTTCTCTTGTCAGTGAGCTCGCCTCTCTCGTCACATGATAAATGAATAAACGTCTGCTGCTGATCTGTGCTGCAACTCTTGTTCAGCTCATGCTGAATTGAGCAGATGTTCAGTTTTTAATTCAAGTGCTTGTTCTCTAACTAAACTAAATTATTTTTATTGGTATAAAATTTTAAATGACGGTCGGAGCAAGTGATGTAATCGGTATTAACACCGACTGTCGCAGCTAGCCTAATGTCTAATATAGTAATGTACCAAATGAGAGGGTTTCCTGGATAGTTTTCTCTACAGTATTAGAAGTTTATTTTTGTTTTTTTTCCCCTTAAACTCTCGGTATCAGCAGATATGGTTCGGAATAATCAGAATCCTCTGAGAAATTAATCTTTGTGACATTTTTGTCTTCAGTGTTTATTTACAAGCTATGTTAAACAGCTGTTTTAATTCACGATTAAAAGATTGTCACCGAAGATTGTTGTAGAGGTGTCGTGTCTCGCAGCATCATGCAAAATTGGTGTATATTTTATCTTGTGACTTTAAGTTTTTTGTGGTGATGTTGTTTTCTCCTCTACTCTGATTAGGTTCAATGAGTAGACCTTCCGCTCAGAGCTTCGGGAAAAAGCCCATGGCTGCCCCCAACACTCCTGGAGGCAGCTCTAAAGTTGTGCCTATTGCCAGCCTCAATCCATATCAGTCAAAGTCAGTCTAAATTTCACATCTACACTGAACATCCCTCTTTCCAGTCCAATTAACATTTGCGTATCACATTGTGTTGTGCTTAATTCATAAGAGTCTGTTGTTTTCTTTAGGTGGACTATTCGAGCCCGAGTCACCAATAAGAGTGCCATCCGCACATGGAGTAACTCCAAGGGAGATGGGAAGCTTTTCTCCATGGAGCTTGTGGATGAAAGTGTAAGTGTTTATCAGCAGTGATCAATTCAGAAACTTGTATGAGTATTAATATGCAATCACATCTTTTGTTTTTTATAGGGGGAGATCAGAGCAACTGGGTTTAATCATGAGGTGGACAAATTCTTCTCTCTCATCGAGCAGGGAAAAGTAAGGCATGCTTCCTTCTAATTTTTGTTAGTTGTGATCAAATAATTTGGCATGGAAGTAGGGCTAAACAATTTATCAGATCAATAAGGTAATGACAGCAGTTGATCACATGACCTAATTTCTCCTCTTGATGTCCTCAGGTCTACTACATCAGCAAAGGCACCCTGAAGATTGCTAACAAGCAGTTCTCTTCGCTTAAGAACGATTACGAGATGACTCTCAATGGAGAGACCAGCATCATCCCTTGTGAGGACTGTCATGATGTCCCCATGTTGCAGTGTGACTTCATTTCTATTGCTGACCTGGAGTCCCGGGAGAAAGACACCATCGTAGGTGAGCATCTCCCTCTGGCCTGTGTGATTGCTGTCATCAATAACCAGCATTTTAATAATTAACCGCAGCGGAGACTGTAGTGTGGCTCTGCGTAATAAATGTTTTGAGGCCCAGGAGGTTGTGGTAATTATAACGTTGATGATGAACGCAATATTAATAATGCTTACGACAGTAATGGCCTATGGCACAGATTGACTTTGTGTCCCTGTCGAGTTCTAGCAGAACCGGAGGAGAAAGATGCTGTCACTGGTAGGCTGCAGATTCAGTAAGCATGCCTCTAATTATGGTAATGGCAGTTCCGAGGTACAGCAGGCATATTTCTTATCCGAGATTTGAGTCAGGTGCTGGCAGTGATTTGTGAAACACTCCTAATGGCAGCTAAATGATTCATAACGGTGCCTGATATGAGAGGATTAAGATGGCGCGCTGTAATGGAGCGTTGACGGGTGTTGTGGAATTACATTCTGGATGAGTGTTATAGTCATCCCAGACCCATTTGCCGTTGGTAAATTTGCGGAAGTAGCAGTGTTGAAAACCCGTGTGGCGTGTGTGTTTACAGATGTGATCGGAGTATGTAAAAACACAGAGGATGTGACTCGCATCACGACTAAGAACAGTCGTGAGGTTTCCAAGAGAAACATCCAATTGATGGACATTTCCGGCAGAGTCATCCAGCTCACCATGTGGGGTAATGAAGTACGTAACAGACCAGATCTTTATTCATTTTATAATTTTCAGTGCCTTGTAGTAAAATGTCAAATATTCTCAATATACATTTGGATTTTCTAGTAATATGGTGAATTCTTTTTTCTCATATATATATATATATATATATATATATATATATATATATATATATATATATATATATATATATATATATATATATATGAGTAATAAAAATAATTATCAAAAAATAATTCTTTTTTGGATCATAAAGTTTCATAAGACACTTGTAAAACAGTATTTTACAATAGATTTTTAATGTTTAATTTCTAAAAGGTAGATTAGTTGCTAAGGTCTACTAATAGTGTGCGAGCGTGTGGGTGTGTATATATGTATACACACACACACAAGGGATGTGCCTTTCGACTAATTTGTTAGTCGTTTAAACGGAAATTTTGTAACCGACTAGTCTAAAAGTAATGCCGTTAGAAATAAGGTCATAAACAAAACGCATGGGAGATCTGTGGTAAAGATTTTTTTTTTGCTTGTTGTTTCCATGGCGATGCGTCATGCTTGTCACCTGACACGCCACAAAAGCTCTATGACAGATGTATCGCATTTATTTAGTGGGGTGTGCGGCGCGATGTCTCTGTCCTCCAAACGCGAAAGTAACGCGGGTGCGGCGGCGCGATCTGCCTGTCCTCCGAACGCGGAAGTAACGCGGGTGCGGCGGCGCGATCTGCCTGTCCTCCGAACGCGGAAGTATCTGTCGACGGGCGGCGGCGTCAAAAGAGCCATATGCAGCCATCAAAAGAGCCATATATGGCTCGCGAGCCATAGGTTCCCGACCCCTGGTTTATATAAATGATCAATTCGTGCAAAAAAAATGTCTGCAGACATTTGGACTTTACTGTAATCAGAGCTGACTGGTATCCTCATGCAAACAGTGACATCCCGGCTTTAAAATGGTGATCTTATACCAAATGTTCTCAAGCATTGGGAGAAAAACATCCATCCATTACAGCTGCAGGATTTCGGCTTCTCTGTTTTGCATGTCAGCCATTCTCATCACATCAGGATTTTCAGTGAAAGATCAAATGCATAAAACCTCAATTAGATGGCAAATGCATATGAAAAGGTCCATGTGCTACTGCTAGCAAGTTAAAGCCGTTTACATTGTAGAAGGAATATATGCACTTTTCCAGTGTTTAACTGTTCCCCTTTTCCCCACACTGCAGGCAGAAACCTTTGATGGCAGTGGGCAGCCCATCTTGGCCATTAAGGGGGCAAGATTGTCTGACTTTGGTGGGCGTTCTCTGTCCACTCTCTACAGCAGCACAGTCATGATCAACCCCGATATTCCTGAGGCATACAAACTGCGGGGCTGGTGAGTTTTTTCTTTTCTGTTTCTCTCTCAAATCGTACAATACAGACTATACGCTGCATCTGCTAAGTGTTAGTCCTAGACGAAACAGATGCGTTCTGATTCTCCCCTGTTTTTATTTCTACACTTGTGAGAATTGGGACAAGCAGAGAGCAGACACTAAAATGCACACTCCAGAACTCCGAGAGCGTGAGCATGCTCATGCCTTTGATATCAAGATTAGCTCTATCAGTGGTGCTCTGGTGGGCTTTGCATTCAGGCTGATATAGGAATGCAAATCATGGCTAATCCCCTGCCAAGATGTTCAATTTCCCTGGTGAACTCGTGTGACTCGGATCCTTTGAGAACAGGAATGTTTATTTCTGCTCTGGGGATGTGAAACAAGGAAGATGGGGAAATGACGGCTCTGAACGCCTTGTTGAGAGATGATGATGTTATAAATGCTTGCGTACAAGGAAGCAGCAATGAGGATATAAGTTATGATGGATTCCTGTGCGTTTGGAGCACAGTGGCTGTCCTAATCCTCCTAGGTTCTTATTGGTTACTGAAGGAATTAAGAATATTATGACTCAATAACTCTTTAATGTTTTCTTCTGCTTTCTCCTGCCAATTTAGGTTTGTGTCGGGGCTGCCAAAATTATAATTATGCGTCCTAAAATATCTTGAAAAGACCTGTCACAGTTATTACATAATCACCAGATTGTGATGATTTGAGTAAGCCACATTGTACACTTTCAGTGGCTAACAGAAATTGTCTTTTAAATATTGAAATCTGTTTAATAATGTGCTTGTCCCATTGCAGTGCAGTTTTATATGAATGCAGCAATGAACTTGGGTCATCTCTATTTTACGAATTGTGCATTAACTAAATTTTCCTTTATTTCATAATGAATGATACTAATAGAGTGCCAATAAGTTTCCATACAGAGCAGCTCCACTTATAAATGTATAACAGTCCACTTATATTACTATGATTATATTTCGATATATATCAGGTATAGTACAAGGCAAAAAATTTCAGCAAGTACTGTGAAGTATACATGTGAGTCAGTTGGTACTACGTCAATATAGGAAGTTAAAATGAACTGATTTGTATACAAACTCTTAAATTACACAAGGATGTTTTTATAATAATGTTATAATACTAAGTTTTATAATTATATGTACAAATTTTTTTTAAAAATATAAACATTTAAATGTTGTCTTGATTTAAAAAAACTTGTCAGATTTATTCAAACATACATTAAATATTGAAGAATGTTATAATGAATATGTTGCGCATATTTAGCACAATACTCTAGAGTTAATATTTTTAGCTAACTAATGAATTTGTGATCACAATATTTTTTCGGAAATGTGGCGTTGCATGACATGGTTTACTACAACCTGTTTTATTGACGTCTTTCTACGGTTGACAGTCTGAACGATCACATGAGACATGATTTGTGTTTTGGAAAGTTGTACTGTATCTTTTAACGTACCTTCAGATGTTCATTCTTTTGTTTATTTGGTGATGTAGCTGGTATTAAAGTAGGGGAGATGATTGCATGCACTTTGCACTGCCACTTTTCTACAGCGATCTGTCACACCACATTAAATGCCAAAACGGGTTATTTATTGAATCCCATAATAAAATGGACATGATTTGAAATCTGAGAATGTTTAATATAAAAATTTACAAAAGCACATAGCTTTTTTTGCGATTTAATGGATGGGAGGCACTACAATCAACTGAAAACAGGATAGATCAATCGTAGTTAAGAATCAATATCAACTATATTTTTTAGCATTTTTAAATCGATTGTCATAACTTGTTCGTTCACTGCACAATGTTCCTCCTGGTTTCCATGCCATATTTGATCTGGTATTTATGGTTAATAACAGAATTCTAGATCTGTGCCAATTTGCGACATTATTCATTCTGCAGCAAATTCAAATTCCTGTTGATAAACAGTCACACTGTGCAGCTTAAGCAAGTATCGCGATTTTGCTGTGCTCTCGTTTTCTGTTTGATGTTTCTCATATGCAACAGAAATGGCAGCTCCTATCAGTTGGCAAATGTGGTGGTGGCCCTATTGCAACCTCTAATAAAATTGTCGCAACGGCAGGGGAAAAAGTTAACAAAATACAATTGTAGTTTGGAGACCTGGTTTACTACTTATGAAGTATTACTCCCCTTTAAACCTCAATTAACGCTGTTTGTTACAGTGCCACACTGACTAATCCCTTCTTCCCACCTGTGTTTACAATCTATACTCGCCACCTAACAGCCCACCTGGCCGAAGCTGTCCTTGAGTGTCTCTTCATTCTCCCTGCAGGTTTCAATCAATTTCTCTCCATGTGCTCCATTTATTTACCTACCTGTAACACAGACCCCCAGTCTCTAAGGGAAATAAGATGAAAGTGGTGCATAACAGGGGCTGTGGAGTAAAATTTCACTTTACCATTTAAAAAAAATTTTTGGGACAATTTGACAAGCGATTAAAACCTGTTTTGCCAGCCTCTAGACTCTTGGAAGGATTATAATTTTTTTTGGATGGGGGATCTTTAGGCTTCTTTTACATAATGAAAGTAGTGGAATGATGCGACAACAAAGCAAAGTGAAGTAGAGCATTTTGCGTATAGTTTGAGTGCTAGCTCAAAGGTTCCTGCATGGCTGTGCATAGGGCTTGGACCAGCATTTGTGTACAAATTTTTTTGAAGAATTAAAAAGGCTCTTTGGCAACGACTATTCAGAACTCAAATTTTGCTGATTCAGTTATTAGCAAGTTCAGCCTCTTAGTTTCTGGGTTCATGTCTGTCGTGATGATGAGCTTTCAATGCACAGCCTCTTGGCCAGTGTTCTGAAGGTCCAGCAGGCCACGGTTGAATCAATCGATGTCCTTCAATTAGCAGAGCTGCAGTAAGTGGTGTTTTGAACCTGGAGGTGTTGGGGTCTGCAGTGCAAGGACTCATTCAGCCACTTGACACCCAATGCCAGTTCTCTGCTTCTGAGACCTATTGAAGTTGTAACGTTAATTTGGAGCTTTTGTAGCAGCTGTTGCAGCAGGCCATTTTACTGCTGCCAGTGGTTAAAATAATAAGCTAAGAAAATTACCTTTTTTTTTTTTTTTGCTTATTTGTTTTAGTCCATAAATATTCATGTTATGGTCACTTACTGGAGAAACATTACAGTATCTAAATGTTAATCCTTCTGTAATTGTTCTGCTTATAGCAGGGGTGCTCAATACGTCGATCGCGATCTACCAGTCGATCTCCAAGGTACTATTGGTAGATCGCATGACAAGGTGAGGTGACATTGTCATGAACTGACGCTATACAAATAAAGTTGAGTTGTTTTGAATAAAAACTAGACGTCAGCGTATCAGCCATCCCGTCACTTGATTGATACACAGGACAACCAGTCAGATGACATCTGATTTTTTTCCGTACAATTAGGTCACTGTGCTCAAACAAACAACGCCCCTGAGCGCTGCAAAGCTAACAAGCTAGTCGTTAGTTGCATCCTAATTTTTCGCTCGTTTTTTTCCTCTTAAACGTAAGATAGGGTATAAAAATGAGTGGGGGAGCTGGACCAAGAAGAAAATACGTATCACTTTCATACGGAATGGGAGGAGGACTTTTTTTTCACGATGACATTTTCAAAGTGCGTTTGTCTCGTCTGCCAGTCTACCGTCGCAATACCAAAGAAGGGAAATGTGGAGCGGCATTTTCGGACTCAATATATATATGGCGGCAATATATATATTTCTCAATAAATATAATGGGTAGATCCTTTTGACTTGGTCATTTCAAAAGTAGCTCCCATGCTGAAAAAGTGTGAGCACCCCTGTCTTATATGGTCCAAATTCTAAGCTTATTTGCTTTCTTCGTACACATTCTCAGTCTTATTGTGAAAAGTAGTCTAAAAGAAAGATGGTCTAATTCTGTGACAGACAATCACCAAGTGCTTTTTTTTTTAGCACCTCTCCTTAAACCAGCTCTCATATACACTTTTTTTTTCCTCTTGAATTTTATTCAGTTGCATCTCCAGTTTTACTTGGAAATGCATTACATCATGTAAGTAAAATGTGTTGCAAACAAGGTTTCATTTTGACTCTAAATGATGTGTCCATCTTTGATCTGAGAAGCTATAGGGCCATTGGGATTTACCCTTGAAGTCTGGTCCTTGTGGAGTTGAACATGTTGGGGCACTCAGATGTTGTCTGCCATTTAAAGTCGATCCAATTAATCACATTGATTGAGGATCCTTCGTTCTCACGCTCCAGAGCTCAGTGTAGTGGGAGTTGTCGTCGCTGTGCTGCTTTACTGTCAGTACTTCTGGCATTGTTTAATTTGACACTGTTTTTCATTTATTTAAAATTTATAGTGAAAGAATATGTAGTTTAATATATGCTCCTACCAACTTCTGTTTTTTATTTAATGATTGAATATCTGTTGAAACTCATGTTTGTTTTTGCAGGTGTAAATTGATTAAATGCCAATTTTTGTGTCACTCTCTTTTGGAAACAATTTTTAAATTTGTTTCCAAGCATGGGAAAGTTATAAGCATTTCTATTGCATGCATGTGAAATTTAATTGGCAAGCAATTGTTCTTTGTGAGTGTAATTGGTAATGACAGGAAAACCTATGGAACTTCATTGGTCAAATCGTATCGATCTTAATATGCACATTTGCTTAGTTCTTTGGGTTTTTCCCAGTTACTGCCACCTATGTTTGTCAGACGTTACAGTTTGGTACCATACCATGGTTGGTTTTAGTGTAGCAGTCAGTTTACATATTTGGTGTAAAGCATAAGTATATAAACTAACTCTTAATGCTGCTAGATGATGGACATTGTCAGCATTATGATGCAAGTCACCTTTTGTCCAATAGATGGCATCAGAGATTGGAACCGCTCTCAATCTGCTTCTTCATGCTGAGTGGACTTCATGCTTAATCCGTCTTGCCTCCTGTTGTTCCTCCTCACCCTGCCACTTTTACCCTCTTTATTATCATTCTTTCTCATTCACTGATGCACTCTTACTCATAGGTTGCATGACTGGTTCATTTTCAACAGTCTTCTCAGAGGCAGTGAAATCTCTCCTGCCTCCACCCCACCTGTCAGAGCCTTCAAACCAGCATGTGGTATAAAGCAACACACACCCAGAAATCTTTCTGTGCTTGCCGTACCTACACTAGATATCTCCATTAAACTCAGTGTGAGATATGAAGTGAGGGTCATGAGTTTCAGTGAGTGTTTTGTTTAAAGGAATTTTGGGTGGTGTCCGCTTGGCTGAATTGTCATGAGCAAAGTTCTCCCTGGGGAACGCTATAAGTTTTAAGAGGACGTTGGCTGCTGTTTTTTTTTCTTCCCAGGTCAAGGGAATTATTGACCCAAAAATAAAAATGTCATTTACTCACCCCCATGTCGTTCCAACCCAGTGTTATTTTCTTCTGTAGAACACAAAAGGAGATCTTAGGCAGAATGTTTATCCTTTTCCATAAAGCAGAAGAGGATTTATATTGCCAAGCTCCAGGAAAGCAATCCATATGTCTGGTGTGTTTATACTCTGTCTTCTGAAGCCATGCGATGGATTTGTGTGAGAAACAAACTGAAATGCTATTTTTTTTCTGTCTGTATGTATGTGTACTGATATCTTATTTGAATAGCTGAAAAGTCATTTATGGCTTTGAATGTGTAATGTCAGATTTGACGCCGTTGAAGAAAAAAACTATTTTCATGCATCTTAACCTATTTTGAGGTTAAGGAAAAAAAATTGTATTCTTGGAAAAGGTGCAGCCACCTGTACCATTTTTCAGTGAATTTTAAAATTATCTTAAATTATCAATTATCTTGAAAAAATTCATTTAAAATTTTAAAATTAATTTCAATAGGAAATTGTTCAAAGGTAAAAGATCTCCCCAACATGGAGTACTGTGCAAAAGTCTTAAGCATAGTAGTATTTTCAACCCCTAAAAAGGGTTTTAAGCCAGTTAATTATATATTTTGCTGTAGTGTCAGTAGAAAATCAGTTTACATTTCCAAACATTCGTTTTAGTATTAATTGTAGTAATTCATTGAGATTTATGTGTGCACGAGTCTGACAACATCTGATGCTCCACACAGATCTCACCATCATTGTGATTTCATGACGAAACAAAATCAGGAAGAACTGCTGCAATGTCTCCAGTCATTTTAAGAAACCTTCCTGCAAAGCTACAGCACTGCAAGTTTTTGACGTGTAAAATACTGTAAATTTTGGATGTTTCTAAAGTAATGTCATATAGATTTGATCAATCTATTAACTAAATTGACTTTTAGTTTGCCTTTTTAAAACACATTTTGTCATCGTTACACAAGTTTTTCCGGGGGCTTTGCAGGAAGGTATATTCAAGCGTATTTGACACACTTCCACAGTTCTGGTTCTTTCTGGATATCAATTTCTTCATGTGATCCCAGACAGACTCGATGGTGAGATCAGATCTCCATGTGGAGCACCGGCTGTTTTTAGACTCCTCCTGCATACCAAAATCTCACCGAATTACTACAATTAATGCGGAAATGAATGTTTTAAAGTGTGATCTAAAACTATAGCAATAAATAACTAGCTTTAAATCCTTTTTTGGGGTTGAAATACTTTTGCACGATACTGTTTCTATTAAAATGGGTTCAAGTTAGTCACAAATTTGCTGCATGTGCTACGTCTCTACGCTATTAATAATAGTCTTTTACCTGCAAAATGTTACTGACCACAGTAATGGCAGGAGAAGAAGATATCAGTCAGTTATGACTCAATACAAATCATATGACTTCAGAAGAAGGCACTATTTTATAAAGAGGGGTTTGGCTTCCTAACATGTTTTCTTGCATAGAAGGTTTGGGAAGACATTCATTGTCTTGCTGATTAAGCCTTTTATGACATTCATTTGTATACTTGGCTCTGATCAGTAAGTCTATCTACGTTTAGGTTCAGGGGTCGGCAACCCGCGGCTCCGGAGCCGCATGCGGCTCTTTCATCCCCTGCACGTAACTTGTAGCAGCGGTCCCGCTATCCGCCCTCGGTGCGCTATCGCTCCGCCCATGGAAGAAAGGAGTGTCGCGCCGCATGAGTCTATCGCTCCGCCCACGGAAGACGCGCTGCGCCCTGCATGAGTCTATCGCTCCGCGCCGCTTGAGTTCCGGTCCGCGCACCATACCCAAACCACACCCCCCCTCCCCCCTTCCGGTCAACAGTTCGGAATACTTCACTTCATATATATATATAACCTTAGATTGCGGCTCCGGACATATTTGAATTATTATTATTTTTTAAATATGGCTCTTTCAACATTAAAGGTTGCCGACCCCTGGTTTAGGTGAAGCACCTAGTCATGTCATATTGACACAAATGTTGCTCAAATATATATAATATAATTTATTTTTTACGCATCACTTCTTAAAGCAGAATTAATTTTAGTTATTTTAAGTGCTCAGCCGAGACCTATTAATGGGAACTTCTAATAGATGCTTGCGTATTAATTTCCTTGCCTTTTTCTATTCCCGTCATAAGTATTTCACGTCCTCTGACATATGACAGTCCGTTCAGGGCTCAATCTTGCTGCTTTCCTCTTGTTGTCTGCTCAGCTCAGTTCAGACACGCTGCACTGAGCGCCAGCCTGTCATTCCACTGCTCTAAAGCACATGCCATTTCCAATTTGCTCCTCCGGTGTTCATTCTGCCTTCCTCGATGGCACTTCCCGTCATCCATACATTCGATCTTAGTCTGCCAATTACCACACACCATCAGATCTTGGCCATGTGCAGCGTTTGTTTTATTCTGCTGAATTGTTTATTTTTATGACTCGTTTGCAAGATTCATTTGTTTTTCTTTGCTTTCTTCCAGCATAGTATCAGTTTCCACACTATAAATATGCTTATCAACATACTTGCCTTTTCTGAATATCCACTTATCTTTGAATTGTGCTAGGGACAAAACAAAAATCTTTTTTTCTTCTTTTTTTCTTTCAGAAGTAGGCTGATCCTTTTTGCAGTAGCGCTATATTTGGGGAATTATTTTGGGAAGAACATGCGTTTGGTGATATAACAAGCTGAAGGCATAGATGGTACTTTAGAGATAAATCAATTTTTCAGTTGGGAAAATTACACCGCCCATGCATCCTGGACCATGAGCTCGTCTATTAACCTGGATATTTTTAATGAATCATGCTTCACTTGCATTTACCTATCCACCCTGTCCTACCCCCTTAGTACTCAGTCCTACGGTCTCTAGATTATAATGCGGCATCAATTCCTTAGACACACGGCTTCATCCTGAGAGAGGATTTTTTTTATTCTCTCTCTCCAACCTGTATTCCCAGCCACTCTGAAGCGTGAGTGAAAATGGGTTTCTGATTTCACCATTCCAGGCTTGACCCCATCTCCCTGGACCATTCCTGCACTGTTGATTTGTTTCACAAGTAGCCTCTAGCACCTTTGCATCCATCCCTACTGTTTTTCGTTTGTTTCTCGCTAGCTAGTCAATTCTTCTTTTAGTCTCTGTAGATCTAGTTAAGATATCAACTACTTATCTGCCTGAACAGATGAGCTATTGCTTTGTACAGTATGTAGAGACAAACAGATGTCTGACTGATTTATTTTTTGATGATTGACAGGGTTTTTTTTTTTTTTTTTTTTACAGGTATGATAAAGAAGGACATGCTGTAGAAGGACAGTCGATGACTGAATTGAGAGGACCCGGTGGTGGTGGAAACACAAACTGGAAGACCCTGGCGGAAGTCAAGAATGAACACTTGGGCCATGGAGACAAAGTATGTCACTCAAACATTAGCAGTTAACACTCAATGAGATTTTTATTGTCTGTGAAGAGAATACATTAGAATACATTACATTTCCAAAATTACATATATTAATACATTTTAAATAAAATTATCTTAATTTTAATATAGATATTTTTAAATTAGATCATTCTGAAATCAAACTCTTGGCTGCATGAATTTATACATTCAATTTAATTGATATCGTTTTAGTATGGGTGCATTTTTTTTTATACATTTATGTCATAAGTAATATGTCATATCATTACTGCTCATAAGTTGACTATTTAAAAACAAAAGTTTTATTCAGTGCTTTCCAGGGCTACATTTGATCAAAAACACAGTAAAACAGTATTGTTGTAAAATATTACTATAATTTTAATGTGTATGTATATATACGTGTATATAGAGATATATATATATATATATATATATATATATATATATATATATATATATATATATATATATATATATATATATATATAATTTATTTTAATGTTATTATTGTGATGGCAAAGAAATTTTCAGCAGCCTTCACTGCAGTCTACAGTGTCACTTAATGGTTCAGAATCAATTCTAATGTGCTGATTTGGTGCTCAAGAAATATTAATACTTAATGTTAAATACAGATGTTTATGCATAATATTTGAGGAATTTTAAATAATAATTTCACAGTATTCAAATTTTTTTTTTTTAAAGGGTCAGTAGGCAGGACCAATCAAGATTCAAGATTCAAAGTGTTTATTGTCATATATACAGACAGAAAGCATGTTTCCCTGTACAATGAGATTCTTACTTTGCCTTCCACAGTAAATGTCACACAAGTAGTAAACTAAAAAAATAAGATAAATATATAAATAATAAGAAGAGCAAATATATAACAATGTAAAAATGTAAAGGGCAAAGTAGTAAAGTGAGGTAGTGCAGTCCTGATAATGTAAAGTGAGGTAGTGCAGTAAGTTCTAACCTAAGGTTAAGGTATTGTTCGATTTTGAAGAAGTGTCTCATGTATCAAAAGTATCTGTTCACGTGATGGGCTGCAAAATTGTGTAAAGTGTACAGACAACTATACATTTTATCCATATTTTCTTATCTTTAGTATGTTGATATACTTAAAGTAAATTTCGTTACTCCTAAAGTAAATTTCTCCTTTAGGGAAAACTAAATTTAGTTTTGCTATAGACACTTTTTAAAATAATATATCAGTTTCAAGATGTGACATTAACATGACAGTAATTTAAAACTAGCCTTTGTGAAGAAAAAAAAAGTTATAGAGCAAAACATTAAATGTGCAGAATAGTTTTTTCCCCAAGTCGACTAGCAGCAGCGCTATAGTTACTTGACTAGTCTGTTAGTCTCGCACATCCTTAGTTGTAATGAGTCTGTCCTGTGCGGTGCATGTTCTGAAACAAAAGACACAGGGATGCAGTCATTTAGTTACACTGTTACTTTTTTTCTCTCTCTGCTCATTAATCACACATTGTAATGCCCTTCCCATCTTCCCAAGGTGTGTGCTTAAGCATTACTCACATTCAGTGCTGGAGATAGAGAATGGAGATTAGCAGGACTCCATTTACTGAGCCTAATAATTAAGAGATTATACTAGAGATAAGCTGCATAATAAGTCTGACCTTGTCTGGTGCCTATTTCAGTTATTTCTGGCATGTATGTGGGAGTAGGGTTGTCACTATACCAGCGTTTTGGATATACTTACCCTGCATGTTCTTGTTTGATAGTTCATTAATGTTGTTAATTTATTTTTTTCAGAGAATGCAATTACTATATTGACTCGTTTTGTCGATAGAGGTGCTTACCATATCGGTGTGTTCAAGTATCCAATTTATCATTTTTTTTAGTACCTGATACCTTTAATACCAAGTGTTAAACATAACAGGGTGTTTTTTATTTAGTCATAAATGATGGGGGATCATAATCTCTGTTTGAGGTGATGTCCAGAAAAGAGAGAGAAATTATGCGCTTATCCATTAGAGCACAACAATGAAAAGGAGAGGGAGAGGTTCATATGCAGAATAAAGTCTCAGTATCAGATGAGCGAGTGAGAAATGGGAGGACTGTTTTCACTCGTTAGACATCAATTATTAAAGAAGAAAATTATACCATATTGTCTTTGCAAATCTCTGAAGTATTCTTTCTGTACTGAAAAAAAAAATGAGTTGGCACAGAGACAATGGATGTTGCATGACACTGATGTTGGACACCGCATCATCAGTCAAGAGATTGCTAACCAAAATAGCAGCATGTAATGCTCTCACCGTAGTAATAAAAAACAATGTATAATTAAATGTCTGAGAAAATGGGAGGGGCTACACACACTTTGCCTTTATTTGATAAGATATGGTATAATAATAAGCTGTCTTATGTTTCTCATCTTAATCTGCTCAAGACTGCTATTGAAGGAACACATTGTGTTGAGAGAAGTAACACTTGAAAACATCTGAGTAAATCCATTGATCCATGATTTAAGCCTGTCTATAGATTTTTGGAGTACTGTGGAAATGTGATGTCTGTCTGTCCGTTTCTCATACTTTCAGTTTTTCTTTTTTCTTTTTTTAAGCGATATTTAAGTAGTTTCTTTTAAAGTTGTATACTTGTTCTAATACCTGGCCTTGATGGACCACCAGTCTGATGTTAATCTCATACGAGTTTCTTCTCTGAGATGAACTCATGTTCAAACCCTGATCTCATCTTTTCTGCTCTGTTGGGACACAAGGTCAGGTCACTAAAAGCTCAGACAATTCTCTGTAATTAACTACGTTCCACGAGTTTGTCCTAGTTTTCTGTCCCATGGTGCCATAATGGAACTTCTTGTCAAAGTTATTTGAAGGAAGTATTAAAATTGATTTCCAGGTCTGGAGAATTAATTTATATTTTCGTAGTGAATGTAGATTTATTCTATATTTAGGTTTTGCACTTTAGGGAATCTTTATGAAGATATTTATCTTTTTCATTTTTATCCTATATTAAGAACTAATTTTGTGGAAATACATCGTTTAAAAAATCAATTACATGGGTAATTACATGGGTAATTTAAAACCGACTCTTATTGGTTTTCATTGTTTGATTTGAGTTAATGGTACTTGTGCATTTTTCCATCCCGAATAACATTGCTCTGACTTCACAAACAGCAACTCTATCTTGTTTAAAGTGAGTGAAAGTGTCATCCACATTGACAGCCAACTAGAAGTAATGTTTTGCTGTGCACCCTCTGTGAGCACCCATTCATCTACCAAGCAAATGTAACAATAATTACATAGGTATTTACTGGATTAATTATTGTATTTCAGGGAGGCAGAAATGTTCAGAGGGACTTTTTTTTCCGTCACTAAGTGAAATGACAGTAATTTATGAGGATGTTTCACTTATTGAATAACAGGCTTTTTTTCTCTCCGCTTTCTGCCTTTGTCGTTAATATTTCCACAGAGACCTTTTATTTATTTGTGACACAGAATATCAATTCCAGCCTTTCAAGAAGTTAATTGGGGTTGAATTCTCAAAGCGAAACAACTGGGTGGTCAGCAGTAAACCTGTTAGAAGAGAAATCAATTACAGTAGTAACACGTTTTTGCCATTTGTTGTTGTTTTCATTTCCCATTTCCTTAGAAAATATGGGGTTAAGACTTTGCCAAGGGCTCTGTATAGATTATGGTCCAAAGAGAGATAATAAATCTACTGCGAGTTGAATTCTCAGTACGTAGAAAGGCTAAGTGCCCTTTTTTGCATTTTATTAAAGTCAGTTTTATTGCAGAAATATGAATCAAGACCTGGGTTTTTGAGGAAGGTTTTTCTTAAGTCCATTGTAGGGCATTTCATCTTGGTGCTCTCATCAGGACCGTTGTCACCAGGGTAAACATGGGTGTTGTGTGCGTTCGTGTAGGAAAAAAAATATTTAATGTGTTTCTCCAGAGCAGTGTCATGCTCGGGTTCAGCCACTGACCCCTTTTTCACCTTGTAATCTACAGTCTCCTGTGTGTCTCTTCCATCTTTTTTTTTTAATGTGCGATATGTATAAAAAAAAACTTAAGTCACCTTTATATAGTGCATTTTACAATACAGATCAGCTTTACAGGATAACAGGAAGGTAATGCAAAAGTTTGTTTTGGCTGTACAGCAGCTCTTCAAGTGCAGTCCAATCAATAATATTGATGAATATTAAGTGTCCCTGCCTGACTAAGCAATTCCGAGGCGACAGTGGCAAGGAACCAAAGCTCCATTAGTTGATGATTTACAAAAAATCAGGCTCAGTCAGAAAAACTGGCCAACAAGCAAACAGTCCATGATTATGCGATAGACACCATTTCAGGTCAGATTGAGTTCAGAACATTCAAAATATTGAATCGAATCGAAATCATCATGTCAGTATGAAGATGGTTTTTCTTGATGATCTGTGCAATGACTGTCACAGTCCGACACTTCAGGGCTGTGTTGTGATCGTTTTGAGATGCAGATCCTTCATCTGATCTGGATACGGCCCAGATCCAGCTGCCTATGGTCAACCTCGAGATAAATTGAGGCTAATATCAGCATAGATGCCATTCTTCTTATGATGTAACGAGTACATCAGGTGTGGGAAGTGTTCCTGGTTCTTATGCTGTTATTTTGTTTTTGTATTAGTTTATCTGGCTCAGCTAATAATAATAATTCATTACATTTATATAGCGCTTTATCATAGACACTCAAAGTGCTTACATTGACGGGGGAATCTCCTCAGCCGCCACTAGAGTGTAGCATCCATCTGCGACGGCAGCCATATTGCGCCAGAACGCTCACCACACACCAGCATATTGGTGGAAAGGAGACAGAGAGATGAAGCCAATCAGAGTATAGTACTATATGAGAATAGTACTCATAACAAATATCAATATGGTGTTTGTGCCTCCTACGGTTTTCAGAAAAGTCATTAGGACAGCAAAGTGTACCGTATTCACTGAAAGTTGTAGTGAAACCAATTAAATCTAAAGGCTTACCTGACCGGAGGAAAAACGGTAACTGAAGTAACGCAGTTATACTAGGGAAAGTGTAAGTCAAAACCGTTTGTTGTTGTTGCTGTTTATTTTGGGACCTTGTTAATTTATGCTAATTGTATTTCATTTGTTTGCATTTAGGGGTAGGGTTTATTTTTCGTTCGCATGAACTGGATTTCATGTTCAAGTATGCGCTACACAAAAAACAATGCACTTCCCTCCCGGTAAAGCTGAGCTGTATTCCTTATTTGATTCTTGTGTAAGATGATTGAAATGAACAACATAAAATTGTCTGATTTGAATATATCAGGCTGGCACCCCTTCACTCTTTTTTGTTTTGTTTTTGTTTATCAAATCATCACAAAGTGCCAACTACACAAAATAGTTACTTGTATTGCTATCTCCCATTTCATCTCCAGCCCCAGTGGCTGTGCACTTCTTGTTATCCCATTGTCTCTTCTGCATACATTTAGTTCATAGGCTTTGACCTCCCCTCCAGGTGCTCTGCGCCTGCCTCCAGCTCTTCTCAGAATCCCTTTTTATGTTTGTATTATCCTCTGCTTTGCATATCCCACGTTTAAAAGTCTATATATTAATTTAAATGTGGAATTTTTATGTGGCTTTCTGCTTGACCCATTTTGCAAGTGAGTTTCTTTTTTTTTTTAGTTCTATATATTATGCAAGTCCTGCTTATACCACTACAGCTTTAGAGATTTTATACATGTACCAGGCAAACATTTAGACACACCTTCTCTGTCTTGACTATTATAGTGTTAAATAGAATCGACTTTGTTGGAGAAACCATACTAATCTCCTTTTATTTATATTATATACATTATATATTAAATATAGGTTTTATATATATTTTTTTTTAAACTAACTGATGTCAACCGTGTTCTTTCCCCAGGCTGATTATTTCTCTTGCATCGCCACCATAGTCTACATCAAAAAAGAGAACTGCTTGTATCAGGCCTGTCCTAGTAAAGACTGCAACAAGAAGGTGGTGGACCAGCAGAATGGCATGTACCGCTGTGAGAAATGTGACAAAGAGTTCCCAGACTTCAAATATCGCCTCATGCTCTCGGTAAGGGACTTTTCCCCATTGGCTCTTTTGCCCCTTCTGAAATAACACAAACTCCAGTCAGTATTCGCTGGTTGTCCTGAAATAAATATCTCTGCCGTCGTCTTTATGCTCTCTGAAAATAGTCGTTTCTGTAATGAATTAGAAGCAGAGTTTATTGCTTTTTTCCCACTCTAAATGCATCGCTCATTTGAGGCACCTTTATTTCTGTTTTGCTGTTAATCAGTTCAGACTGTGTTTTGTTAATTGCTCCTTTTTTGTTTTTAAAGCTGCATCTCGAATTTTGGATCAAGGCAGGAATTGGCAAATAGATTCTTGCTGCTGTAAAAATAGAAGCGTGAATTTTTTTATATATAACTCCATTTAGGCTCTATTTGTTTCTTGCATCCAGACATGTTAAAGTCGATTTCTCTCTATCTTTTTTTTTTTTGTCTGTCTCTTCTGCACAGCACATGACTTTTAACACTAGAGGCTCTGATGTTATGGACTTCTCACTGCTGATTCGTTATTTGACTTGTAATGAAGTTGTTGTTTTTTTTCTTTTACCTTTTATTAATTGTCCCCTCATTCTCTTTCAGGCCAATATTGCTGATTTTGGAGATAATCAATGGGTAACTTGCTTTCAGGACACTGCTGAGATCCTTTTGGGCCAAAACTCAAGCTATATTGGCCAGCTCAAGGACTCGGTGAGTTTCTTCTTCCTGCCTGCTTCTCACTCTTGTTCTTTTTCTCCCCTACGCTTTCCATCCATGTGGTACATGAAAGCATGGCCTCAAGGATTGTCCTCGAGGTGCTCTGAGGAGTAACAGCATATTGTGCAGAGTTCTCATCATTTTGAGTTCTTTTTGTGGTGTATTTATGAAATAGGCATTCAAGCCCAAGGATTTTTAACAAGGTCTTACTCTGAGAGGTTGATTCAATCTCTCATGGAATGCTCTATATTAAGACAAAAAAAAATTCTTTTTCAAATGTTTTGTTTGCAAGTCCCTTATAATATTACTTTGCCTTGCTTTTACAGAACGAAGCTGCATTTGATGAGATCTTTCATAATGCAAACTTCAGTACTTTTGTCTTCCGGAGCCGAGTGAAGCTGGAGACTTATAATGTAAGTTTAGCAAAAATAAAAATTTTCAGGGGCCTTCAGCATGTGATCTATGGAGTAAAGTTGGCTGTCTGCCAATTACAGATCTAAAACTAATTTTTTATGAAAAAACTACATTAAGAAAAATCACCAAAGATAACGTTCAGCTAAGTGTTTAATTCTTTTCTCACATTTTAAAATGCATTAAGTAAAATTTAAATAACTATTTATATATGAAGCCATTTATTCAGAAAAGATAGGTTCAGTGACTGTAAAAACTTTCATAATGCTTTGGAAAAGATTTATATTTCAAATAAATGCTGTTTAAACTATTCTATTCTTATTTTTTAGGAGATTTTAAGATTATAGTTTAAGAGTATAGTAAAAAATAAATCAAAGGAGTCCTGTCCTATCCCTAACTTTAATTATGTAGTGGGTGTACCCAAAGGATCAGTGTTAGGTCCCTTATTATTTAGTCTGTATATTAATAATTTCACTATTGTGAAGACACAATTGCAAATGGATGCTGAGGATACTGTTATATTTACGCATGCGAAAACGGGTAGCAGCTGAGAAGTTAAACTGCCATAGAAAAGATTATACAGTGGCTGGACCAATCGTTTCTTAGCCTGAACACTGGTAAAAAAAAAAAAAACTTTTATTAAATTCTCTTTTTATTTATAAAGTTGGCCAATGGAGTGCAATAAAAATTTTTTTACACTATTATATGTTGAAGTGCTTGGGTAATGGCTTTTAATGGTAAGTCCCTTGTTTTTGTAATCATGCTCTAAAAATGTAGATTTATCGGCCAATATATCAGGTATCTTTCAAATGTCAAGAATTATCAGGAATATTGTAATAGGCTATGTGTAAAATGCATCATTTTATGGATGCTGTAACCAGTTTTCTTCATCTACCTTCACCAACTTTTCGTTGTTGCTTTTCAAGCCAAAATATTTGCTGAAGTGGCAAGGAGATTTAGGGAGGAAGGAATCTTTTTTGAAGTTGAAAAAAAAAATTTTTTTCACTTTTGATGTGATTGAGATTAATGGAAATTCACACAGCATCACTGCTAACCTGTCCATCACCACATTGCTGATCAAAATTGCTCTGTGCCTCCTTTCCGCATGACGTGCTACACGAGATCGGTGTAAGAACTACACTGACAGATTAGCTCTGAATATTAAGAATGTTTGTTGTTTTTGTGAACCTGAAGCCAAAAAACACCACCTACTCACTTTGCCTTCCTCAAACACACCTGGTCCCAATGCTAAGAACATCTCATGGCTATTTTCTCTTCCATCACCTTTTTTTCTTCTGATTATCCAAGTTGAGATTCATGTTACTTCTCAATTTAAATCAACTTAATTTTGACTTCATTCCACATTATTTAATCGAGTTATGTGGTGCTGCAGTCCATCTCTGTGTAATGCAATTTATTATTCTGCAGGGAAATTAGTATGCATCTGAAATGCTGTATCAGTATCTGAATTCCCAGCTATCACGTTGGTGGAGATCGTTAAATTGCATGTTCAGGTAATGAAATCAGAATACAAGGCCACAGTCAGCACTCATGAAGGTCACCTTTAACTTTGGTATATCAAAATATTGATCTTGTCTGATTTAGGTGTATCTTCAGATACAAACGTGAAAAGTACAAGAGTTTGGGATATTAAAACCTGGTATTATCAAACCTGGACTATTATTATATAAACAATATTAAACTTCTTATAGTATTCTTAATATTCTCTATATAATAATAGTACAGGTTTGATGGTTGATCTTGTGTTGGGTGGATGATGATTATAATATTGGTATTGGGGAAACTTAACTAATAAATTTAGTTGTAACTAATGAATTTAAGTTAATGAGAAACTTAAAGGTATTGTTAAATAAATGTATATAGAAAATGGAGCATGCGTTTTGATAAATAGTTTTATGTAGAATAATCCAAACATATAAAATAATACCAGTACACACAAATTGCGAATCCTTTGTGATGTGACTCTATTCGGCATTTAGTTAATTAATCCAGTGAAACCCCCCATGAACCCAAACATAGTATTTTTTTTCCTCTCTCTTAATCCAGACTTGAGTCCTATTTGGTTCCACTTTTAAAATTAAATTTTTTCCTGCAAATTATGTAATTGTAATTGAGACGTCAGCTGCAGTAAGTTGAAATTAATAGACGGCTGTCCAGTTTCGGAGTCATTAATTACTGTGCTAAATAGTATGCAGTAATTTAGATTGCTGTTCACCTTTCACATTACTGCGCTGTCTGTAGGGTTACAGTTCGGTTAATATAATGCATGTACATGATTTTTTGTATACAAATATATGCTACTTTGAGCACTAGACTGAACTTAAGTTCACAGCCTTCAGAGGACAAAACTCTTGTAGATTTGCTTAGGAAGGTGGGGTTGAGAATTTGTCCAAGGTTCATTTTTGAAAATATTCAGTCAGTGGCTAGAGGCAGGTTGATTAGGTTTCATATAATCAAGGTTTCAAGAAAGAAGATTGAATCTACAAATGACTACTACGAGATTGCTAAAACACGGGCAGTGGATTAACTTTTTGTCTTTCTGCTTTCAGGAATAAAGTTTGAGCTAAACCTAGTTCTGCAATCCCAAAACAACATGAAATCTTATAAATACTTCTTATTCAGATTTTGTATCCTGTGGGTTGTAATGAGAATGAATTTATTAAAGCTTATTAATGTATGGCAGATTTGCATTTAGGCTGCTCTCACTGTCTCTGAGGCAATATCACATTTAAAGATGTTTTATGCCTGCAGTTGTGGCTAAATAGGTTTTTAGGTCAATCTAATGGTGATGGGAGTTTCCACAGGGTTTGTTGGAAGATGCTGATTTTTCCAAAATTGTGAGTAGTCTATTTGTAGGTTAATCTTAGTTTTCTGCTTGCTTCATAAATGAAACTCAAAAATATCTCCCCCTACTATTTGTTGCTATTTTGCTTATTGTTCTTAAAATGCAAGACGTTTATATCAGTAGTTTACAATGTCTACCATTCTAAAATGTTTAAAGTTCCCATAAAAAATTCTGACAATGTCAATATTCTTACCATTGAGGTGGATTAAGTCCGGTTTAATGTTAGTGTCATGCAGAACGCTGCAGTGCATAGTCTCTCCTGTCCAGAGACACGGTAGCACAAAGCGGATCATATGTGCTTAAAACATATTGGACCCGTTTGACCCACCGCATTAGAATAATATAATAATATAAAATATAATTACTTTAGTAATACTTGTTATATTGAAATTACTCCGTGGTGATCAATGCCCCTTTTTAACATTCAAACCTCTGCCCCTGAAATGCTCTCATCTTTGTATAGACTGGATTGATTTTAATAACTGTATAAACTTGAAGTGTGCACCAAGCTCTAGGAAAATACAATTATTGGATCAGGACTCTATTTTGGCAGATATTCGATACTCGATGACAATGATCAGTTCGAGGGCACAAACTCGATCAGGACGTCCCTACTTATAACTGCTCTGGGATGGAGATGAGTTGGAAAATTGAGGCATAATCATTTGTTTTGTCTTCATAGGATGAATCTCGTATTAAAGTGACACTGGTGGATGCCAAGCCTGTGGACCACAGAGAATACAGCAAACGGCTGATCATCAACATAAGGAAGTTGGCTGCACAGTAGAACAACTGCCACAGTTACACAATAAATCCCAAAGCCATTGTGTGGCTTTTTTTTTTTGAGGTTTTTACAGTCTCGTGTGTACTATTTTTCTTTTTTGCTGCTGTTTTTCCCCCATATTGTATTTCAGGCTGAAATTTCACAAAACTATATATTTCTTTTTCTTTTTTTAAATGCTGCAGGATCCGAATAGCTTGTGTAGTTATCCACAGAATTGACTTATTGGCCACATCATGGCCTGAAGTTTTATTAAGAAAAGAAATGCTGATGCATTTTGATAAAGCGGAGAATTAAAACTTGGAGAATTAAAGATCAATGTACATTCAGGTGTTGAATGCTGTGATCTTTGGTTGGCTGTAGGAAAGTACAACCCCTGTTTTTTGTGTAAGAATGCCTGGACCAAACCTCTAGAACCTTGATAAGCCTATTCATACTCATGTGCTTGCCATCCACTCACTGTATTTATATAGAAATGCGCTATGTCTCTGCTAATTCTGTTGTTCAAGTAATAAAGCTGTTTGTGTTCTCAAGTCTATTTTTGTGGCTTTTTTTATGAAATCAATTTTCTGCTATATAAAATGGGTTGGGAGCTTAGAGGTGCAGTCACGTTTAGCGTTTGTGATTTTTACTTGTAATCCACACTATTTGTAATTTTGCTAGCTATGAGTAACTATTTCTCCATGTCATGTGGATTTGCCCTGTTTGCCAACAGAAAACCGCATGTTTTGAAAGTGACTTCTGTGTGAGCGGTCTTTCGTACTTCGCTGCACTATTGGCAATAGATTGTGACCCTTCCAATGTCACTAATGTGACTGCAGCCTAAATGTAAAGGAGACAGCCCAAACACAAACTAGTGACATAAACATATTATACAGGGAGTGCAGAATTATTAGGCAAGTTGTATTTTTGAGGATTAATTTTATTATTGAACAACAACCATGTTCTCACTGAACACAAAAAACTCATTAATATCAAAGCTGAATATTTTTGTATCAATATTTTAAGTAGTTTTTAGTTTTAGCTATTTTAGGGGGATATCTGTGTGTGCAGGTGACTATTACTGTGGATATTTATTAGGCAACTTAACAAAAAACAAATTTATACCCATTTCAATTATTTATTTTTACCAGTGAAACCAATATAACATCTCAACATTCACAAATATACATTTCTGACATTCAAAAACCCAAAAAAAAAAAAAAAATCAGTGACCAATATAGCCACCTTTCTTTGCAAGGACACTCAAAAGCCTGCCATCCATGGATTCTGTCAGTGTTTTGATCTGTTCACCATCAACATTGCGTGCAGCAGCAACCACAGCCTCCCAGACACTGTTCAGAGAGGTGTACTGTTTTCCCTCCTTGTAAATCGCACATTTGATGATGGACCACAGGTTCTCAATGGGGTTCAGATCAGGTGAACAAGGAGGCCATATCATTAGATTTTCTTCTTTTATACCCTTTCTTGCCAGCCACGCTGTGGAGTACTTGGATGCGTGTGATGGAGCATTGTCCTGCATGAAAATCATGTTTTTCTTGAAGGATGCAGACTTCTTCCTGTACCACTGCTTGAAGAAGGTGTCTTCCAGAAACTGGCAGTAGGACTGGGAGTTGAGCTTGACTCCATCCTCAACCCGAAAAGGCCCCACAAGCTCATCTTTGATGATACCAGCCCAAACCAGTACTCCACCTCCACCTTGCTGGCGTCTGAGTCGGACTGGAGCTCTCTGCCCTTTACCAATCCAGCCACGGGCCCATCCATCTGGCCCATCAAGACTCACTCTCATTTCATCAGTCCATAAAACCTTAGAAAAATCAGTCTTGAGATATTTCTTGGCCCAGTCTTGACGTTTTAGCTTGTGTGTCTTGTTCAGTGGTGGTCGAATTTCTGCCTTTCTTACCTTGGCCATGTCTCTGAGTATTGCACACCTTGTGCTTTTGGGCACTCCAGTGATGTTGCAGCTCTGAAATATGGCCAAACTGGTGGCAAGTGGCATCTTGGCAGCTGCACGCTTGACTTTTCTCAGTTCACGGGCAGTTATTTTGCGCCTTGGTTTTTCCGCACGCTTTTTGCGACCCTGTTGACTATTTTGAATGAAACGCTTGATTGTTTGATGATCACGCTTCAGAAGCTTGGCTATTTTAAGACTGCTGCATCCCTCTGCAATATATCTCACTATTTTTGACTTTTCTGAGCCTGTCAAGTCCTTTTGACCCATTTTGCCAAAGGAAAGGAAGTTGCCTATTAATTATGCACACCTGATATAGGGTGTTGATGTCATTAGACCACACCCCTTCTCATTACAGAGATGCACATCACCTAATATGCTTAATTGGTAGTAGGCTTTCCAGCCTATACAGCTTGGAGTAAGACAACATGCATAACGAGGATGATGTGGTCAAAATACTCATTTGCCTAATAATTCTGCACTCCCTGTATGCACCGTAAGTAATCGCACAGCCTTCATTTGGCAAAATGTGAATTCTGTCATGCCATAGTCACATTCTTGGGTAAGGAGGTTGGTCATGGTACCATCTGCAATTTAGAAGCTAAAGTTCAGACCATTGTTGAGTTTCCTGTTTTTCCCCAAATTTAAGAGAACAGGCGAATCCTTGGAACGGGTGGTTACTAAATTTTCTGACGTTGAAAAGCCTCACAGATAACATTCATAAAGCTGTCTTAACTGGAACTGTAAATGTCAACTTGCCTTTGAATCTTTAAAAAATTTGTTCCTTGTTGTGTTGGTGCGGTCTTGCTGCAGGAAGACCATCCAGGATGTTTTTACTCTAGCAAATCCAACTGTCATCAGATCAATTATAGCACCATAGAAAAAGAAGAGCTTGCTCTTTTGTTAGCTCCACAAAATTTTGAAGTTTATGTTGGCTCCAGTTCTCAACCTGTTGATGTTTTCACTGATCATAATCCACTTATCTTTTTGCAACGCATGTGTAACACAAACCAGAGACTCATTTGTCAGAGCTTTAATTAGCTAATTGTTTTCTGTATGGCGGTGTTACCGACCCTGTTTTGTTAGTTCTCTGTTGTTTTGTGAGTGTCTGTGTCTCTGTTCAGGAACGTCATCTGATTGGTTGCTGCAGGCTGATTGATGCTGTGTCCTTATTGGTGTACACATACTTTAAAAAGAATGTCATCACTACTACTAGGGAGAGAGAGACTGAAAGATTTTGTTGTACTTAGCGGAGTGTGTTTTGATTGTATGTAACAGAGTTTGTGTCTGTTAGGAGAGTTTTGATTTTGTTAAGAGTTTTAGAGATTATGAGTATTGTTTGCACCATTGCCTGTTTTCAGATGCTGATTTTGGATTGCCCTTTAAATGTTTTTGCCTGCTTGTAAATACTGAGTACTTGGGAAAGTAGGGTGTCTGACGGCACTTTTGTTTATTCTAAATGGTTTGATCTCCTTTTTTGGTTTGGGAGTTGGGTTGTGTATTGTATTTTGCTTGCTTTCTTTTGGGTTAGGTTTTAGGAAAGGTTTTTTGACACAGAAGTTTTGTTTGTTATTTTGGCCCAGTTGGCTCCTGCAAAAAAAAGTTTATAAATAATAATAAATAAATAATAAATTCAACATTGATTCAACTTCACTACAATTTTCATAGTATTTCATGTTGCACCCTTTACCCTGCGCGGGGTGTAACATACTTATTGAGGAGCGATTTTCATTTTGCAGTACATAAAATGAAAAAAATAAAAAATCCAATGTACTCTTTCTATTAAAGAAGAGTGCCATATACTGTATAAGAACCAGAAAGATGGATATCATATTTTTACCTTCTGTTCACCACTATTAAGTTTATGGCTGTTCGACACTTTCCTCCACACTTCTATAAAGTGTTGCCCTCTAAATTTGGCCACCATTGAAGTCTGGTTCTCTGGAGCTTTTGAGGAGTGCAGAAGTTGTTTTTCTCTCCCATTACATCTGCTGAATACTAAATCTTTTATTTGGCAACAAGATATCTCTGTAAAGTCCCCTTAAAACAGGCTCTTTCTGTCTCGAACTTCCTCTGGTGAAATCCCCCAGCAGCAAACGCAACATAAACCTCGTTCTAGCACACAGTTAACATCAGATGTGTTTTGTTGTATCCTACGTTAAAACCAAACAGCCTGTTTTCCTTTTATTATTTTTCCCCCATCTTTTCTTTCCTCATCAACTCACCTTGGCACATCCTTCACCGGCCAGCTGTGATTTGTAGTTCTCAGTGGTATAATGCTTCCTTCATGTGCCATCAGAAATGTCCTGCCTCCCAATTCTGAAATCGTGATTACGAGGTCAAATTTCGACTGCCAATTCATGTCATTCAAATCTAGTCCAATATTCTAACAAGGAAACTTGTATTTACATCTTTCCTGTTAAAATCTAGTTGAGAAACATTTTTGTGAATACAAATGCCTGTTTATATTTGTTCCTCGTTTACGAGGGCCATTGCGACTTGGGTGTTATTTAGGGGCATTTCAGTATAAATGGTGTCTAGTTTATAGCATCTCTTGCTGGTTCGTGTTAAGAGGCACGGCGACATAATGAGTGATATGTATTTTGTCTAAGCCTCAGGGCAAGTCCAGGCTTGGGATGGATGCGGGCCCACATAGTGCAAGTCTATGCCTGTGCGTTTGTGCCCCTGGCTATTAAGAGCAGCATTAAAATATGCTTAATATATTCTGTGATATTGAACGCACTTAAGTCAATACTGCAAATATTTCTGTCTTGAGGTTCTATATATAAGACAAATCCAATAACTTTTTACTGGTACAGTGGTGCTGAGCTTCTTCTCATTCAAGTCCCAGTTACGTTCATACAAAGGCTCATGCAAACTTTTGTATTGTAGTCAAAATTATTCACTGCTTTAGTGATATACTGTTAATCTGTAGATAGTGCCATTGTGGAAACAATTAAGATCATTATGCTTTTGAAGTTTATTTAATTGAGGCAAATTAAAATGGAAAAGTGGCATTCTTTGTATTTCTCTGGCTCTTATTTGTCTTCACACACACATGGTGTGCATAATGCAACAGTATTTATTTTTAAATTGCACACAATAAATTAAAAAGAATTAATCTACAAAAAACGTTAAGTCTGATTGCCCAGTAGTTCATATATAATGGAAACCAAAGAAATTACAAGATTACAAAGAAACCCCCCCCCCCAGGAGAAAAGCACATTATTACTTCAATTTTAGAATCTAAAACATTAACCAAATGATTAATTTGATTTAAAATTCTTGATTAAATTAGTACAATTAATAAAGCAATGAATAATTAAAGCAATAAACTGAAAAGTTTTTTTGTTCCTCTATCAATCTACGTTTCTCTACATTATATTTGAACATTTCTGGCCTCTTGTTGTCTCTCCTAACCTTTTTGCACTCTATCCATTGTATTGTCCTTTCATTTCATTATTCTTCAGTGACATCTCCTGATGAAGCCAAACAGATAAACAGTTTGTCAACTGCTCTTAACAAAATCTAAACACCATGATAAAAAGTCTTATAAATCCATTGAAGTGATAAGAGCTGAGAAGAGAGTGGCGAAGAAGTTTCTGCAGGAGGATTATCTCAGACGCCTTGAAGAGAGATGCACTCTGCTATTACCCAGACAACGAAAGGGCTCTTGGCAGGTCTCAGAACGGCAGATAAAGGAAGATGTGTGTGGTAATGAAGATGCCAGAGTGCCTGGTTGCTTCCCTGGAGCTTGGCCTGCGCAGGAGTTGTGCTTTGCATTGCGCTGAAGCCCTCTGCCCTGATTAAGACCTTAAACAGTGATTTGGCTCAGGGGAGCGATGAAGATTATCTTTTAGGCTCACACTGGTCTAGCCCTGCTTATTGTGACATGGGTGAGAAGCACAGATAGTGTGCCAAGTGCTTTTATCCTAGCAAATGAAGTTGATGCATATATCTTCTGCACCAAACTTTGACCTTAAAGGATAGTTGTCTTTCCTGAAACTCAAATAGTAGCGTTTGGTGCTTGCAATGCCAAGGTCTTGGGTTTGATTCCCAGGGGAGTCAAGAACTGGTTAAAATGTCAATGTGTATGTTGAATGCAATGTTAGTCACTTTGGATAAAAGCGTCTGACAAATACATAACTATAAATGTGATTCACTGAAAAATGAAAATCCTGTCATCATTTATTCACCTCAAGAGAAGCTAGGTTATCAGGGATAAAATTATTGACTACAGGGGGACTTTAACGGGACAGTTCAGACCCAGTTTTTTGTCATAATTTACTCGCCTCCAAGTTGTTCCAAACCGGTATGAATTTTGAAGAAAGTTAGTAATTCAACCGTTAATGGGCCCCTTTGACTTTGACCCCTTTCATTGGGGTCCGTCAACTGTTTGGCTACCCATATCCTTCAAAATATCTTCTTTTGTGTTCAGCAGAACAAAGAAATTAATACAGGTTTGGAACAACTTGAAGGTGAGTAAATGATGACTCAAAATTTGGGCTGAACTGTCCATTTAAAGTCCCCCTGTTGTCAATCCTTTTATTCCTGATAACCTAGCTTCTCTTGAGACTCCACTGCTTCAGAGAATAGTTAATGATATGCTAAAGCCCGCCGGGACGCTGACATGATTGGTTACAAATTAGTTGGTGACGCAATAAAGAGTGTTTTCAAACCGTGTCTTTAGATCACTGCAGTTTTAAAGAGAAAATACTCTTTGGTGTTGACTTATGAATTGCACGTGGTTTGTCTTGCAGCATATTATAAACATCACATACAAGGTACATTAAAACTTGATTTTCACCACAGGGGGGCTTTAACTGTGAAGGGTGTTGTGGGAATTCAGCTAATGGCATCTTTTTCACTTGCCTCCCCTTAAGGGTGAATTTTGTGTGTTTGTTAAAATGTTCTCACATCCCAATTTAATGTGTGGATTAGGAAGTAATCCTGAATATTAGCCTTCTATATAAACATTTGTTTGGTTTGAAAGCACATTTTTGCGTCAGATTAAAAAAATAATAAAGGGAATTGAAATTGTGTATATCATAACTGCAACTTTGTGACTTTATAGATTGCACATTTATTTCTCATGAGTATATCTCAGAATGAGGCAATGTCTTGAAACTGTGACTTTATATCTCACAGTGTGACTATTTCTTGTACTTATTTTTATTACGTAATTACTTTTTTTATTATTTATTTTAGTAATTCATTAATGCACATTTTATTTATTTACATTTACTATTTGTTTTTTTTAATTGTGTGTGTGTGCTATTTTTTACTCTGAGATGAAACATTTTTATTTATTGTTATTTTTTTGTTGTTGTTTTATTTTATTACTTTATTTAACTATTCTCTTTTTAAGGCAAAACTATCTTCCATATTTACCGTCTTTCGGATGAGACGTTAAACCGAGGTCCTGACTCTCTGTGGTCATTAAAAATCCCAGGATGTCCTTCGCAAGAGTAGGGGTTTAACCCCGGCATCCTGGCCAAATTTGCCCATTGGCCTTGGTCCATCATGGCCTACTAATCCCCCCCATACTATAATTGGCTTCATCACTCTGTCTCCTCTCCACCAATAAGCTGGTGTGTGGTGAGTGTTCTGGCGCAATATGGCTGCCGTCGCATCATCCAGGTGGATGCAACACATTGGTGGTGGTTGAGGAGATCCCCCCCCCCCCTACTATGTGAAGCGCTTTGAGCTCTGGAAAAGCGCTATATAAATGTAACATTTCTTCTTCTTCTATTGTGATGGGTGGCTTTTTTATTAACTTTCCTCTTTTATTTATTTTTACTCTGAAAAGAGAAAATAGCCATGTCTCAATTGATTTCATTATTTATTTTATTAACTTTCCATTTTTGTTTTTTACTCTGAGGTGGAATTTATGCAAAACAGTATCATGCAGATGTTTTGTAAGTGGTTGTCTCTGTTTGTGTTCATGTGATTTGACTCTTAAACAGAGTGTAAAGCAGCAGTACTGATGATGGCAGCATACCAGAGACAAATGCAGAGATAGCCTTCAGATGGGAGACCATAATTGTAATGAATGGAGAGGGGAACAGTATGTGGGAGTCTCACTTAAGATTCATGGGCCTGCTGCAGATGCGGAGGCTTGGAGAAGATAAAACAGCGAAAGAGAAAGCAGGTGTCAGTAAGACTTAACCAGAAGGCCATATAGTCTGAGCAGGGCTTGAGATGTGCACATCGCCATAGATGGACAAAACATTCTGCTTGTAGACTAAGTTAGCTATATTGTCTTGGCCTTTCAATTAGATGTCGAAAATTTCACAGACATTTACGTGGTTGGCAGGTGCAAGGTAGATGCTTTTTATAATTGTTGAGATAAAAAGGAAACGGGTTGCGTATCCGGCGAAAAAGTGGCTGAGATTGAATTTGTAGATACAAATGACATTGTGACTCCTCTCCTGTTCTCTTCTGTAATTGGATTAGGCTCTAGATAGTGTTTTTGTTTTCTATTGTCAGACACCGGATTACTCAGACGTCTTCTTTCATGCCAATAAATAATACATTTTGGCAGCAATAGGGGTGAGCGTTGTTATTTCCCTGTGCAGCATCTATATCTGTCAGACAGGAGCTTTTTTACTCCAAATGTGGATCATTCCTTTTTATTCAGCTTTAGTCTGTAAATCCTTGTGCAAGTGTCAGTCTGTGAAAATAAATACAATTTTGCAGAGCATCCTTCCCATCCCCACAACCCTTGCGACAATTATTTGAACGTGGATGGAATTTCGTAGCAACAGAGACACAACATTTTGAAAAAAAGTGTTCCAATACTCTCTTCCAAACACTTCACAAATCCACAACAGATGGTTTCATCCATTAGCTTGTATTTGAAGTCACTGAAAATCGGACACATTCTAAAATGTAATTTATTCATGTATTGGCAAAGCTGAGTATTCAACTTTAACTAATGTTTATTACATATTTTACAGATGCAGTTTTTAATTGAGTTACACAATTTCATTTAAGTAGTGCTACAATAATCTCTGAACACATAGGCAAGACAAAGTTAAAACTGCAGTATAATAATCTGGGACACTAAAATTGCTTTTAAAATTTAGCAGTTTAAATTTTGTCACAAAATGTTGTTCAAGCATTATCATACAATAGGCTCGTGCAATTCAAACAAAAAGTCTTTAGGGGCTTAACAGCTGCCTTAAATAGTCCTTGCAAGACTATTAGCATTCATATATCACTGTAATGTATGGATGAGGAGACTGCAGTGAGCAATTTAAAGTGTGCCGCTGTAATGAATGAATATTTAATATCCGCTAAATGGTTGCAAAATTATCTGACAGGCCAGAGTTTGAGTTATGAGATCAGTCTAAGAATGATCATTTTTGTTCTGGTCCTCCAGCGCTAGAACATGTGACTCAAATTGCAATTCAGTTAACCGAGCTAAACTGCCTTGTCCTGAACAGAGATAAATAGTGCGGTTTATAAGATGGAGACTAATAGAGCCATTATGATAAAACACCATATTCTGTTGTTATTTATTTGTGTCTGGAGAATGTAGACTGATTTCCTCGAAATGTGTTTATCAAGAGGTTTTGTTTCTTTGGACGAAGCAGTTGAAGGGTTTGGGAAGTGAGCTGAATCATAAAAGAAACAATACAAAGGAAGACCATCAAAGCTGTGTCACATCACTGTTGCATCTACATTCTCCTTAAAACCTGACATTGAAGACATTTAGCCCAACTTTTGATAATCTCAAAAAATATTTTGAAATTTCTAGATGTATCCATTGTAGATAAGTGTTTAATCTTTATTTGAGTTTACTTGAGCTTTTTTTCATGGATCTTGAATGGAAGCTAATATCCTTGAACAAGATCAACAGTAGGCCTATATTTTAAAATCAGAAAATATAAGAAATTTGTTCAGACATACTCTTAAAGAAAAAAAGTTATCATAAAACAAGGGGTTTTCAAACTGGGATCCAGGAATGCAAGGGGATGCTAAAATATTTGAAGGTAATGGGGAAAAATGTAGGTATTAGATTGAAAAACAAATTAATTTAATTTGATATTAAACATCTTAACAGTTAGACAAGAACAACAATAATAAAACCTTAAAGATAATACAATTGTAAGTATTATTAAAATATAATATAAATACAGTATATTTATTTATTAAAAGGTTATTTATATAAGAATATGCATTGTGAACTTGCCAACAACTGGTAGAATGTCTCAGTGGAAGAAATGTTTTCACCATTTATTTTCTTTCTTGTGTTTTCTTCACTCCATTTCCTTGACTGCCTGCTGCACTGGTTACACCATCTTAAAAGCTATGGAGTTCAGTAAACACTGCTTTAAAACTCTGCTCTGCAGGCTTCTCTACAGACATTTGATTGTGTAACAGTCATTAAGTTTGATTGCACATCAGAACTGCTGAGGCCTAAAGGGACAGTTCACCCCAAAATGGTTGAAGATTCTTTGAACTGGAACTGTTCCTAGTCCTAGTTGGTGACGAGTGATTGAGTGAGTGAGTGAGTGAGTGAGTGAGTGAGTGAGTGAGTGAGTGAGTGAGTGAGTGAGTGAGTGAATGATTGAGTGAGAGTGAGTGAATGATTGAGTGAGTGAGTGAGTGAGTGAGTGAGTGAGTGAGTGAGTGAGTGAGTGAGTGAGTGAGTGAGTGAGTGAGTGAGTGAATGATTGAGTGAGAGTGAGTGAATGATTGAGTGAGTGAGTGAGTGAGTGATTGAGTGAGAGTGAGTGAATGATTGATTGAGTGAGAGTGAGTGAATGATTGAGTGAGTGATTGAGTGAGAGTGAATGAGTGAGTGAGTGATTGAGTGAGTGAGAGTGAGTGAATGAGTGAGTGAGTGAGTGAGTGAGAGTGAATGAGTGAGTGAGTGAGTGAGTGAGAGTGAATGAGTGAGTGATTGAGCGAGTGAGAGAGAGTGAGTGATTGATTGAGTGAGTGAGTGAATGATTGAGTGAGTGAATGATTGATTGAGTGAATGATTGAGTGAGTGATTGAGTGAGTGAGTGATTGCGTGAGTGAGTGAGTGATTGAGTGAGTGAGTGAGAGTGAGTGAGAGTGAGTGATTGAGTGAGTGATTGAGTGAGTGATTGAGTGAGTGATTGAGTGAGTGGTTGAGTGAGTGGTTGAGTGAGTGAGTGAATGATTGAGTGAGTGAATGATTGAGTGAGTGACTGAATGATTGAGTGAGTGATTGAGTGAGTGAGTGAATGATTGAGTGAGTGAATGATTGAGTGAGTGAATGATTGAGTGAGTGAGTGAATGATTGAGTGAGTGATTGAGTGAGTGAGTGAGTGAGAGTTAGTGAGTGAGGGATTACGTGAGTGAGTGATTGAGTGAGTGAGTGATTGAGTGACTGAGAGTGAGTGAGCGAGTGAGTGATTGAGTGAGAGATTGAGTGAGAGTGAGTGAGTGAGTAAAAGATTGAGTGAGAGTGATTGAGTGAGTGATTGCGTGATTGAGAGTGAGTGAGTGATTGAGTGAGTGAGTGATTGCGTGATTGTGAGTGAGTGATTGCGTGATTGAGAGTGAGTGATTGCGTGATTGAGTGAGCTAGTGATTGAGTGAGTGAGAGTGAGTGATTGAGAGAGAGAGAAAGAAAGAAAGAAAAGAGGAAGAAGGAGAGGAGCACTTGCTGGGGACTTTGGTGTGAGGTTGCAATCTCTTTTGCATTTGTTTGGTATACTGGTGTTTTCTGCGTTATCTGCTTAGAGTCATATAGTTCTGCGATGACTCTTTCGCTCAAAAATCTTTCAAAAGTGTGCTTGAGCTAATAACGATAGTCACAAAATAATATATCTGAAGTGAAATGTAAAAAGTGAAATCTGTACTTTGTGGACAGTTTCTGCACTCTTTCACCCTAGCGTTAGTTCAGACCACCTCATCATACACTTGAAAGAAATGGGCTCATTTACTCTGTCAGTTAAACCTTCTCAAGATGAGTGGGAGAATCTGTCTCTGTCTGTATGAATGTTGTGTCTCACTTAAAGCACACTCAAATAGTTTTACACCAGGTCAATGGGAGAGAATCTGACATTTTATTTCAGATCTTAAAAGCAAAGGCAGATTTCAGAGGATCCCTCCAGTCACTCATGAGTATAGTTGAGAGTGGGTCGGGGAGAAGACAGACAGCTGATGACTGAGTTGAAACGTGGGGTAGTACAATGACAGAATCATCTGCAGTGCTGTCAGACATTACTCTCATCTCCTCAGTTTCCACTCCATCTGTCAGGGAATGTATGACACAAGTTCACGATCCCCCTTTGGTCTCACCAAACATATGTGGAAAAGAAAACATTACATCAAAATCCACTAAATAAACGTCAAACGTTTTATTGTGAACAATTATAGGTTCATGCTACTCTAAAGAACAAAACTTTAATCCAAAATATCTAATGCTATTTTACCTTGCATAACCAAGTTGTTTTTATGTTGACCTATTTAAGACAGAGAGCACAATTGCAAGTATGATATCGCTTTTGTTTAACAGGTAAATAATCAAGAAGTAAATATTAATTCATGTCCATTTTAGACAGTATTGCCATAGCATACTTTAGTTTTGCTAAAGAACATACACAGAAAAATCATCTGACAATCATACTGGCAACTCCAGAAGTAATACAAATATTGATCTTGAGCTCTGTCATGGGAACTCTGTATAAACAATTTAATAATCAATTAAAAAGGACACACATTAGAGCAGCGGTTTGAAAAGTGGATGGATGTATGATTCCATTGTGGGTGCTATATTTTCCAATAGTATCCAGAATGCAGAACTGCAGCACCAGCAGTTTCAGACCAGCAGCCTCTGTACTGGAGTAAAGATGGAGCTTAAATACCGAGCTGATTAAAATCCAAGTAATAATAGATCATATTTAATAAACTAAAATTATGTGTATGGGAAGTGCAACTCGGTTAACTACACAAGTTCCACTCCTCACTTCTGTCCCTTGGCTGCTGGTCTGAAACTGCTAGCGGTTCTGCTGCTGGACATATTCCCCATCTTCTGGTGAGACAAAGGAATTAATTCAGCTTGACATTGGTTATTGTGGTGCATTATGGGATTGAATGAGTTGTTACTGGACATTGAGTAAGACAACCTGTCACTCATATAAGACCACCATAATGATCCCACCAGCCAATCAATCAAGTGGTGCAGGTATGATGTTTAATTCACCTTTATACTGTATATATATATATATATATATATATATATATATATATATATAAAGAACGGTAAACATAACTTGACTATACTTTGACATTTTGTTCAACACACACACTGCACACACTGTCTTATCTTGTTAAAAACATGTTTTCAAAATTTTTTTTTTATTTCTGGTAGCCTATGTGTGTGTGTGTGTAATTTATGCTGTAGAACAAAATGTTAAAGTATAGTCAAGTTGTTTATGACTTTATTTGAAACATAAAGCGAAAAAAAAGTATAAAACCCAAGAAAATCTCGAAGGAACCAGGTAGTGTGTGCATTAGTGTGTTCACACTCACAGCTCGGTTCAATTAGCAATGCTGTGTGCTGGGATAAATGCGCATGTATGTGTGTATAGCTTAAATCTCTCCGTCACACACACAACCTAAGATCTGCTGTGGAGACGCGGTTCTGATGCCTGTACCGAATTGTGCTGGACAACATCGCGACTCTGATGAGAAAAACAGGTATTCTTGAGCATTCTGCCCTTTTTAGGGTCGCGTCTTATGACATTACAAATCTTTGGTCCGTGTTGTATTCATATTACATTCGAACACGCTTTTCACCGGCGTCGGCCCGCTAGTTTAGGGTTCGGAAAGCCGTATTCACACCTGATCAAATGAACCGCGCCAAAACCGATTTCGTTTTAATCGAACCAAACGTGCCAAGTGTGAACACACCCTTACGGGATCTGACGTTATACTTGCATCAGTGGACACAATCTAATCCCGCCCTAATTGGTTTTTCGAGAAGCTGTTTCGGTCATTTATGCTTCACAGGGAAGAAAAGACGTTCATACTGAATTTAATTCAGAATTATGTCAAATTCATAAAATTAAATTGGTTGTAAACGCCGAGATGCTTTCAAGATGTTTTTTTGCCACGGTGAGTGCTCCATTTCCCCAAGTTATGACTACTAGACATCACCTAAATCATGTATCAAGCTGATTGCTTACCGTCTTACTGTTTTTATTTATTTTCTATTTATTTTATTTATATTTTGCCATTGCATATCATTTAACTCTGAGAAGCATGCCAAATTCATTAAGTTAAATTGGTTGTAAATGCCATTTCATGATGTTTTTTTTTGCAATGCTTTCTCTGCACAGAGACAAAAGGCAGTGGCCCAACAAATCCAGAAGTCTTTTTAATTAGCAATGTAAATGCAGTTGGGCAAATTAGTTTAGGTTTGGCAGATACTTTGCTTGTTGTTTGAGCGTTATTTACAGACCCGCTTGGCTAAGTAAGCTTACTGCCAAATGAGCTAACAGACCCAAGCTGTGGTGTTGAGAGCCATTGGGATGTGCGTTTATTGTGTGTCTTTTCGACAAGCATCAAGGAAGAAAAACCAAGTTAATGCCACTGCATAACTTTGAGTGGATATAATCACTGGAAAGCAACCCACACCAGAAATATCAAATGTCCATTGAAGGGGGTTTAGGCATGGCGAAGAGGCCTGTAAAATGAGAGATAAGACCGTGAGTAGGTTCTAACCATCACAGCCACATCTGTAGTAATACTCTCCCATTTTATGCTGAAACACTGTGTCCTAAATTGGCCCGCTGGTGACCCTCTGTTTCCTAGTGGGCAATTGATGTTGGCAGACTGCTGTAAGATCAGAAGCTCAGCCTGTCCTGCAGTCTGCTCTGGAACGTGATAGGACTACACTGAACTGTTAAGAAAGAGATATGTCTGTTTGGATGCGGCGACAATGTTTTGTTAGCAAAGGTTTACTGTGAGCTCTGCATGGAAAGTGACGCTGTGGGCAGTGTGACGAAGGGCCGACTCGAGGCATCAAAGCTTTTCTGAGCAGCAGGCGAGCCCTGAACTAAATCCAGCCTTTCAAGCCCACGGTGTTGGTTTTCTTTCCAGGTCTTGTCCCCAGATTCTCTTGTGGCTCTGGGTGGGAGGTCTGGCAGGACTTAATGTGAAAAACAAACAGCAGCTATCATTGAAACCTGAATTACACAGATAAAGAGAGGTGGGATATGTTAGGCTAAGGGCAACATCATTTGGCGTCGTTACTGTGTCCCCTTTTCTTTTTATTCCTGTACACCAATATATACAATTATTGTAGACTGCTTAAAAAGTTTCTATTCAAATGCAACAGGCTTGAGAATCAAAAGAGCATTTCTTTAAGCCATAATGAATCATTGTAATAAAAAAAAAAAAAAAAAAAATAGATTGTTTTAAAATTATAAACATGGCTATATGGTTTATAAATATGGAGACAAAATGCACAGGCACCATTCAATTTAAAAATCTTTGTTTATATACATTCTATAATTTAAGAACAAAGTTATGTGACAATGAAAGTCAATGATAACCAAACACTCTGAGGGCTGGATTCAAAATTATACCAAAAATCAATGTACAAAAACTGAGTTGCATATTTATTAAGAAAAATATGAAGAACCTTTAACGTACATGGAACCTTTACAGTTAACAATACGTTTCTTTATTTCTCAAGTGTCAAATACGTTGTTGTTTTTTCTCTATCAGAATTCATTGTGAAGCATCATCTATTGTGAAAGGTCATTTAATTATGGGCATTGTAGATTCTGCATGCTGGATAATACATTCAACAAGTACTGTTTATTAATGAGTACAGCAACAGTAACATCTTCAGCTAATTCAGAGATCATTTCCATCTAATGTGGTTATATCTCTTAATCCTGGTATTGAATCTTTTATGAGCACAACAACCATACTCATTTGCACAGTCACAGTCAGAGCCGAAGCACAACCAAAACAATGTTCCTCTGCAAAATTAATGATTTTTTTTAAACTACTAGTGTAAGAACTTCTTCTATAACACCCTTTGAACCTTTATATTTAATATTGTAGTTAAGATCAGACTCTTGACTGTGGCGATCATAAAAACATCACTTCCTTTACCCACAGAACTCCATGTGGCAAAACATATTGACTGTTCCTCATCAAAACATGATGTGTTTTTATGTTTTTAGATTTCATATGCACTCAAGTGACAGTGACCTCTGCTGTTTGTCACTAAAATGCTAGAGGAAAAAGAGAAAGCTATGTCTCTTTGGTTTAATGGCAATGCATTTTTTTTATTTTTTTTATTGTTGTAGTAATTGAAATTAAAATTTAGTTTCATTATCTAAACAAATTATTTATGGCTTATACATTTCCTCAGCTTTAGGGTCCAAATTAACTTTTTGCCAGGATTTGATAATTTTTTGTGACATTTATTCATCCTTTTTATTGAAAAGAGTATTTATTTTACTAATACAATATCTGTTGCAGGTATGCACATTAGATGTGAGGTTCCACAGGCTTTAGGTCTTCTTGTTGATCCAAAAGAAGATTTATAACTGAGATTTTCTGACTCTGGTTGGTCCTTTCACAGTCTTCTTTTGAAAAAAGGACCTAGGCTAGCAGTCTGTTTAGAACAACGCAAATTAGTCATCTGTGTGTGTGAGTGTGTGTGGACCTTAGTAAAAGTTAGCTTTATCTTAACTCCCACCAGACACATTGTTCTGCCTAGTGAAGGAAAAAAAGTACCATTTCAGGTGAACAAATGCATTGTCGGCACTCTTTGTTCTCTTCTCCCTGTTTTAAAATGTTATTCATGTTCTTATTCCAAAAAGGCTTAGTACCAGAATCCATGCTTTGGCTAGTAAGCTTAAAAACACTAAGCAATTATCTTACTGACAACAGGCCTGTTTCTCAAAAAACACTTGTCCAAGTTATAAATCACAGTCCTTTTCTTCTAATCGTTTCAATCCCAAGTTAATAAACATACAGGGAGTAATAAAGATTCCACTCCGACAGAACCATTTTCGATTACTCTGTATTTGATGGTGTGATTTGGAGTGTTTTTGTTACTCGTCTGGAATTTCAAACACTGCGCTAGGGACCTTTTGCAGTTTTTTTTCTTTATTCGGCGTTCACCCTGCCCACGGCTGGGGATGCTGTGGAATCTGAGATTGGAGTAAGTATTTGATTGACAGCTCAATGAGCTCTCTGTCACCTCCTGCTCCTCGTGGCCAAGTGTTATTGATTCAGTTGGAATTGATTATGGCTTCAGATGACTTTTCAATGGACTGTGGCCTAAGTAAGACAGTAAGATTGGGAGGTGGTGTGGAATGAAAGCGCTGTTAGATGAAGAAGAGATGGGAGACAGATAAAAGGACGGTGAGGGGAAGATAGGATTAGGTCAGAAACTGAGAGTAACAGGTTGTTCGTGGATAATCACATGGCCAGCGGTATCTTAGAGATTCTGCCCCGAGATCAAAGAATTCGCACACAGAGTCTGACACTGAATCAAATGAATCCCCTGACATTGCAACCCTTGTTGTCGGCGATATTGGTTTTCTAAATGACCTCATGAGCGCCTAGGAAAAAACATGGTTAAAATTCCCTCAGCAGTGGGTAAGACAAGGCCAGGTTAGGCTGCAATTACAGTCATTCATTCCGTGGCACTCGTTGTATATTTAACCTGGTGTCTGGTCATTGTGAAGGGAATGCTGTGTGGCTGGTCCAGCTGATTAGTGTGTTGATGTTGCCCTGGCTGTTTATTAGCCTCAGCCTGTCAGTCAGGGCGTATTTACATCACATGGTTCAAGTGAACCAATTCAGATTTTTTTCCTCCCATGTGACAGGGATCGGATATGATCCACGAACACAGGAAAAAAAAAGCACATGGATTCCGATTACTCTCAGATTAAAGCCTCATTCATTTGTTTAAATGAATCAGATACATGCATTTCCATCTGCCATATTATCACTGTAAAGCTGCTTTGTAACAATCATGCATACAATTTCTATTGTATAAAGCGCTATGGTCAGTGTCGAGTCATATGTCATTGAATAATGGCGAATGATGTCAGCTCAGATGGACGCCAACCACGACCACATGACTTTTCAACGTCACAATATACGACAAAGCCTCAACCGAAGGTTTTTTTTACCTTTAAACATGGTGAGGAAAGCAAATGATTGCATTTTTTTAACTTAATTTTCAGCCTAAGCTTTTCCGGGTCAGTATGCGTACCTTGGGTTGTTTCTGTATATAGTGGGTGTAGTGTAAATTTAGATATTGGATATGAGTCACTTTTAAAAGATGTAAGCTGGTCGTCAAAAAAATCGGATATAGTCAATTGGGTATCAAGAGCTGCAGTGTAAATGCAGCCCTATTGACCTGCTGTGTCCAGACTAGCGCTATAAATGCCCCCTCATGAAGCATAGTATTTATGGCCTGCAGTAGAAACGGCTTACAAGAGCCTGTGTATTTCTGTTTATTGCAGCTATCGATCGGTTGATTTGCTTTTCAGTGTGCAGGCTGTCAAACATATGAGTGTGTGTGTGTTTTCAGGGCTTTTCTTGAATATTAAAGGAATAGTTCACCCCAAATTGCAAATTGTATGGTCAAACCTGTAAGACGTTCTTTCTTCTGTGGAGCATAAAAGACGATATATATATATATTTTTTGTCCATCCTATGGAAGTCATTGGTTTCTTTTTTAACTATTTCTAATAATCTTAATTATTTAACATGTTATAGTCCAAGCATTAAACTCAGGGCCTCAAAGTGCTTTAGTTGTTTGCTGTGCAAAAGATGAACGTGAACAAGAAGAGGAGACATGAACTGGTCCTTAAATAGAAAACTATTTAAAGGCTAATTCAACTTTCCTCTTTTCTGTTAGTTATGGAATAGTTCATATAAATATAGTGATGATAATAGTGTTAGAGACATATTTTAATGAAACATCTAAAAGGAACAACATTTATTTGAAATAGACGTACTTAATGTAAATGTCTTTACTGTCATGTTTGACCAATTATAGGAAGTTGAATTACAATTCTGCATCATCTTGACCAACTTAAGTCAAGTTAATGGTCCCCATTTAGAATTACTCATTGCTAATACAATAAAATAGCCAGAATAGGGAATTTCATCCTCACCGTTGTTAATTCTCTCCCCTGTTGCTGCATGGCAGGCTAATCCCTCTTCTTGTGAAGTGCATGAAACCCCCTCCCCCTTTACTAGACCTACCTTTCAGGAGGTCAAATGAGAAACATCCTCTAGATTCTGATGTAGGACATCTGACTGCCCTCACTGGCTCTTTGCACATCCTGTCTGACAGCTGGTGGTATTGTTAAGCTCTCCCACCGTGTGACATTAAACCCTCTCACACGTATCATCCTAAACTAGTCTTTGGCTCTGTCAGGGTGAAGATGATAATGCTCTTACTGTTTAATGTCAGAATTTGCTCTCCTCTGACACCTTTCTGAGTTCAGCGCTGCTCTTGTTCAGGCTGGATGGCAGTTATGGGGTATGGCAGTTCATCAGATTACGTTTAGTCTCTATCCCGTTACAAGGTCTACGCGACCTTCTTTTGTCTGCGCTGATGAGCCCGTTAGAGAATCATTGGTTTAGTGAGTGACGTCGGCGTGGCCTCTCCTCTCTGAGTGCAGAAGGGTCATCGGGGTGCCTTGTAGATGTTGACCTTCTGTCATGTTGAAAGTGCGTCTTGTTGACACCCTGACAAAATGCTAAGCTAAGTAAAAAGTGTGGAGAGCGGCAGACGTTTGACCTGATCTCTCCCAAAGCACTGGTGATTATTTATCCAAAATGAGGTGTCTCGTATGTGTCAAGTGTCAAGGCTCCTGGGTGACAAGGTCAGAACATCTCAGCAAATAGAAAACTCTCACAGTCCCAAGTCATTAAGATATCACTCAGTCTTTTTGTGTGGCATATTTTTGAAAGTAAACTCAGTCATAGTCGATGCTGTATATTCTTCTGTGAGTTCCTTCATTTGATTCAGATTTAACTGTACAGGTCATCTTTTGTATTAATAATTAGACTTAATAATTAGAGGAAGTGCTGAAAGGAACCTGAACATGAATTAGAAATGCCTCTAAAAATAAAATAAAAATGCCCCAGAAATTTGTTGCAGGGTTGGCAGCAAACTGAAAAGCTGTATGGAGTTTCTCTATTTAAAAGAAAAAATTCAGATTCAGAACATATAATATCCATTAATATTTAGTTATATGCCTGGTTATATCTTGCAAAAGTACTCTAAGCTACAGTTGTGTTAAATTATGGATACTTGTTAATCATTTTCAAGATTGAGAATTTATTTTAATGAACTATTTTAAGCATTTGACATGAGGATGACAAAAAAAGATTTTTTAGGGTTGCTAAGAAAAATATTTCTCTTTAAGTGAAAAGTTGATTTCTGACTCCAAAAGAGCAACAGTAGCAGAAAAGTTCACTCCCTTGTAAAGTCAAACTTGTTTTGACATTGGGAAAATCCATCTAGAAATATTACAAATCTAAAATCCTTAAAAAAAAATTGTATTGCCTCAGTACATGTTGTACAAGCTGGGAGTTAGACCAAGGGCCATTGTCAGCAGTTTGCAGTGCCATATTTGTATACGCTTTTTTATTGTTTTCATTCTACTGGAAACTGAGTGTGTTTTAGCATTATTGAATTGCAATTGCATTACCTATAGTGGTATGCTAGATAGTTCATTGAAGTATTGTTAATCTCAGTGTTGTCTGATGTCTACTCTATGTCTTTCATTCCAGTGTCAGAGGTCTATTAAAGTGAGATCTTGCTTTTGTTGTGGTTTAATTTTTTATTGAATCTTAGTTTTTTGGGGCACCCTGAGCTGTTCAAGACACTTTGCTTTTATGTTCACTACAGTCCATTCCTGTATATAATAAAGAGTGTGCATATATACAGTAATCTTCGTAATGTGTATGTAACATTCAAAGGTTTTATTTTTTACATTTGTGTCGTTGGATATGGTATCGTATGTTGAAACCCAATACTTATGTTTAAAAGTTTCATTCAGCAATTTCTCTCAAACAAAACACTGCGAAGGATCATGTATTATTTTTATGGGAAATAAAGGCCACATTTGGAGGTCACTTTTTTTTTAAGGAGCGTTTGAATTGGGACAGCCTTTGTTACACAGCGGTGACTCAGTCCGTCTTCGACGGATGCATCCTCTGAATTGGAACGAAGCTCATATATTGCTAATGAATTCTTGAAATTTTGCGCAGCTGAATGGTTTCAGATCTCTGCCTCGTAAATGCCACCTAATTAATATTAACATATAAAAGAGCACCAATCAACGTCAGAAACCTTTAGTTGAGTGGCAAGAATGGCTTATATCTTCAAATACCTTTGCCACAATGTACGCAAAGACCGATTTGATCTTTAAGTGTGAAAGCACTAAAATCCAAGGCAAAGTTTCTATTTATAAAAACTATCTTTGATGTGGAAAAATGCTTAGTACCACGTACACACTTTTCCTTGTGGCCGAGAAATCCAAGCAATTCTTGCCACTCAAGTAAAGGATTTGGACGTTGACTTTTATATATTAATGAGATTTACAAAGGAGGCATTTACAAAGCAGAGATTGGAAACCATTCATCCATGCACAATTTTAAGCTCATTTATGATTTGTAAATTTCCCTTCTGGAAGAGAGAAGTATGCACGTTTTTTGAATCTCTTGCAAACGTTTGATAAATTATCAAATGGTCAAATGTAGGATGGCTTTTACGCATTTTATAAATGAGGCTCTTGGTGTATGGATGACTTGATTCTAGCACAAATTGTTGTGTGATATTGCTTGATCCTCTAGCCACAAAATGTATATATATATGTCACGTGTGTATATATTACATTTTTGTGGCTATATAAATATGTATACCTATAACTATTAAATCAATTATGACTGTATGCTAACAGAATGTGCGAAGGACTCTAAATGTGTGTGTGTGTGTGTGTGTGTGTGAATGAATTATACTGCTTTCATGTGGAGATCGTAGCTTATTCTTTGGCTCCTCAAGCAGATCAAACGGCCTCACAGACCACTTTCCTAATTGAACTGGAGCAGCTGTGAGGTACGTATCGAGCAGCAAATGCATCATGGGATCTCCGGGCAGCATGCTCGCCTGTCCTCGAATGTCAACTTTCTTCTCGTGATCTGTCTCTAGTTGTGAATAAAAGGCAGTGCTCTTCACCCTCCCTGCATTCTTCAGGGGGTTGTTATGTGTGCAAAAGTAAATGGAAGTCTGTTTGATCTGACAAGTCTGATTTTAATTGACTGGGTTTAGGCTAAGGAGGGCAGATGGAGGAGAAGGACACAGTGAGGCACTGGAGAGCTGAGCTGTTTTAATAATTGTCCCTTCTTTCACCTTCTCAACCATGCTTCGAAAGCCAGGTGAATGCGATTATGCTGCAAGCAACACTAGAACACATCAGAGCAATGGAAACTTTGTTGCTTTGATTGCGGGTTTAGATCAATTTCTCCAAAATGTATTAGCCATTTTAATGAGACATTTTGCTGTGGTTTATTTTTCTATATAATATTATGTTTAATGTGTCAATCAAAAGATTTAGTTCATTAAGCTAAGGTCCTGTGAGAGTGGTGCAAGGATGATATATTTAAGTAGGCCCATCCAGAACCCTGGTTCCTTCAACAACAACAAAAATATATACATTTTTATTGTCCATGACTAACAAAAACTAATGATTTGTACATGTTTTGTTCATTGTAATTGAACTCTACTTTTATAATTTTGAAGTGTAAATACAATCTGCTGTAATCAAAAGCTAAACATGAACTAAAAAAAAAAAAAAAAAAAAATCCCTTTTCTCTACTCCCCATGCTTGTGCTACTTGTATTCAGAATGTTTGAAACTTTGTATTGTAAGCGCTCTTATGTGTTTTTGTATCCTTTGGACAAATTGCTTCTATATTCCTCAAATTGTAAGTCGCTTTGGATAAAAGCGTCTGCTAAATGAGTAAATGTAAATGTAAAACTACACCATGGTTGCATAACTTATAATAAAACGTGAACATTTCTTAAGCTTGTATTCACCGCAAACCTTTTTTCAAGAATTTACACAAAAACCCGTTCAAAAAAAACATTGACTTGAGGACGATGAAACTGAAATGCAAATGCAAACTTGTTTCCTGGTTTTGGCCTACAAGAACACTGCATCCCTGCACTCTATAAGGATCTCAAATAGTTGTTTGGTAATTTAAATGGGTTGAAATTGTGTTTACACCTCGGTTTAGTGTTATCTATGTTGTTTTTAGGGTTGTAGTTCAACATCATAAATTAGTCTTTCAGCATTTCAATTTTACTTACTCTTACTCTTTTATGTATCATTCTAGAATACATATTCTAAATTCTACTAATACATGAGAGAAGGGTTTAAGTGAATTTTAGAGTACAGAACTGACTCAGATTTTATTAAACCTTCATTTGTGATCAGGAAATGAATGAAAGTCTTGGATTTGGAACGACATGAAAAAGCGTGAAAAAGTTTAAATTTTTTGGTTGAATTAGCCCGTTAAGTGTATATTAAACTTATTCAGGTTTTCTTGATGAAGCTAAAACTTGAGATGAGAATAAATTAAACTAAACTGAGTGTTTAGTTAATATTATATTGATTCCGCCATAAACTTTCTTCGTTTGCTTTATTCTCTTGAGCAACGGCTATATTTCCTCTTTGATAACCTGATACTAGTTTGGAGTATCTGCATTTAAAAATAGAAAGCACAACATGATAGTTTCAACTATTGCATGAACTAACATGCTCTCAGTAGACACAGAATTTGAAATTGCCACTATGTGAAGTCTTGTCTCTCTCTCTCTCTCTCTCTTGCTCTCTTTCCCTCTCTGCATTACATACAAACAAAACAATGCTGAGAAACGTCCTTGGAGGAACGGAGCTCCTATTCCGTATGAGCTGTCAAAGCAAAAAGTCTCTTCACCAATAGTTTTTCCACCTGTATTTGGGCTGTGTGAAGAACACTGCTGTGTGCTCCCCAGTGAAAGAGTGCCACTCACAGGTCTGTGTTCCTCAGTGCTGTCAGCACCATGGGCTGTGATGTGGGGCTCCGTGTCCCCCGGGCAGACCGTCAGAGTGAGATGCCTCCAGACTTTTTTTTTTTTACATGTCTATTGGAGCTTTCTGTTCACGCCATTTCACCGACCATTTGGTGCTCAAGCGGTTTTATTCCCAGATTAAAATTAAAGCGTTCCAGACATACCTTACATCTGTCAAACCTCCCAGTTGTCGAGTTCCTTATGTTTTTTTCCCATTCCATATGAAGTAAAAAATCACATTTAATGTTTCTCCTAGACAGTAAACCGATTAAATTGAAAGCAAATGGAAGTGGTTGCTTAAATGTTTCTCCTGAGACAGAAAAACGTCTGCTTCAGAAGATTTCCCAACAATATCTTACACTATGCTTACATTTGCCAAGATTGTCAGAGAATTTGGCATTATGAAGAAAAAAATTCCAAATTCCTTGTAAGAATTTCCAAGGTCAAATTTCAAGGTAAAAGCCCAGGTATAATTAATTTTCTAATTACTGTATGTTTATTAGAATTCGTCATTTGTTTTGAAATAAAATAATAAAAATAATATAAATTAATTTTATGGGAGAAAAATAAATTGTCAACATTGTTTAAAAAGGTTTAACATTTTTATTTCTCATGAGGATTTTAGGAAAAATCTGCAATCTCTACACTTCTTCTGGCTATGGCTAGAGCAGTTCTGATCAATAAAATGTTACCATTTTTAAGCTGATGTTCTATAGATGTTTAGTGATTATGTAAACGCATTACAGTAATGTGGGTGAAATGTGCCGTGTTTGGGGTCAGTGAGAAGCCATGTGATTAATGATAGTGTTGTTGCATTGTGTCTTGTGGTGCCATGTGGGTGGCTTGCCTTTTCAAGCTGAGCAGTTTTAGTGCAATAATTCTGTCCTGCTGGTTTGTGTGTTTGTGTACATCTGGTTGCTTTATGATAAAATGTCTGAAAATGGACAGCTGAGACCGGTCATGTTCTCCATGTGTCATGAACCGACGAGAAATAACACCTCTATTGACTTTCACAAAGAGCTTTCGATGGTTCAGTTAGCTAACTGGTATTATTGTACATTAACATTGATAGGAACACAAAATAATGCTGTGGGAAAGTCATTGTGTCAAAGAACTATAGGTTACATTTTAAAACGGGCTTAGTTTGTTACTTTTGATGAACCGTGTTATTCATTTGTTGTGAGATCATTCTGATATAACATCATAAGTCTATAACAGCATTGTCAATTATCATATTTCAAAATGTTCTAACAAAATTGCTCCAGATAATGGGTTTTAAGAGCCCTTTAAAATCAGCTGCTGGAAAACATGGCAAATAAGGAAATATTTACATTTACATGAGTGAGCTGTTTTTGTAATGCTTGATCAAAAAGACTATTAATAATGGTCTTTTGAACATCATACAACTCAAAGCATTTATTATATAACAAAATAAGCACTTTTAGATGTAAGATTAGCATGCTAATGCTATAGCTCAACCAGTAGAGCTGTGCTGTTAACACCATTAAAGTCATTGGTTTGATCCCAGGGAAAGCAAGAACTGATTACAATGTCAATGTGTTTCTTGAATGCAATGTAAGTCGCTTTGGATAAAAGTGTCAGCCAAATGCATAAATGTAAATGTAATTGTTTACCTTGCAAAATTGCTTCTCAATACTTTAAAATCTAGCTTCCTCGTTTCCTTGCTCCTTCGTCTTCCAGTATTTGTTTAATTTTTTTAAAATAATTTAACAGATCACAGGAGATGCATATCCTGTTCTCCAGCCTTTGACCCAGGAATCAAGAATATTCCAATGTAAAAATGTTTTAAATGTAGAAAACCAGGTGTAAAATGGACCTAAATGATTGACTGCAGTTGCTTGGTTTCTGTCATGTAGGTATAAACCGAGAGGAATTAAAAGCTCAAATATATTATGTAGCAAGTATCTATGTGACAGTTATGTTGAATAGAGTTGTTGCATATTATATCCCTTCTCACTGGGAGTTTTTTCACATTGTTTCCCACTTCCAGTGTCTCTCAGTATAGGCTGATTCACAAAGTGGAACAAAATGGTGCAAATGACACGTTCTGTCATGGGTTTCATGGCTGTTTTAGAAGTAGATCTGTACTCTGTTCAATCACAGATAAACAATTGGAGAGAACGGTGCATTCCCGCATTGTGCAAATGGGTCTGTCTCTCTTTTGTATTATTCTGCTTGTCTCATGACATGTTGTAATTTTGTGTTATTGAGGACATTTATTTCGTGTGAGTGCCTGGTTCTCTGCAGGAAATAAAGACTCACAACTCCAATATAAATTATAATAAGTTGCTTTTTTCCCCCCACTCTTCTAGAATGAATTCTGCTATCTGGACTGATTTATTCAGCACCTGCTTTAAAGACTATAATTTTACTGAATGATACATGCTCGCCAGAGTGAAACTGTCAGACTGTTTGAGAGCTTAAGAATGAGTCAAGGCCAGGCAGACACATATAGCCTACACTTCAAAAATCATTTCCTTAATCACTATTTTTTTTGTTGGTTTCCAGTAAACATTTTTAAAAATATATATTTTTAGTTGTTTTCCATCTTTAGAACAAGATATACTTACTTGATAAGAAAATTGTATTTGTAAAACCCAAAGTCCTTTATTTTGGCTTGCTAGACTTTAATCATCAAAATACACTTTTCCCCATTTTGTTTTTGGCATTTGTTAAGGATTGCATTTAAAGGAAAGTTAATTTATTTAGAGTACATTTTGACACTGATAAGCCTAAACCCCAAGCTGAGACTTGAGAGCGGGTTTCTTTGTGAATATGGCATGTCATTCAGTGCTGCCCACAAGGTGTAACATGTTTTGGTGCGGGATGTGCAAAACTGGAGAAACTTGGAAGGAAGGCAGGCAGGCACGCACGCACGCACGCACGCACGCACGCACGCACGCACGCACGCACGCACGCGGGAAACGTAGCTAACAACCAACAAAGACTAGAGAAAACATGAGGGTTTATATATAAGAGGAGATTGGGAACAGGTGACGAGAATAATAAGAAAGTGATTGACACAACAGCTGAAGGAAACAACACAGGAAGCACACGGAAGGAAACAGGAAGTTTCAGGTGGGAAGGACTGTGACACAAGGCAATTGCTCCTACATAACACAAGCTTATTTTTATCAGTTCTTTTGTCTGTGGGTCGTTAGATTTATCACAGTCAGGTTTCTGCAGAGTAAAGATTACATTTATATGAATGCAGACAGCGATTGTGTGTGAATTAATTTTACCTGGCAGCTTCACTCTACTATTAGTGAAGCTGGGGGTTTTAATACCCAAGAAATGTATGTTAGAACTTTTCAGTTTCCAAGCTATTTTACTGATAAGTCACAAAACAGTGTTCACTACATTTCTGTACACCGTCCGTATGTGTGTGCGTTACAATGCAGCAGCACATTAGTTTAAAATGGAGATTAATTTATCTGTACAATAAGCGGTTTTAAACATGCAATACGTCAGTTGTGTGCATCCAGATGTTATCAAATGTCTGTAAATCTTGTGGAGCACTCTCAGAGTATGCTTTTTTGTCATTTTAACTTCTGAAAACAGAGCGTAAAAGTGGACTTCAAATATTTTGTATCCTGTTACTATAGGCCACAATCTGAAAAGTGTGATGAAGGGAATGCAGTAGATGCAGTAGAATTGGGATTTTGTTACAATGAAAACGCAAAAACCACCCAGAAGGGAAAAACTAAACTTGGCAGACCAGACATGACTGGGAAACTAGACAAGGTACAGGAAAATGACCGCAAACACCATTTACGTTTAGATTTATGCATTTGGCACACTTTTATACAAGGCGACTTACATTTTATTCAAGGAACCCATGACCTCTACTGATTGAGCTACAGGAAACCACCAAGATAAGACGACGAACCAGCACAAGTCCGCAAACACGAAGGGATTAAATAGCGAGCACATGATAATGAGATCGGAGAGATGGGGGTAAATGAAGCAATAACGAGGGAACAAGATGGGTAACACAATGACAAGACATGAACACGCAGCCAATGTGAACACGCATAGCCGTGTGTCCACATGAAACAAGACAAGACGGCGCGCAGATCATAAAATACAAACTGCGCGCCACACCCAACACAACACGATAGCATATGGCCAGTGTAAACATGGACCACGTGCTAAACATTACACACAGACGAGAGAGAGCGCAGCTCGAGCAAAATTCAAAACTGCGCCCACTCACATGACGTAGAGCGCACGAGAATGAGCAAACGCCACACCGCGCACTCACACAAAACACAATACATTACGGTAGTGTCAGAGGTCTGCCTCAACAACAAGAAATTACTAGACCGAATGTGGCAGAACCCTGACGGGATCAGCGACTAGGTGACATTAAGCTCAAAGGTGTCAGAGCGTTAAAGTTGACAGCTCTGTGCAACCCCTGTAGCACTCAGCTTTGATGTGCTGATTTATCTTTGCATTTCTTTGGCAACTTTTTGGCTTTCCCCACTTTGCTTTGCAACCTAAAGAATATTACTATTAAACATTACAAATATTGAAAAATAATTTAATTCATCATCATATTGCAACAAAAAAGTGCAACCATATTGCTAATTGTCAATACTTTTTTATTATTAAGTAAATATATCTTTAATATTACATATAATGTTTAGATACTTTTAGTTTATTTTTTGCAGTGCAGTTTTGGATTACTCATCTGTCTTTTTCTTTTTTCTGTTTCTACAAGTGACTTGAACTTGCTCCCAGCCCATTTCTTGGTTAGCCTAACTTTTTTGGACCTACCAAACACGACACTTGTGTTTAGCCGTGTATGTGTTGGCATATGCGTCACCGTATAGTGAGTAGGGTTTTGTGCCTGTCTGAGGGAGATGCACAATCGTTTCTGTCAGTGCGAGTTTGGAGAGAGCATGTTGCTTGTGGCAAAAAAAGAAAGGAGAAACGGAGTAAAAATAAAAAGAGCATAAGTTTGAACTCCGTCTCGAAAGCAGCGCTGCCTCCCACGGCGCAGAAGAGCAAGGAGGCGGAGAGAGAGGCTCACCCATCTCTCCTTTGTTTTAAAAGTTGATGCGGCGCTGTAGTCGAGGAAGAGCTGCAGGGGTGAGAGGCAGAAGTGGCTCCGCAGCTGACATTGATCCCCAAGATGACACAGATGTGAGTGAGAGAGCAAATCAAGAGATGATGTTTTATAGTGCGTTTTGGGGGCGAGGAACTGTGTCTAAAGTGTCATCCTTGAACTTGGCATTGAATCTCATCGGCTTTGATTGTCGTCTGACAGAAACTGCAGAGTTTGTAGTGGTTCGCACAGTCAGGCAAGATATGTGATGACAGACAAGATGAGCATCTTCGTGTAGGCCCTAACACTGACTTGATCTTAAACCTTTTAACTATAGGCCAAGCTGCGGTGGCACTTGTTTTTGTTTTCTTCTTCTGGCTGTAAGTCTACAGCAGCCCATAGAGGAGTTAGTAATGTACACACCAAATGGGGAGGGTTTGAAAAGCCCCCAGTCCATTTGGTGGGGGTGGTGGTGTTAGGGGCTGCTCAATTAACTTATTGTGTAATTGTTTTATCTAGGATACACTTATATTATGATTCTGTTATCCAGTATTATGTGGTATTTGGTCTTAATAAAATAAAACAAAAACTTTTCTTTGCATTTAAGATCACATTAATCATTTATATTAGATTTAAAGGTGCTGTATGTATTTTTATTTTTTTTTGGACCGTACTAAAGGACAAAAATACCATATGTTTGTAAAGACTCAGGAAACATATTAAGTTCACATACTCGTTTCTCCGGGAAAAAAATGCTAAAGCCAGTTATTCTACTTTGAAATGTGCGTTCCATGTCGGGATGTTTGTTTTTGGTTTGGACAATTTTATTGCCAATAGTATTTCAACACCAAGGTTTCCCATTTGATGGAAAACAAAAAAACAGAGAGTATTGTAGCCATGGAAGTCAACAAACAAACTAGCTCAGAGATCACAGATTTTGCTCGACCTAAAAAGTTGGTGTCCATCTTAACTGCTCTACGTTCAGAGGCATATTCAAATGTGGATAAAACTTTTAAAATTGTACTTCGAGCGTTCATTAGATAGTGGCAAATTTAATCTAAATATAAAACATTGGAAATATGATATAATCATTTAAAGTTAAAAGTTAAATATCCAGTATCAATACTGAGAATTAAAAACATGAGCCAATAACAGATGGTATATCAGTACTCAAATGTTATCCAATTCCAATTTTTTATTTATTTTTATTCCAATTTTTATAATGTCATTAATTTTATTTACTCATTTTGCTTTAGCAGTATTGTGCTTTGGCTAGTTTCTTTTTTTCTTTTTGTCCTTCTCCACTTTGCTTTGTTTATTTATTTATTATGAATTTATTTATTATATTGAATTTATTATATTTGTTGTATTTTCTAACTAGCATATAAGATTTATATGTGTTTATTCTTTTAAATTTGATATATATAGTTTGAATTTGTGACCTCAAACTTGAAGAACTATATATCTGATGCATTGTTTGTGTCTCCTTGTTTGTTAACTTTCTAGGGAGAGATTAAAAGATCGAGACATTATTATGGAACTATAAAATCATTGTGGACAACAGCTTAAATTATTTGATCTCTAAAGATTTGATAAGAACTTTTAGTGTACGTATTGGCAACTGGCACAGTTTGTCATATTGTTGAGATTTCTTCTGAAACAAGAATCTCTTTTTTTCAGGATCCTATTTTAAATAGGTGGGAGCAATAATCCTACAATCTCATATGTAATTCTTGTTCGTATGGGTCTGTTTCTCATAGCCTCTGAACTGCAATGGGATTGAGGAACACTTGTTTACGAGAGTTTCTGTCTGTCACAGATTCTTGAAAAGTCATTAGCGTAAGAGTCCTCAGTCCAGAGCACATGTGCATCGCCCTCAGTGTGAACCTGCTTTTGTGTGGGATGTCCTCCAGCCTGTGATTAATTGGCGGTTCATTATTGAGAATGTTTATTTGATGCCGAGGACACAGGGGACCGAGGATTCAGTGACTCGGTACGGTTGCAACAAGGTGATTAAGCAGATGTTATTGGAGGATTATGATGTTCTCCAATGTCATTTATGTATAACAATAGTCACTGGAAATTGAAACTGAGATTATGGGCTAATATGACTATATAAATGACCTGAAGAAAATGTGAACCTGATGAGACGTTTATATCATTATATGGTAACTTAAACTGAAGGATAATAGCCACAATTTTACTTCAAGGGATTCTTTGGTTGTTTACTCGTTCTTATGTTGTTCCAAACCTATGTGCTATTTTTTTTTCTTCTGTGAAACCAAAATATACATTAAGGAGTTTCCCCTTATGTACACTTAGTTTAGGTCATAAGATATTTTAAATATATATGTGCATATTTAGTCGAAAACTCAACAAAAGCTGTGTTTATTGTGAAACTATTTAAAGTGAGTCACATTATCCTTCAGATATCATTTTAATATGCTGATTTGGTACTTACAAAACATTTCTTATCATCAATGTTGAAAACCCACTAGGATGGCACCATTAAAGCAGTTCTCATGCCAGGATATTCCAAAAATCCCTTTGAGATTCATGACACTTCAGGATGTGTTACAAAACAGAAAAATTAAAAATAAAGAAAAAAAACCCTGCACATTGCCATGTTCTTTGCAGAGGAAAAAAAATCTTGGTAAGCGGATGGTTTTGTGTTTGGGAGTGTATAGTATGTCAGGGCGGTGTGCGTTTTTGATTAATTGAAAGGCAGAATGTGCTGTGTATGTCATTAGCCTTGCAGCTCAGGGCCTCGTCTCAGAATGGAATTTGTTCAGAACTGATGGGGCTACGGGCCATGCAGTTTGAGCCCAACTTTCATTGGGCTGCCCCAGCTGAAATTGATCCGGCCTTTTAATTACAGCCATTGATCAGCTGTTAGCTTGACAGAGACGGTTTCAACACGCGCTTTTAACAAACGGTAATACGCAGCTACAGTAAATCACAGTAAGGCTCCTGGATACACAAAGACTGCACTTGACCGGCGGGCGGCACTTGTTTAAGCGGAGGAGTTTGTGGAAGTAACTCTGTCTTGACAGGTTAAAATCGAACTGATAAAAAACGAGATCATACAAAATCGTCAAGGACTTGAGGAAGTCTCTTTTTGTGCATGCTGTATTTTATTCTTGCACTTTCGGCAGGTAAAGTTCAACTTCTAGAGTCAAGTAGAGGTGTTCGCTATAAAGCAGCTGCTGTTTTATATGCAGCTGAAGCAAGTGGGGTTCAGCACGGCCTAATGGGACTTTCGGGCTAAATAAATAAACAGTGGAGTGGAGAGAGGAAGGGCTTACATAGAGGAAGATGATATTAGGTTTGTGATTGATTGGGGAAAGAGGGACTTGCATGGGGAGGAAGGGGAGGTGGTGAGAGGCAGGTGCTATGACGTTTGTGTCATTTCGTTTATTCTGTTAATTATCATGTCTCTCTCTCTCTACATTTCCTGCCACTCTTCCTCACCCTCTCTCTTTTACTTTTTAATTTTCTAAAGGCTTGCTTTTAATTAAAATCACACACCAGTGAAAGGAAGTCAATTAAACCTGTGCATCTTGCCTGCATACTGGATTCCTCACCACAATCTTTTACCTTTTTTGGCTTCATATACAATCTCGCATCAGCACATTACACTAGATTTACATTTGAACCAAATTAATGTATTAATTGTCATCGCTCTAGATATAAGTATGACAAATAAAGTCATGTGGCATTTGTTTTAATGTTTAATTTTAATATTGCTTAAAAAAGCTTTGTTTAGAAAAGGTTAATGTTTGAAATGTAGTTACCAAAGCACTGATGATCATGCAGTTTAATAGTCATTCGCCATTCAGAACCCAATTATATGATGTGAAATGGGATATTAAATTAAAGAAAATATAGGGCAAGAATCAAATGGGTTGTGAAACGTGAACTTTCCATAGCCCCTATAGTTAATGCAATTGCATTTATGTAACACATTTGTCTAATTTGGCCTTTTAATGCTTTTATTCTGTTCATTTCATTACTTTATGCTTGACATCATGTCAAGCTCCAAAGAAATTTAGGAACAAATGAGAAAGCAATTGAGGTCTATCAGTCTGGAATAGGTTATAAAGCCATTTCTAAGGCTTTGGGACTCCGTCAAACCACAGTGAGAGTGTGTGTATATGTATGTACAGTGAGAAAACATTGAGTACATGTAAAATGTACTGTAACTATACAAGTACATCCAGTATAGTTGGCCACTTTTCAGGTAAAGCACCTCAGACATGCATTTCAGTCTAGGACCAGCTTAAGAATTGTCTGTGAAACTGCAGGATAAAATTAATCATATATTTCCATTTGTAATTTCTTAAATTCATGCACATGTAAATAGTTTTTGCATTTTAGATTCTGTCTAAAATTGTATTGTAAATGCAGTCCATATTATGATTCAGAAACGTATACGTCTAAACATTAAATGGGAAAAGTTCAAAAGGTTTTGACTTCATTTTTATGTGTCAAAATACTTCTTTGCACATACATTTGTGTACATTTAGAGCCATGCTGTGTTCAGAACTGTAGTATCATTCATCCTTCGTTCACTCTCTAATTATCTCTCTCTCTCTCAGCTCCGTTGGTCCTCATCAGCTCTCATTTCCCTTGACTGCTGTAGTTCTCGTACTCCGGTTCTGTCCGTGGCCCGGTGAGCCTCTTCCACTCTTCCCCCCCGGCCCACCATCTGTTATGCATCTGTCTCTTTTATCGCCTCTTCTCCCATCGGTCCCTCCTCACCTCGTTCCCTCCTCACCTCGTTCCCCAGCCCGCTGCTCTCCTCTTTCCCTTTAACCCTGTTCCCCTCTTTGCCCTCTCTCCCTCTCATATCCTCTCCTCCTTCATTCAGATGTTTTTTGAAGTTGTGAAGGGACTGAGCTCAGGCTATTTTTAGCAGCTTTGAAGCAGCTCCTGCCTTGCAAATAAATGCAAGTAAAACAGAGAGCTGGGAATAGAAATGCTGCAGTTATTTTTATGTCTGGCCTTCATGACTACAGTGGCACAATCACAGTTTAGCTAGCAGGGTTTAGCTGAACCTTTAATGTGCTGCTTTTATTCCCTTAGCAAGTGCTTAAAATATTAAATGTTTGAATTCTAGCAGGGATTATCGTCAAGACAAAATGCCATCTGCATCACACTCTTTTAAAGTGTCTTAATATATTACTTAAAACTACTTCAAACGTTAATGTTTTTGTGTCAAAACATTATGACCATTTTCATAATACATTTTGATGCTGTGCCTTTAAGAAGCACCTCTTCATGTGAAATTGCAGGTTTTTCTGTGGTGTCTTTTTCATCTGTCAATAACAACCTTGTTGCAAAGCCTGCATTACAGCAGCTATGTTTATATGCATCCTTATAATCCATTAGTAATTTGAGTCTAACAGATAGATCAATCAGATATAAAAAAATAAAATAATCGTCAGTGGGAAAATAATTATCCGATTATGCTTTTCTGACTGAAAGTGGTGGTGGGGATCTTAAAAGATGTGTTAAAGAGAAGAATAATTGCCATGCAAATGGTATTTTATATGCATAGATTTTTTTTTTTTTTCATAGCAATAAAATTGCAGATAGTTTGAAAAAAATAATCTTCTGATGCACATACAAATGGATATTTTACTAGATTTTAGAGTACATATAAACATTGTATTACTACTGTGAGTCTGTGCATGTAACCATAGCGACTGTGATCATGAAACAGCTGCACTCAAATGTATGATACAAACTGTTAAGATCGAACTGGAATGATTAGGTTCTTGTGAAAAAGATAGTTAATCGGCTTGTTTCTAACATTGAGATATGATAAGCAGTGTGGAAAGTGTCGGGCAGTCAGGAGTTGCATAACATTTTAAAGATTTTCCTCGTTTTCCTTTTATCATAAGTTCTTCTGTTTAAGTATACAGTAATTAATGTTGTAATTAACGCGGTTAATGTGGACCGGAACCCCCCCGCGCGATAAGTGAAAATCCGTGAAGTAGGATTGGCCCCCCCTAGGAATTTCCGTATATGTGTGTGTAGGTACCAGAATGTTTAAAATATGTATATTTATACTTTAAATATATTTTATTTAAATCTATTTAATTATAAAACCTTAATGTTATACATTTACTCTCTCTCTCATACAATACGTATTATGGTGCTCTACACTCTTCAATGACAGTAGTATCTTGAGACTTGACTCCAGTAACGACGATGACAGACCTGTGCGGTTCGATGAATATGATGATGATGGTGTTACTGCACTGGTATAATGAGGTCTTTAAATCATTTCGGGAAGCACTTCATCGTCAGATATCGGCACTGGATCGTCAACATTTGCTTCTGAGAGAGGCGAAGAGGCTCCCCCTCCACTCGTGCTCTCATTCGTCGATCTCGCGCCGGGAACCAATCACGTGTCTTGTCTGAGTGCCGTGGGTGTGTACAAAGCCTCTGAGAGAGTTTCTCTCTTTGTCTGGCATCCTGTGAAACCGTTTTTCTCGAATCATGATGAAACAACGCTTCTTTCTACAATATGATGAATATTTTTGAAAAATCGGCAATGCACTGAGGCCGCGAAACTTGAACCGCAAAATGGCGAGGGATTACTGTGTATATATATATATTTTGACTTGTTCCTTACTACCTGATCATGACTACCCAGGGTGTGACATTTAAAGTTACCAAAAATCTGCAGCTTACTTTCAATCATTACTTTTTTTCTATTTGAGAAAGAAGTTTTGCGTTAGAGTTCAGGTTAGGAGAACGCTTCATTTTTTGACTATAAATAAAATGTAATCTTATTCTAACCTTAACTCTTCCAGTCTACTAACACACTAATGAAAGTTAGTAGAAATGTAGGTGCAACATTATTTACATTAGTCATCAGAACTTTATGTAGGGACCTTCAAAATAAAGTGAAACTGAGTTATGTTTTCGTAATACATTTTGTTTATTTATTGTTTGAATCCTTGTTTTTTTGCCCCTTTAATTATTGGGATCATTTTCTGTAGTGCCAATGTTTTTGAATATGACTGAGGTGCTAGTGAAATCCTATTTTATCCACTGAATGTTGTAAGTCTACAGAATGGAGGTGAGGATGGTGAAATAGAGCGAGAGCGAGATAGAAGAGAGATGGAGAGGTGAAGCGAGCGATTGCACGTCAGAGAGAATGAGCCGAGACCCACCATGTTATCACTTTAGAGATGCTCATCAATTCAAATGTATTTCTGCTTCCGTCCTCTGCCATGCAGAAAACTAACTTTTTCCCTCTTTTCATTGAACAGAATAAAAAAAAAAAAAAGTAATTTACACTCCAACGCGGGAATCGATTTCCATCATGGTGGGTGGATAGGATAGAGGGGCAGGAAATGGGATTTATGCTGTAAAGTCCGATTAAAAATCATAATGATAACCTTGAATATCTCCAGATTTCCAGTGACACATTCATAAATACGCAATGCTTCAGAGAGATGATTTATATAAGGTAAGTTGTATGAGTTTTGCATGTCTTACTGATTGAATAAACACACACACAAATATCAGTGAGTTTGTGCAGCATTTGTGAAGTGAAATTGCTTTAATCAGTTAAATTAATAGTGTTTGTGGGTGGCGATGTTCCTGAGCTCTCCATGTAATCAAGCACATATATTAGTGAATGATGACTCTGGTTGTGTGTGCGTGTGTGTGCGCAGATCTACACACAAATATATAGAGGTGGACTTATTTCAGATCCAGAGGTGCTGTGGTGTGTATTCTGAGTAGTATCCAGAGAGACGGATTGTATGCTTAAGCAAACATAGAAATGTTGGGAAAAATACTGATTTAACAGAGAGATATTTCTAGTAAAAACATCTCAACATCCTAAAAACAAAATATTTATTTTTAGGGAATATATATCTTACATTTATATAGGCTATTCTTTTTAGTGGTGTGCAGTAGTGTTTCGAAATGAAATGAGGTGACAAGAAATCAGTTTTTAGAAATCAAATATAAATTAATGTCCCAGTTACACACTCATTCAGATAGGCTTGCCCTCTGGGCCTGTCCCATGAGAGGTCAAACTTAAACGCAGTGAGGCAATGGATTGATTGAAATCATTTTCGATTAATAATGTCTATTTAGCTGCTATCACTGTCATATTGGGTTTGATGGGACTACGGTGGGGCAACACCCCCTTATTTTTAGGTTTTTCTCTTCCAGTCATTAGAAGAGCGGGTCCAGAGGGGGACCTCTCCATGGTGATCGAGGCTTTCCATAACATTTATGCATCAGGTCAGTAGGCAGAGAGTAAGCTGGCTTTTTGCTTGTTCGCACACTTGATGAGCAGACACGACGAAAGCAATCTGGTTGAATGTGTATTTGAGCTTGTCTACTTTCAGAGGTAGTCGAAAAGTTTTAGACCCCATTTACACCTGTATTTAGTGTTGCCCACTTGTGATCCGATCGACCAAAATACATCATCTTTATACCAGGTGTAAACAGGGCCATAGTCTCTTCAGCCTTTTGAGCATTTGGGAAGCTTTCCCCTTTTAATCTTTCAGGACAGATCTGCTCTTGGCCTTGGCGTCCGCCAAAAGTGTCAGTGAATTGCTGTTCAGAAATTCTCTCTCAGCGGAGATAAGGTTTTTCTCATCGTGGGTGATTGAGCTTTCTGCCTTTCACCCACCTGCTTTCTCTGCAATCGACGATCAGAGGTGTCCTGTATGTGCCATTTGAGGTTTACTTGGACATGACCAGTTCTTTCAGGACGAGTGACCTGCTTTTCATCTTTTGGACCCCCCCCCCCCCACACACACACACACACACACACAGGGATCCCCATTTCGAAGCAGAGCCTCTCTTATTGGATTATGGAAGCTATATCTTTGACATGAGTATAGAGGGCCAGTTACACAGTGAAAACGCATGAATCACGCACGAATTACGCACAGATTTTTGTTTCTCCACGGAGCGTGTGTCGTATGCGTAATTTGTCGGTGGAACGAACGTGGACCGTCAGTGATTGTAAGTGGATGTGCGTCGAAGGCAGTTTGTGCGTGATTTTTAGTTTTGAACGGTTCAACGTTTTTCCTGTGTGCGTTATTCATGAGTCGGCGTGCGTAGTTTATGCGTCAAGTCTGCGTGACACGCGTCGGCCGTCAGTGCTTTGTTGATTATTATTCTTCTTTAAAATAATTTTCTTTACATTAATCTTCTCTTTCTTTCACAGCGTCATGTATTGCTGCGCGCGCTGTTTTCATTGCTTCAGAGTCCTCAAACTTATTTGTGTTACTCCAGTGATCCAATAAATGACATTTTGATGGGACGAATGCTGGTGTTCAAGAGTGATTACGAAATTACACAACGCAGATTACACACCTACAGAGGCGCAAGAGTTAACAGATTACATTGACATCGACAAAGACGTTGTTACTGATAGAAGCATTTGTTTTCAAGCAGACTCTTAAAGGCAAAATGCAATAAAGCATTTCGTTAGCCTCATAGCATAATTGCCTAAGTCATATTTCAATGTTTTTGGAAAACACAAAAAAACATTATTGTTGAAAAAACATCAATATTTAGAAATCACATTGTGATTTTTTTATTTTTTTTTATTTTTATTATTGATATTATAACAGTACATTCAACCAGATGTGTGAACAAGTATGCAAAAAGAAAAAGATCCATCACCAATTGCCTAACAAATAAAAGTGACTTAGGCAGAACATGCCATGAGTTAGGCATTTTTTCCTCTTACATAAATGCAAACATAAATATAACCTAAATATAACCAAGATGTGTAACTTAACCCTAACCAAGTTATTTCTTAATGTCTAACCGTAACTCTTTCCATGTTTTTTGCCATTTTGTTTGTATCAAAACTGCCTAAGTCAAAGAGGTGACTAAGGCAGTGTTGTGATTGGCTAAGGACATTGGCAGAAAGGCAGGATGATGCAGCAGTGGAAGGACAATAAAAATAGGCAGATATCACAATTTGGCCAAAAATGACTTGGGCAATTATGCTATGAGGCTAACGATTTTAGAGTTTGTAAAGAAACCATAGTAAGCGCGTGTACAATACTTTTCAGAACTGTCAGAGCGAAATGACTGTGTTCTGAGCAAATGTGTTTATGTGTGTTGTGACTGTTTATGCTGTGAGCAAATTTGTATTTGCAATGTCGGAGAATGTGATTAAAGATTTGTATGGAGAATCGTGATGGTTTTGGATTGTATACTGGTAAATCTCTGTTGTTGGTGCACATATCCCTTTTGTTGTTAGCAAACATATACAGTGTATGTACATTTTTATAGCATGCCAATCGCTTCAAACAATATTGGCCATATTGGCTTTTGGTTATCTCGATCATCTGCATTTTTGCAACCGAGGCCGTCGACATAACCAGATTCCACTGTAATATATATATATATATATATATATATATATATATATATATATATATATATATATATATATATATATATATATATATATATATATATATATATATATATATATATATATATATATATATATATATATATATATATATATATATATATATATATATATATATATATATATATATATATATATATATATATATATATATAAATATATATATATATATATATATATATAAACATATATATTTCAGCAAGGATGCATTAAATTAATCAAAAATAATGGTGACCGGTTAATGTTACAAAAGATTTCCTATTAAAATAATTGCAGTTTATTTTGAAATATATTTAATGTGAACACTGCTATTATAATAATATTACTGTTTTACTGTATTTTTTTAAAATTAAATTTAGTCTTAAGCATCTAGACTTTTAAATCATGTAAAAACTAACATAAATGTTGACCTTTGAATGGTAGTGTATACTTAAGACAAGAAGAACGCTATTTGCTAATGTGTTGAGAAAAAAACACATACCTTTTATTAAAATGTCTTGTAATATAAGTTAAACCTCATTTTAATCTTAGAAACTGAGATTTTGTGTTTTTTAGGCATTAAAAGACAAATAGGCTACATATTAAAAAAAAAATTTTCATTATTATATTTTTTTACAGAATCATGTTTTAAAGCTAGAGAAGGTTTAAAGAAATGTTTAAAGTGTTTTCCGTTAACACTTTTTGTTATACTGGTTGAGACACTCTTCACTTCCTGATAGCAATTAATAATAGATAAAATAAAAAAGTCTTCAGGTTACCCTAACCAAGTTATTTCTTAATGTCTAACCGTAACTCTTTCCATGTTTTTTGCCATTTTGTTTGTATCAAAACTGCCTAAGTCAAAGAGGTGACTAAGGCAGTGTTGTGATTGGCTAAGGACATTGGCAGAAAGGCAGGATGATGCAGCAGTGGAAGGACAATAAAAATAGGCAGATATCACAATTTGGCCAAAAATGACTTGGGCAATTATGCTATGAGGCTAACGATTTTAGAGTTTGTAAAGAAACCATAGTAAGCGCGTGTACAATACTTTTCAGAACTGTCAGAGCGAAATGACTGTGTTCTGAGCAAATGTGTTTATGTGTGTTGTGACTGTTTATGCTGTGAGCAAATTTGTATTTGCAATGTCGGAGAATGTGATTAAAGATTTGTATGGAGAATCGTGATGGTTTTGGATTGTATACTGGTAAATCTCTGTTGTTGGTGCACATATCCCTTTTGTTGTTAGCAAACATATACAGTGTATGTACATTTTTATAGCATGCCAATCGCTTCAAACAATATTGGCCATATTGGCTTTTGGTTATCTCGATCATCTGCATTTTTGCAACCGAGGCCGTCGACATAACCAGATTCCACTGTAATATATATATATATATATATAAACATATATATTTCAGCAAGGATGCATTAAATTAATCAAAAATAATGGTGACCGGTTAATGTTACAAAAGATTTCCTATTAAAATAATTGCAGTTTATTTTGAAATATATTTAATGTGAACACTGCTATTATAATAATATTACTGTTTTACTGTATTTTTTTAAAATTAAATTTAGTCTTAAGCATCTAGACTTTTAAATCATGTAAAAACTAACATAAATGTTGACCTTTGAATGGTAGTGTATACTTAAGACAAGAAGAACGCTATTTGCTAATGTGTTGAGAAAAAAACACATACCTTTTATTAAAATGTCTTGTAATATAAGTTAAACCTCATTTTAATCTTAGAAACTGAGATTTTGTGTTTTTTAGGCATTAAAAGACAAATAGGCTACATATTAAAAAAAAAAATTTCATTATTATATTTTTTTACAGAATCATGTTTTAAAGCTAGAGAAGGTTTAAAGAAATGTTTAAAGTGTTTTCCGTTAACACTTTTTGTTATACTGGTTGAGACACTCTTCACTTCCTGATAGCAATTAATAATAGATAAAATAAAAAAGTCTTCAGGTTGGAGTAATGGGCGTGCCAAATTGTAGGAGTGTGCTGATATTAATAATTAAGGCAAGGAGAGGTGATATGTAAAAATGCAGCTTCTTTCAAGCCTCACAAACATCTCTAAACACACACGCAGAGTAAATACAAACAAACACATTTAACATAAGAAGATATAGATTTTAATATCTTTATAAAGTGTTTTTTTGTTCTTGTTTTTTGAGAACGACTCTTTAAACCATCAAATCACTAGGATGGAGAGACACAGAAGAGAGAGATGAGAGGATGAGAGGAGACTGGATTGTGCAGTTTAGTCAGAAAATGGTGCCCTACGGACATACCAAATAAACAAAACAACAACAAAAAAGATCAAATGATAGTAATAATAAAAATAATATTTGCATTCTGAAGAAGTTCTTCAGAGATTCAGGAACCCTTTTGTAATCAAAAATGTCATTAATGATGTCAGTGTCATAGTACTGATTAATATTTCCATTGTAGATTGTGATGATACAGTTCTCCTTTATTTTTACAAAGTGTGTCTTAGAACAGGAGGCATAGTTCTCCTGTTTTCCACAGGATCTGTGACAGGCAACTGTCTTGTCATCTGTAGTGTCCCGAGTAGTGTGTTCACATGATTGTCCCTCTCCTGGACTCGTATTTGCATTCACAGCAGACACTGTAGAGTCAATCAAGCAGGCCTATGGCTCCAAAAGGTCTTTTTTTTGTGGCCATGCTAAATTTGAAATGTGTTTTTGTCATCAAGTCTCTTAAAGATGCATTTAGTTTTGTGTGTATGTGTGTTTATTTGTTTTCTTTTTTTTCTTCTCTGTCTTGTTAAAACAGATGATTTCACACCACTTTAAGAAAGAGAGGTGTCTATGTTTTCGATGGCGGGCTTAGGCTGAAGGCGCTTTTCAAAATAGAGTTCATTTCAATTAGACCTGTGTCCCCTCCAGAGTCCACGCCCCCATCAGCAGTCCATTTCTAAGTCCTCTGAGTCACAGCCAAACAAAACAAACAACACAGAGGACAAGAAACAAACACAACTCTATTTTTTCATAGCTTTTTATACTGGACACGCAAACACACACATACTGAGTTTTTTGGAAGCAGATGAGGTAAAATGGGTCTCATTTGCTTCGATAAACAATATAGCAGCTAGTATAACCATTGGCTTTTATGTGCCGTTATAAAACAATACAGTCCAAACTAAGAATGATTCACCTGATGAAGTCACTTTTTAAAGGAAAAGCAAAGAAAATATGGAAAATAAATGCAGGAAGGTATTGAAAGGCAACAAAAAAACATCTAAAAGGAAAAAAAATAATGTTGTTTTGGGGCCTTACCCTTTCTGAGGTAAGGAGGATGTATGTGCTTTTTACTGGCTATTCCATTCAGGAGCACTGTTCATAACACTGTCTTTCATTTCATACAACACTTTGTTTAGTTTCGCATCATGTGGAATTATATAATATTCCCACCACAAAGAAAGCAAGACCTACTAATGGTTAAACTCCTGATCTTAGGAGACCATACACCGATATATTTGGGAATAATATGATCAATTATACAAAGGACAATGTACTTGTACTATTTCCTTGTCCTTTTCATTTGATGGTATCCTATGTGTTTGTTTTGGTGTTAGAATGTTAAAGAAAAGGAGATATTTTCTAAACACAGTCTCTGTCTTTACATATCTACGATGCTTGCTTGTCTCATATTACACATTATACACATTTATTTGGTTATCTGTGCTTTCATTAATTTAAATCGTTTTCCATTTAGAAGGGGACAACAGACCAACAGGAAATTATGGGGGGAGAAAAAATGCTGGAGAAAAAAAAGACCAACAGTGGCAGTGCAAGCATGTTTGCTTTACTATTCTTCTTGTTCCCCAACCCAGATTTGAGTTTATAACATCCAGTGTTCAGTTTTCATCTATTTCAGTCTAAATGGCAAAGCTCCTTATCCGATGTATTACACTTTATCACTCACACATACACACACAAACATACACACATTAGTAGGCCTGGTAATGCTGGAGCTTGAGCTGATCTGAGGACTGCGTCGCATCCATGATAGTCCAGAATTGAGTTCAGCGCAGAATGAGCACAAGCAGTCCCAGAATACTAGAGAGAAAGAGATGTGTGTGATGAAAGTGTCCACAGTTGGTGGCTTGCTGGACCCCACTAGGGGGACGCACAGAGGTCCGGGGGGTACATTTGTGCTTTCTGCGGGTGTTCGAACCATCGGAAGATGTTTCATCATATTTCCCAGTGAAATCGGGAGAGGAATACTCCTTATCCGCCATCTCTTTTAAGGTGTGGACCTCATTGGGTCCTTTTCCCTTGCTGCCCCGGACACGTTGGCGTGTGCAGTTCCGAGAGCGACCAGGCCTCTGAGCAGGGTCTGTGCCTGGAGACCCTCTCGGTCCTGTTTGTACACCATTTATGGCAGGGGGTGGCTGGGGTAAGGGAGAGGGAGGGGAAGGGTATTGTTCATTCACTTGGGGGTGGTGTGGGTGTGTTTGTGGAGGCTGGGCAGGATGGGGCTCCTGCTTCAGTGACACCTTATCTGTTCCAGCCCAAGTTTTGCTCTGGTGCAGAGACTCTGATCCGGAACAGTTTGGGAAGTCTTCTTTCCTCAGTTGTTTCAAATCTTTGCCTGCCAGTTCTGCCGGTGCCAGGCATCCTACTGATGACGTGGATCCCCGGAACTTTTTGAGCCAGTCCCACAGGGATAAAGCCTTACAGTCACACTCCCAAGGGTTGTCATTGAGGCGAAGGTACTCTAGGGCAGGCAACTGGGTCAGACACTCTCCAGCTAACTCCGTCAAGGAGTTGTTGAACAAATAGAGAGTAGTAAGTCGCCGCAGGTCATGGAAAGCCAGACGATCCACCAACTTTAGTTGATTGTGGTGCAGTAGCAGCCGGTCCAAAGCCCCCAGTCCTCTAAATGTGTTTTGGTGCAGGCTCCACAGACGGTTCCCGTGAAGAAACAGGTGGCTCAGGTTGTGTAAGTCCACAAAAAGATCATCCTGCAGATACTCCAAATGGTTGTCCTTCAGACACAGAAACAAAACAGTGGTTATATGTTTGCTACAACAGTACAAGATGACTTTCAGTGCCATTTAAATTTTTGTGAGTGCAGCTATGTGAGCATCTCACCTGGAGGTACAGATACTGGAGGTTGCGGAGTCCCTGGAAGATGTTATTCGGCAGTGCACTGAGGCCACAACGGTATAGATGAAGGGCATGGAGCCGGCCCAGCCCATGAAAGGTCTCTGCAGACAGTGAACGTAGGTGGCGATTGTCTCCCAGATCCAATTCCTCCAGCAAGGTGAATCCTTGGAAAGTTGATGGCTCAATATATGTTATATTGTTGGAGTAAATCCACAGAGTGACTGTGGTAGGGCTAAAGTGGCCCCGCAGTAGTCGATGAATCTTGTTGTTTTGGAGGAAGATGCGCTCACTGTGTGGAGGAATACCTTCCGGGACGGACAGGAAGTTGTGGGCTTGGCAACTGACAGTGCTGGGGGCCATATAGCAAATGCAGTGACGTGGGCAAGACCAGGAGAGCTCCAGCCCACAGAGTACCAGCAGGAACTCCAGCCCACAGCCTAAAAAGATGTGGAGACAAAAAAGAGGGACTTAGTGTTTGCTATGTTAAACCTACAATAGAGAATTTGCGACCTGGAAACTCATTTTAATTCTTTAGAAATAAATTTGTTGTTTGTTCTTCTTAATTGCTCCTAGAACTGGGAAAGACAAACAAGTTCAGGTGTCTCATTAAATGTAGACGCTATAATTGGAGACTTTTACACCCACCGTATCGATTTTGTTTTTTATTTGAAGGTGCATCATTGTAATAATGGCCACTTAAAATTATTGATAATGTTGAATGATATCAACTATGAAATCGGTTAAGCATAAATTGGGGCAGCATGTTCCTGTTTTTTTTTTTTGTTAGGTGACGGTACTTGAGACTTAATGATGGGTCTGTAGGTGTACTAAAAGAGGTTGGGGAAGCACTGTGATAGAGTTAGATCACACAGTAGAGCGTAATTCTTGCAACGCCAAGGTCATTGGTTCAATTCCCAGGGAAAACAAGAACTGATTAGTATATCAATGTGTATCTTGAATGTAATGTCTTTGGATGAAGGCATTTGCCAAATGTAAAAATTATGTTTTAAGACTATTGATGTAACATGTACTGTATATATATACATGGCTTTACAGAGCTACTGTTAGCCATTAAGAGAGTACTGTTTTCACGTACCGACTGATGTCGTCGGCATTATGCTGACACAAGTTCAGTGTCAATAGTATCTGCAATCCATCAATCTGTGATGACACATCTGCATATACAACATTATCTTCTCGTCCGTAACATAACGCACCATTTGAACATCATTGTGTCCTCTCACTTCTGGCTCATCAAATGTTTTTTTTTTAGGTGCCCAGTGGTGGTGACCATATCCCTGTTGAAAGGACCAGCTTTGCTTTGTCTTGTGTTTGAGATATATAGTGTAATTTCAAATAAATACATATATATACTGTGTAAACTACAAACATAATTCAGAATTAGTAATTTTGTTCTCTACAGAAATCATACAGGGTTGATACAAAATAACGGTAAGGGTAAATGAGTGAATGTTTGTTTTTGGAATGAACTTTTCACCGAGACTTCCTTTGTCATCCAGCTTCACCGCAAAGACTATACCAAGGTTTGTTGAAGCTGGTTTGATGTAAGATGGTATTTTCAGCTGCAATGGTTGTGACTTTCAATGAAATAAGGTCTGCCCTATGAAACTAAGCCCATTTTGAAAGGGAAATAAACAATGACAAGAAAATAGAATCATTTTAGAGGTTCTGAGCCCTTCGAGGAAGCTGCAAAATCTGGTATTTTACAAGTATTTATTCTGTCCATGTGTGTATAAATCTGGCTCACCCTGCTTCAGCTGAGACTGATCCCAGAGCCTACCAACAACCTCTTGAGTGCTTAGTTAAACCTGTGTTAAGCCTCTGAGAGGCATACAATACCCCTGCTGCTTTCTGACATGCTTCCTTGGAGCCATTTTGTGTAACTTATCCACCAATTCATCTACACACAGAATGGCAAGGAAAGAGAAAATTTTCCACTATTATGAGAGTCCCATTTGCTCACGAGCGCTGGCTCCCCCCACCTCCCATCCCCCGCCCTTCTTTTTAAAAATGCATTATTCAAAGCATCATTCCTGTCATTCACTCAAAATTGATTCGCTCCCGCTGCCTCTTAACATCACCATAATCCTCCAGGTTTCTGCCTTCAAAATACAGAGGCAGGAATTACACATTTACAGGAGATGAGCGGATATTTATTGGAATAGCTTTCGACTCCAAATGTGTCTAAGCTGTGGCATTCAGATGCAGACTCTGCTGACCTTTAGCAATGATTCCCTGGGTGTCTGATGACAGCACCAGAGCAGCTTGCCTCACCTGCAAGTGAGTCTCGCTCCTAGAGTGGCCGTGTAATCCCATTTGTCCTAACGGCATGCCAAAATGAAATATGTCCTCACCAACAGACTAAATAAGCAAACGGAACCCCTCACAAGCTCCCTTGGGCCTTGTGTATGTGTGGGATTAAAAATTGCTGTTGTTCTTGTAATGTTGGTCAACTACGCTAAACCGTAACCTGGAGCAAAATTAGATATTATTCTACCGTTGCACATATGCTAATCTGTTTCTTAACAAAATCTTCAAAGATATAAGCCCAGTTGTTGTTGTTTTTTTGTTATTTTTCAAAAGGATTTTAGCACAGACAACATTTCAGAATATGAGATGCTTCACTCAAGGTATGCTTTACTTTACCAAGAGGATGGGATAGGTCTGTGGGGTTTTTTTCAGGGTATTGAGCATTAAGGATTATAGCAGGCTATCTTTCCAATACACTATCTCCACTCTAAATCGGACAGCAATCTGATGATGTCTGGTTCACAAGCCTCAAACATCCTCAGTGTTGTGTTTTCAGAGAAACTGCATGTACAGCTGTGGGTTTGAGAATTACCTAGCTGAGCGGAACGGCTCAAAGGATAGATCGTAATAAACTCTTCAATGTTTAAAAGATCTAAAGTAATGAGAACTGGAGTAATCCAATATTACTTTAGCTGTTATCCATTTAGTAGGCTACTGGATATTTTCTTCATTTTGTTCTCGATTTGTTTTGTAAGTGTGACACCTGTCCTTTGAGTGAATGAGTAAGAGCGCGTGTGCCGTGTTGCTCCCGGAAAGTTAAGCTTCTGGGGATTTCGGCCAAATAAATCGGAAAAGACAAGGCAAACAACTCTGCTTTGGCTAGCAGAGCTGCTGAGCCTTTTCACTTTATTTTTCTTACTCGCTGGCTGTTTACGCATTTGCAAACCCCTTTGCATTAAACTTTGCATATCACATATAATGAAAATCTTCCTCAGCACTTTACATAATAGACTTATTTCTTTGGTTTAGCCCTGGCTTTTGTGGAGGCGTATCACCTCCTAATCGCACATACTGTGCTTCCCTCTGTTTGTCTCAGCTTTTGTCACACTGCAGGTGTAATTATTTTCCTCAAACTCCTGCTTTTCCTTCCGCTTTTATATAAAACTTCAATGGAATTGGATATCACCTTGTATATTAAAAAAAACTTTATCTCACCTCATGCTGTTATCATCCTCCGATAAAGAGAATAGTTATCTGTGACCCACAAGATAATCATGAATGGTGAATTTTTTATTTTTATTTTTTACATATGTTATGTTCTAGGTTTTCTGAGTGTTTTTAGTGTGCTTTAATGCAGTTACTAGGGTGTTTTTACCATGTTACTATGCAGTTGCTAGGTTGTTCTTAGTGGTTTTAGTATGTTACTTAACAATTACTGTTTTTTTCTTAGTGTGTCTTTAACATGCAACTGTGAGGTTGGTTGGTAGGGTGTTCTTGTTTCTTTTTTACCATGTTTACATGCAGTAGCAAGGCTGATCTGTTGCTATGCATTTGCTAAAAAACACTCACAACAACCTAGCATGAAACTATGCAGCTGCTAGTTTTATCTGAATGTCTATTGTACTGTGCGGCTGTGTAGTTAAATTAATCTTGGGTGTCCTCTGTGTTTTTAGCATACAGTTGCTAGGGTGGTCTGGGTGGTTTTATAATTCTTACTGGTTCAAATCAAAATAACTTCAATTCACCCCGAATCATATTTGGTCCTTGAATATGACAATTGTGTGTGTGTGTATATGTGTGTAATATGGATAGACAGTATAAGTATATTCGCCTTCATGTCATACCATCCCTGAGTTGTCAGCTCAGTGTTATTTTGGTGTGCTATTTTTTTCTTCTTCTTCATCATCTTCTTTCCACCTTGCAGTACTAAACTAAGTCCAGAGAGCTCTGCTGCCTCACACCTGTCACCTCCCTGATCCTGGTCCTCTTTCAGCCCTCTTGGATCCCTTACACACAGCAATTTACACCCTCCTCATCCAGAGACAAGTTGAGAGCGAGAATAGGGAAGGCGGGATATTTTTAGTGCTGTGGAGAATGACAAAGGGCAATCGCAGGATGAGAGGTAATAATGAGAATAAGCGATGGCACAGGGGCCAAGGGGTTGTCATTTACTGAATATATTGGCATATACTGAAGTATTGTTGTCATATTTTATTTTTTTGCTCTCAATGAGCCCACCACCTGTCACAATCTGGTCCAATGATGAGGAATACAGATCCGAATAAGTTCAGTAACATAAAGTATTTATTAAGTAAAACAGAAATAAGTAATCCACAGAGGAGAATGGCGTGCGCAACACAACAATCCTCAACAAACACTGAGAACTAATAAAGAACTTAAATACACAGTGCTGATAAACCAAATGCAGACCGGTGTGCTAGTTAAATTAAAGTGCATGACAACCGATAGTTGGTGGGAAACGGATAACAAATAAATGACAAAGTGGACATAATGGAAATATCACCAAATCAAATTAATAAGATTATTCTGACCACTCCAAAGTGTTTGGGTCAATAGCCCCAATCCAAGCTCCCAAAGCTTAGAGAGGGATTATGGCTGTGGAACAATGGAAGTCATGTTGTTGTGTGTGGCATTTTCCATGGTCTCATGCTTTTGTAAGCCACCAATCTCACCCAGAACACTTCCTCTCTTTTATTTTCTCTTCCGTTCTCTGGCTTTCTTTTCTCAACCTTTCTATCACTTTTGAAGGCTTGTTAAGCTGAGGCTGATTAAACGGCCTGCAACTGGGCTCGATATTTGACCTCGTGACCCCATGGTCACCGTGCCTTTTCATGCCATGCAGATTTTAAGCGTGGAAATAAATAAATAAATAAAGACATAAAACAGAATGGCTTTGGTCCCCAGACAGTCAGCGCAAAGTGCGCAGAATATCAATGAAACATAGTTCACACTAAATTCGCCCTCATGAATAACACATGGTTGCTAATAGGAGAGAAATGGTCCGTCTGTTTCCCTGCGTGACTCTGCCCACCATTACACTGGATAAACTCAATTTCCTGTTTCTCTCTAAGGACCCTGATAAGCACTTGGCTGTTTGTTGCCTTGCTCGCACAAGTCCGCAAATGACATGCTTTCACATAATAGGTGTTCATGCTGATGTTCGCACATACACGCAGTGTTTGACAATCAAGCTAATGGCAAAGCAATAAAGCTCTGCATTGATTGGTTTGAGCCTTGTTTGCATAGCCAAAGGGAAATCAAGTGAGTTTTTAGTCATTGCAGACATTATTTTAAAGTTAAAGTGTGGTTATAGGTAGACAGACATTAGATGAATTAATCATGGACAGAGGGGTTCAAAAAACGATCCCACACTGTCTGAACAAAAGTGTAGTATTTACTGTCACACACAAATGCAAGATTAATGCACTGCTGATATAATGGCAACTTTATTTTTGTCCTTCTGACATATTTTGACTTAATCAGGGCTCTTCAACAGGGGGTCCGTGATGGTACCAAAGGGGGTTAATTCAAATTACTGTACTCTTGTGTTAAACGAAAACACCTCCAATGCACCTAAAGTTCAGTTGGAAAAGTATATGACTAATTTATGATGTTTATATTGCAAAGCCTCATTTTTTTATGTACAAAGTACAGTATATAAATACATTAATGTTGTACTATATTCCTTAGAATTAGAACTAGCTTAGAATCCAACATCCACTGAGAGGTCTAAGGCCTGACAAAGGTTGTAGGCCACTGGTCTTTGTGTCAGGTAATTTGTTAAAGATATAAAGGTCAGGATGAGCTGTTTTAGGGAAAGAAAAGTACCACAATGTCGTCATGTCGCAAGGTCGCTTTGGTGGTGTGAAAAACCAATTACCTGAAAAGCGAGGCTGATCTCTACAGCACGGCAGACCTTTATCGAAGAAGTGATTGAGGCTTTACTGTGCGTAGAACCAACCACTGTACATTGAATGATCAGATTTCATTATGATTTACATTCATTTACATGACATTTGTTTGAAATGGCTATTAGTATAGTGCAATAATTAATGGCAGCAATTAGAGTACACATTGACTTTATTATATTTGTGTGATCCACTGCAAAACAGACTACCCTGAGCTTGCTGGTTAGTGACAAGCTTTTGTTAGCTAATGTAACAACCATTTATCTTAATATGAAATGACAAGCTGTTTATTTACTTTTCATCACAGCAGCATGCTAGTCTGAGCTAAATCCCTTCATATGAGAGAGCGAGAGAGATGGTTATTATTTATTAAATAAGATATTGTAGTGGCAACATTCTGTTGTGGTTAATTACTAACAACAATAATGAAAGGCTGAGATGTCTCATAATTAATAACTCTGTTTCACTGTGTGCTTTGCTATATGTGTCAGTTCCAAAAAATAATAAATGGTCCTCATTAATACATGGCTATATTTCTTTATAAATAGAATAACCCGCTCAAAACCAGCTTATGCTTGTCCTAATCATGGAGGAATGATGCAATATGTGGGAAAATATCACACACACATGCCTGCACACACGCACAGAAATAAATCAGTATTCAAACGTTTTTTTATTCGGCTCCATTTATTTGAACAAAAAACTGTTATATTGTGAAATATTTTCTATTTTAATATATTTAAAATGCAATTTATTCCTTATTTTCAGCTTCATTACTCCAGTCTTCAATGTCACAATGATTTATTTCAGAAATCATTCTAATATGCTAACATTCTAATAATTTTTTTTTTATAACCGATGTTGTAAACAATTGTAAAAACCATCCTCTTTTTCAGGACTTTTTTACGAATAGAAAGTTATATGAACGTTTTTATGAATATAAAATTATAATATAGAAATAAATTTGAAATTGATAATATATTTTGTCACTTAAGTTAACACATCCTTGCTGAATAAAAGTATCGATTTTCTGCTAAATTAAACATCTTACTGATCCCATACTGCTTGTGCAGTAGTTAAATCTCGCGTTTTTGTCCTCCATCGACAACAACAATTAAAATTGACTGGCGTTTTAATGTTTTTTTTTTTCTATTCTGTTATTAGTCTTGACCTGAAACGTATTATTTTTATAACATTTCGGCTACCTTATTATTTGCTTCTAAATGATAGGATACAATTATAGTATAATACATCAGTGTGTGTATTTCTTACCTAGTTCTATACAACATTTTTCCAGAATTATGGCTTTTTTAAACTTTAGTATTTTAGGATAATATTTGGTCTGCTGCAATTATTAGCAGTTAGGTAATTATAGCAATTATGTAAATGGAAATGATCATTTAGATTATATAAACTTTGCAAGTGAGTGCATGTGTTGGGGGAATAGCAGTTTCTCATGAGGATAGGCAAGTTTGTTTATGTGTAGCACATAATACGCTATGGCAATTTAGTGCTTTGCATATAATGATTAAACAGACATCAAATTTTAAAATGAAAAATTTTAAAAAGTATCAAGGTCATTCATTTAATTGGGATATTTTGGGGAAGATTGGGGGATTTATATACATCTGAATGATCCAACAAAAATGGCTAAATTAATACACCTGCATGTGTTAATGTGTGTGTTGTTTGTTTTATTCACCGGCTATCACTGTGCAAGTGTTTTTATGACCAAGTGTTTTAATTTATAGCATTTGTGTTACGGGTCACTCTCCTAATATGTTTCCTCAATCAATCGCTTACTCCACACTTTGCCTCTTAGGAAAATAAAACCGCAATTATACAGTCTTGGCTCTCTCTTAACTAGAAACAGCTCTTTTTCTGTAATGTATATTACTGAAAAAGAGCTGTTTTAGCATATACACTCACCTAAAGGATTATTAGGAACACCATACTAATAATGTGTTTGACCTTTTTTCGCCTTCAGAACTGCCTTAATTCTACGTGGCATTTATTCAACAAGGTGCTGAAAGCATTCTTTATAAATGTTGGCTCATATTGATAGGATAGCATCTTGTAGTTGATGGAGATTTGTGGGATGCACATCCAGGCACGAAGCTCCCGTTCCACCACATCCCAAAGATGCTCTATTGGGTTGAGATCTGGTGACTGTGGGGCCATTTTAGTACAGTGAACTCATTGTCATGTTCAAGAAACCAATTTGAAATGATTCAAGCTTTGTGACATGGTGCATTATCCTGCTCGAAGTAGCATCAGAGGATGGGTACATGGTGGTCATGAAGGGATGGATATGGTCAGAAACAATGTCTCAACAGAAATCGAGACTCATCAGACCAGGCAACATTTTTCTAGTCTTCAACTGTCCAATTTTGGTGAGTTTGTGCAAATTGTTGCCTCTTTTTCCTATTTGTAGTGGAGATGAGTGGTACCCGGTGGGGTCTTCTGCCGTTGTAGCCCATCTGCCTCAAGGTTGTGCGTGCTGTGGCTTCACAAATGCTTTGCTGCATACCTCGGTTGTAACGAGTGGTTATTTCAGTCAAAGTTGCTCTTCTATCAGCTTGAATCATTCGGCCCATTCTCCTCTGCATCAACAAGGCATTTTCGCCCACAGGACTGCCGCATACTGGATATTTTTCCCTTTTTACACCATTCTTTGTAAACCCTAGAAATGGTTGTGCGTGAAAATCTCAGTAACTGAGCAGATTGTGAAATACTCAGACTGGCCCATCTGGCACCAACAACCATGCCACGCTCAGAATTGCTTAAATCACCTTTCTTTCCCATTCTGACATTCAATTTGGAGTTCAGGAGATTGTCTTGACCAGGACCAACCCCTAAATGCATTGAAGCAACTGCCATGTGATTGGTTGATTAGATAATTGCACTGAGAAATTGAACAGGTGTTCCTAATAATCCTTTAGGTGAGTGAATTTGCGTCACATTAAAGCAGTGGATCACACAAATATAATAAAGTCAATGTGTACTCTAATTGCTGCCATTAATTATTGCACTAAACTAATAGCCACTTCAAACAAATGTAATGTAAATGACATCATGAAATCGTAATTAAATCGGATCATTCAATGAGTGGACGGGATTGGTGGTTTCATAATTGATATTTTTTTCAGAGCTTGCTTTTTATACTTCTGTTGTGTTTTTGCATTTGAAAGTCATTGCATTTAACAAGTTAATTGGTTTGTGATGCCAATAGATCAGTCTGAGATTAAAGATTGCAGACTGATTTATATATCTAAGAGTGAAAGAATGACTTAATTAAAATTGTTAAGCTGCTGTAATCAAAATTCATTTTTTAATTTGCTCTACACTTTACTGTATTCATTCCTGTATTCCTTTTGTGCAAAAATCATCAGAGCACATTGATTCTAGGTCATGCTAGCTATCAATATTTTGCCATCAATATTATTTTATTTTTAGCCATTGTAGGGTATTGATACAAGGAATGCAACTGTAAATGCCAACTTTCTTAAATCTTACAATAGTTAATAATAGTTCTAAACCTGTGTGACTTTTTTTCTTGTGCTTTTAGAAAAATGTTTTCTTTTCCTTTTTTAAGGGATCATGAAGCAAAACATTATTTTTATTTTTTTTTATTCTATTTTTTGACATAGGAGACTTGGGTATAAATTTCATATAAAATTTTGGGGGGACAATAAACAAAAAATTCTCATAAAAGAGCAGTTTTTGGAGGGGACACAAATAATACAGACAAAGTTTTTATCTAACTACCAACACGCAGTGATAGTTGTTTAAATATGAATTAGTTTCATAGGTTCACAACGCGGTCTTATTATAATTATTAAACTATTTTGCATAGTATTTTAGGTATTGTCTGGGACAGAGGATGTCTCTTCCTTAAATATTCAAATGCAGCAAGCTTACTGATCTGCCGCTTAACATCATACTGAGCAAAACCCAACAAAACTGTAGATCTACAATATTAGCCTAATATGAGTTCACACATAGGCTTATCAACATGTTAGTTGTAATAGCTATGGTATTAAACAAGCTACCAAATAAATCAGGTAATGTTATATGGAAAATACAGTTTTTATTAATTATAAAAGAGAAAAGAATCACTTCATCCAATGTTCAAAGTGAATAGAACAGCCTTGACAGCCTACGTACTGGAGTTCAAAAACTACTGATGAACTTGTTCTTTCCCACTGGACTTGTGTGAGTAGGTGAGGTATGGGGGGAAAGCAGGCAGTGGACTAAAGTACTGTGAGGTGAGACAAGGGAGGGGGGACTCAAAATGTTTCTAAACTTAATACAAATGCAAGCAGGACCAAAAAAAAGAAAGAAAAAAAAAGTGTTTTGTTTTACTACTTACAGAATTATTTGAAGTATATTTCATTATATTATTTACAATACAGAGCATGGTTCTTAATTTATATTTCTGAGGGACAATCCTCAGTGCGTGTGCCTTTTCTACTTCAAGCACAAGTAAAAAATAAAGAGCAAAATTCACTACTGTTCCATAATTTATTGCCTCCAAATCTGGGCCATGCGACTAGTTAGCTTGCATGGCATGCAGCATGGGCACGCACATGTGAAGGAGCGGTGTTTTCTTTGAAGGCAGTCTCAGAAATGAGTTGAAGGATGCCAATACTAAAACGAAGTGAGCTGGAAAATTGGCCCCTTCGGTTGCAGCAGGACTGGGGTGTGCTGGCCTGCCTTGAGCAAGGTGTGTTCAAGCTGTAAATCATTCATCACAAAAACCTTTTACCGACAGTTCATTCGGTAAGCACGTTTTGTGTCCGCCGGCGCTCAACCAGCTAGAATACAGCGGCGGAAACACGGCACTCTTGAGCGGGCCAATAACAGATTATTCTGTCTGGCTGATCAATGGCTAACATCAAGCTTTAAATTTAAATTAGAGACGGGTGGAAAATTAGCTCTTTGAAAATTGCTCTATACATGTCCTTAGGCATTGTATTAGCCAGCCGTTGAATAAGGCTGAACATTAAAAGAGGTAAGATGAACTGGTGTCAAAGTGAATTGTAGATATTTAGCCCTGATATGAGCCTTTAAAGAATAATGTAGCCAACAAAGCTTTGTAACCTGCAAAACATATCGTTTTTAAAAATGTTTTACTGCGTTATGTGTGTCTGAAAGGACAAAAGAACGTGCAAGACAGCCTGTCATTCTGAGCAAGGCCAAGTGTTGGATGTAAAACTGAGCCTTCAGACGCCTACTCTGTGCAGAGTACCATACATTGAGCTCCATGAGTTATAGCCAAGCATAAAGGTCTCAATAGCACTGCTCTATTAATTGTGTTATACAGTGGCACAAGCTCATGCAGACAACATTGGGTGGGTGTGATGGTCTGATTTATACATGGCTGAACTGGGGATGCACTGATAGACGTCTTCTCAAACCGCGGAATCATCATTCACAGTGCATCTCTCTGATAAAAGAGTGCCATCCAGGGGTTGATTGCTATGCAAGACCAACGGGACATTTTGAAGCCCCTGTCACTTCTTTCTAATGACTCGGAGGTCCCCCAAACTAAACAATGCATAAAACAATAACCCTCCCTCAGCTCTCAACAGAAGTAAATTGAATTAACATCACCATGACATCTATTAAATTCCCATAATTAAAATCCAGGTATTAAACATCTGCGGATTCCACAGCTGTCCGCCTCTGCATATCTGTAACCTTCTAAATCCTAGTCTGACAACACAGTATATTCATCTACACGCACTGCTCAAATCCTTCTCTTTATTATTTACATGCCCCATATGGCGGCTGTTTGTTTAGACCAATTATTTTTAGCTCCTCAACTTGAAAACTGCTGCTGTCACAGAGCGGCTTTTCTCTTTCCTTCTTTTTCTTACCCCTCCCTCTCTCTATGTCTGGATTTGTATGTGCGTATGTTTGGTTGTGTGTAATCCATGTCATACAGGCAGGTTTAAAAGTGTTGTAATAAACATGAAATGACAATCGCAATCGCAGGAATCATAATTACGATAGCTATTATTGCAATAACTTTATTAATTTTATTGGCGCTAACGACATTAAAGGGATGGTTAGATACATTACACCATTAAGTCGAATTGTTTTAAAAACTTCCAATGATGGAAAATGACAACTGGTAAAATTCATCCATACATTTTTGAGCCAGAGTCTGATGCAGAATCAGAAGACAATGAACCTACTCCTGCAGTCTGCGACAGCATTATAATTAATCATCTTTATTTATATTTATTCCTTATGTATTTGTGAGGTAGTATTGTATTTTGTTGCATTGTATTAGTGTTGAAATGCCAACTGTGAAACATTTATGCATATTACATATTCTTTAAGTCTTGGTTGTGGCAAATATAGTCCATAAAATAGAGAAGTCAAGCAGCAAATTACTAATAAAAACAAAATGCACTATCAGCTCATTAGCTCAAGTGTGAAAAAGATATCTGTAAGAGCAGCTTGTGGCACAACCGATTAGTCCTGACAGCCGGCGTACAGCAAGGAGACCCCATACCTGCTGCTCTGACCTCCCCACTGACTCAGCCACAGTTACTGCTGTTAAAACAGTTCCTATTCACACAAACCATTACATTATGCCACTGTTGAATATTTTTACTACCACCTTCTTCCCAATTCAAATGCTGCTGTGTTTATGCTCTTCCTTGACCAGCATGAGCTGCTTCTTGGCTAGTTCCAGATGTCACTGATTTATGACCCACAATATTCGTTTTATGAAATGACTGACAAGTCTTACAGCAACAAAGGTGAATCTCATAGAGTTTTATGTATCCTTCATTTTTATGCACATCGATGTGTCTTTCTGGAAAGATATACCGTATTTTCCCACATATAACACACAGAAAATCCGCACCCACATATAGCCCGTGGGTTTTGTGTAAAAAATCGTTGGCATAACCCACACCCATAAACTGATGAACTTTTTTGTGTAAGTTCACATTTCGAATTTCGAATGTTGCTCGCATGATGTCAACAATCCATAACTGTTCAGGCTCGGTACACAGTGCTTCTGTGCGAAATTCAACCAATAAGAAAACAAACACAAGTCAGAATTGGAACAAAATGAAAAGGCAGTCTCTCCCACTGTGCCGCAGCACGTCCCTTAAGAACCGTATTCTACATGTTATATTATACATCTGATTTTGATCATTGGATGAGATGAGAAGAGCACGCCCTCATGGTAGCACAGCCAATCACGTCTTCTTGCATGATTGACAGGTCAGAAAGCCTATCAGCGCCACCTGTCAGAGTGATAGTACAAGCACCAGAGACAACAACTCTCGCAAGAAAGAAAAACAGAAAGAAAATACTGCAAAAAAAACCTTATGTCCTCAGGGACGTAACAAATATATTGAAATATTATTACGCGCAAAAATTTGTGATATAGCCTGCACCCCCCTGCGGGGTTTGTAAAATCTGGTATAACCTATTTTATATATGCGGGTTATATGCAGGAAAATACGGTAAGCCTAATGAGAAAACAAAGACGCCAAATTTGATGTAAATGATTTATGTACTGGTTTATAAGCCAGGGTGTAGTTATAAAATAATTTTGGTTTTACTGGTCCTGGTCTTCATGCTGTCATTTAATGTAGTCTCTTTAATCGGTTCACAAATATTAGCACTTTTGGAACAGATTAGTGGACCAGAAATACTGTTTACCTCTAGCTGAAAGTTATTTTGGTAAGGCAGTTCATTCTTTCATTTGCTAATGACTTCACTCATATCAGTCATATATATATCAGACAAAACATACTTGCTCCTCCTCCTCCTTTTAGCAAAACAACACCCACCCTTTTTCTCCATCTCTCGTTGTCTCTCTCTCTCACACTCCTCCCCTTGTGTCCTATCTTCTGTATTCCTCCTACTCGGCCAGTGTCACTGTCCCAGGGTTGTTTACTCTTCCTGCTCTGTTTTTGTTTGGTTGTTTTAGCGTGAGCAACGACATGGGAGGCTCAGCTGGATAAAACACAGTCAGCGTACGGCCCTGATTACGGCAAAGCCAATCTGGACGTTAGAGATAGTACAGCAGCTTACAGGATCCACTGAGTCATACGGAAGCCACATCATGCTGAACACCGACTTCAAAGTTTATTCATCAGGCTTCAAAAAAAGTCTTCCATCATGCTAATTTACTTAAATACTTAAACTTAGAACTTTTTTTTTTGGCTGTGAAAAGCGCTTTATGGATTATGAAAGAACATTGTGGGCTGCTCTCAAGAACAAGAGCAAAGGGAACATGAAGAGCAACATGAGTGTCTTTCAGACCTTTTATAAACACTGATAGCACATGTAGATATCCGTTTAGTGTGGTTTTTTTCTGGAAGATAATTTTAAGAGATCTTACTCATCTGCAATACGTCTCTAAGACGTTTCCTGTTCAATAGATTCCTTTAGATTTTATGATTTAGAAGTATATAAAACTGCTTTTTAAAGAAGTGTATTAGATGTTTAGACAACACTGATGTTCTCCAGGTGAAGTGGATATCTGAACTTGACTAATTAAAACACTGATTGAAGTTTAAAAAGCAACAAAGCTATCCAGAAACAATTGAATATGAGTGCTATAAATACACATGGACTAATGACTAACAAGATTCACCTGTAAGCAATGAACCATTGAGAGAAAGACATCAAAGTAGTACATAGAGAAAAATGACAATGAGAAAACTTCAAAATAAAAGAACATGATCCAACACCCAAAACAGACCTGACATAAGAACTAGCCTATACCAAACAATATTTATTCCTCTTAATTGCCTTTAAATGCTCAGATATGTGCCCAAGTCTCCATGGCTAAATAAACGTGCTAAATGTGCTATATAAACACTAAAAATACAATTTGATTACAACATCTACCAACACGGACTAACTGTGCCATGCTAACCTGTTCTTGACCCCTTGATTTCTACCAGCAGAACACAAATGGCTATAAACAGTGGAAATATAACCATAAGTGTCTGTGAGAAAATGGCCTCTCCTCAGCAAACTCTTAATTGTGCCATTATGTCTCATCTGAACCTCCTCTTCGTCATGTGGTTTGATAGAAGAGGGAATGAGATATGGTACTTCACATCACTCCCAGCCTGCATCTGCTGTCTTTTCTGAGCCAAACAGGCTACCTGAATGTCAACAAAAATGAACCGCCCTAAGTCCATCTGTTGTGGACGTCTGTCCTTCGGTAAAGGGAAATCCATATTCCCATTTTATAGCATATTTCCCAAAGAATCGTAACAATTGACTGTCCTTCAGCAATGACCATGAGCATAAAGGAACATTTTAGTAGGAAACTAAGGATAAAGAGTAGATTTGCTGTGCCAGTCTTCACTTTTTTTCACAACAGGCCGGTTTAGCCCTGTAAAATTACATTTGCCCTGTGTTTCTCCCAATTGGGGTTATTATCAACACATATTTCTGCCTTGTTCCACTAACTCTGGCCTCTATTGGCCACTCGGCTGGGCTTCCATTTTAGGAAAGGTTGTGGAGGGGAAATGAATGGTTTAGGCCTTTTGCCTCTGGGACTTTGAGTGTAAGGCCTTAATGAAACACTGCAGGCAACTCCACATCATGCTCTGTGAAGGGACTCTGAGTGGCACCGGTGACAACTGTGGGCTCAGCTGTCACAGACCTGACCCGTCAGCAGATGTATGAAGAGAGAAAGGGGGAAATAAGGGGTGGGGGGAGAAGTGGCAAAGGAAACACTCATGGGAGCTAAAGGAGTGAAGAGAAAGACAGGAAAATTAAAGCAAGAGAGCTGAGAGAGAGAGCAAATCTCTCGCCAGCAGAAAGTTCAGAGAAGGACCCAGGGTCTGGGGGGACAGATAAAGCGTTCTTGCACCAACATTTGAAATAACTGAATGCATTTGCCTGTCATTTTCCATATTACAAACCTTCAATGCATGTTCTGATGTTTTGAAGGGGAAGACATGACTTTTAAGAACATCTCTGCATGTAATGTAACAAGAAGAGTTGTACTTTTCTTTCATCGGATCCTCATACTTGGCTTATTCGATTTTTACCACAGCGCTACACTCAGCGTTTTTACGTTTCAATTTCTGATTATATTTTTAAATGATACATCCTGACAACTTCTATTTTCAGACTGAAAATTTTTGTGCTTACTAAGAAAAAATGAAAAGGAGTTTTTGCACTGGTATACATATCACGGTTAGCTTGTTACATTTAGCTCTTGATGGTCCTTATGATCCTTAACTGCAACCTTCTACTGCTAAAAAGCATCATTCTCCATTGAAACCAATTTCAGTATTAGTTCTGTATTCATGCTAAATTTTGGACATATTTTGGACAGATAGGATTTATTCTAACATTCTGTAATTAATTTTTTTTTAAATGTAGTTTATTTTGTATTTATAGCTATATATTATAGTAGATATTTGACAATACATGATTATATTTGTATTATTATTAGCACAATTCTATATTAAGGTGAATGCATATATAAAATATTGGATTTATTTTTACATTATTTAATATCAAATAGTTATAAAAATGCATGTATCATTTTATAATGCCATTTAATAATGATAACAACATTTCTATTATTATTAAAATGCATCTGTTATTGGTATTATTATTCTCTCAATTTAAAATAACATTTACAGCTCGTGTTCTATGTTAGCATGAAGTAATATTTCAGACTGGGCGTCTTGTGCCTACTTTTAATGAAAATCTTAACTGTCTGTCACTTCAACAGCACACACCTTCATTCTCTTTTCATTAAAGGGTGATAGGGCAAAATATGGCCCAGATAGACAGTAAGATGCTATCCTCCAGAAAAATGAGAAGGAGAAGCATGTCTCCTCTGTCTACTGTTCTCGATCAATTGTTCATCTCATCTCCGTTCGATAAACCCTTTAAAAATTCAGAGCTACGAGAGTATGGGCTAAACTTATGAAACAAATATCAGAGAAGAAATTGGCCTTTGCATATAATTGCTTTGGCTTGTTGTTTTGAGCCTGTTGCTTTGAATAACTTAAATAAGCTATTCAGTGATCAAATTAGCCCAGATGAAACAGAGTTGTGATTTTGAAGCATCCTCTTTTCTCTTTTCAAGGGTAGGGCTGACTCACTCTTATTGGCGCATTGAATCCAGACAGTTACACAATCACTTTCAAATGAAAAAATGCTTGTTGTAAATCAGCTATGCCTACCCAGCGCCTCCAGCTGCAGGTGGCTTTGCTCCACGTCCCTGACTGAGCCTTCAGCTGTTTTCAATGTGTAAATGCCGGGTGAGAAAATATATAGCGGCTCTCACACACCCTGCGCTTGAGGAAAAAAGAATATGATTTTTTTTTGTCCACAACCCCTATCCGTGTTCCCCGGTATGGGACTAATGATTCTAGGGAGGGTAGGAAATTGAGATGGTGGATGAAAAATCCCTGCAAAAGCTTTTCATTTTAGGTGAAGAATCTCCCGTTAAGTGAGATGGGCTTCTTTTTTTGTTATCTTTCCCTCTGTTTTTCTTTGACACAAACTTTTTAGCTCTCTGGTGGGAATTGGCTCGGTGGATTGCTCCAGTTAGAAACGACAAAACAAAAATTAGAAGCATATTTTTCACACAGAAATAAGTGAGCCATGGCCCCACTGTCAACATAATATAGTTGATGTGGGAAATCTGAGTCTATAACATTCTCCCTGGCACTGCTCAAACCTCATAAGAACAGCAGAGACTGAGGGCTGTCCTACTCTGCCAGGCTCACTTTTTGGAACCGGAATGATAACAACTCCACATTGAAGAGCCGGTAAAATATTGTGCAGATCTCAGCGCTGTTTGTTTTCTCGTTTTTGAAGCGACTGACAAAGCTGGGTCGTATGACTACCCTCACACCCACACAATCTCTGGAGTGCTCATTATGTCTCTATGCTGATATCTGTAAAAATTTACTATTGGCTGTCTGGAACTACAAATATACAGACTGCATGGAAAATTGCAAAAATGACAGTGCAGATGTACAGTTGAGGACAAAGAAGTAAAGTATAGTAGTACTGGAAATGGGAGTATTAAATAACTTTAAGAAAGATGTGTAAAAAGTTTGGGGTTGCTGCATTTACTTTATTTTAAAAAGTCATTTATTCCTGTAATAGCACAGCTGAATTTTCACTCCATCGTCACTCCAGTCTTCAATGTCACAGGTTGCTTTCACTTTAAATTAATTTATGTACGTAACATCGTCAAATGGAGATTTTCACAGGGCTGCAGTAAGCGAGGGACAAAAATGGAACAACTGGTATATAGTGTAAATGAATTACACTCGCAAACATATTATGTTTGGGATAAATTCATTTTGCAGTGCTTTGTTCACTTGGCATGCTCATCCAAATAAAACCAATTCTCACAATCTCTCTTTCTACAAGCTGCACCGGCTCTTGCCATCAGAAGCTAAAAAAAAAACAATCCAGGAACAAACCACATGGGCTCCACAAACTGGATGTTCTGTAAGAAGGTGCTTGACTACTGAACTCTGGCCATGTTGCTGTGGTCAGTAGCCAATTCAAAACCAGTCAGCCAATTCTTAGTTCCTAGTTTAATTCCCATTTAAAATTTAGTATGAAATTACTTTTAGGTTCTTAATAAAAAATTCTAGTCTTTACTGTCCATGAGTTCAAATGAATTAGTTTGTTATTGATTTTATTTGAATATTTGATTAGCTGTCACAGTCTTGTGTTGTCATGTCTGTCACATCCGGGTTCATTTGTGTATCTTCCAGGTCTTACATGCTCCCGTCTCTGTCTAATCACTTCTAAAGTCTCGTCAGCTGGTCCCAATCCTGTGTTTGTCCTTAAATAGCCTCCTGTGTTCCTTTTGTCTTTGTCAGTTGTGAACGTTATGTGCCCTAGTCTGTGGATGCCGATCCATGTTCTGAGGTTTGCATTATCACGTGCTGTTTAAGTTATAGTTAAAGTGTCTTTTTTTCCGTTTCTAAATAAAGTGAGTTTTCTGTTGGATCCTGTCGCTCCTCTCCTTGTTCCGCATAGCACTCCGCACCCGTCCGCTAACATTAGCCTGTAAGTATGAACTTAAAATTGTAGTAAATTCTCAGCTGATCTACTGACCAAAAAAAAAAAATCACTATGCTGAAGCCTAATAGCAAAATTAAATCATAAAATTTTTAACATAACAATGAGTTAACAATGAAAAATATTTTCATTTTTGTTTGAACACATGAATGAAAAATGATCATGGTTATGAGGGCCTGTGCACTAAATACAAAATACTAGCCATGTTGTGTATTTGGTGGGGGCATATTTGGGGTTTTATGTTTATGAGTCATCAACTCCCTTGCAAGAGAATGATTGACCCCACTGAAGAAGATCTCTCACTTTTTAATTACGAGTAATTGCATATATTCGTCTATTATTCCCTTGTTTATGTGTGTTGTGTTTAATTTTGGATTGCTGCATCAAATGATTCCCCGTGCTTTCCCCTGGCTGTGGCACTCATCCGCTGCGTGAGAGCCGTAGTAATTATGGTGATTTTCACTGCTGCTTAAATGCGGTGAAATGCGAGGTGAAGTTTAATAGCGCATGTGTGAGAGCATATATTTCTAATAACGCCAATGCCACACTGACAAGAGAGTGGAAAACCAATGAATAATGTTTTAATGGCTTGCTGCAGTGTGTCTGTGTGTGTGTGTGGAAGGCAAAATTTCTGATAGAGAAGCCTGTGTGCACAAGATGAGATGTTCCTCCATTCGACCGTGAATGTATTAGTAACTCATTAACACCAACGTGCTGCAGTCAATATGCGTTTGTGTCTGTTTGTGTGCACTGGGGTGAAAATTGCATCTCAAAGCAAATAAGATGCAGCCTCTTCAATTGAGACCAACTCTAAAAACTTTCTTGGCCTCATATAAGAAGACAATATATTGTCATACTAGAGTTTGAGGGGGCATAGTGCAGTTAGTTAGCAAGCCATGCACAAATGCTTATTTATTTGTGCTGACAGATAAGCTATGATAAAACTGGAAGCTCCCATAGCTTCTTTTCTATGCCAATGTATGCGCGGTGGCCCAGAGCTGAGCTCCCTCACCAATCCTTGGGAGTCAGAGGTGATAAGGTCATACAAATGGGCTGTGCTGTCAGTTATGCACTCTAGCTAATCCCAGACACACACCTGAATGTCTCAGCCCCCAGATTGAAGCTGGCCGCTTCTAACAAACTCCAATTATTTGAGTGTAACGAGATCCCGGAACGCAGCATTTCACAGGCCCATCATCATTACCGTGGAGGTTGAGTGGCAGCAGAAAGCACCATGTTCCCCCTGACTGACTGCAGCCGGAGCTGCTTTTGACAGCCGGCCACCCTAAACCTCTCACACACAGCGAGAGAGACAGAGAGAGTAGCAAAACAAAATGGTTAAAATGCACACTCCATCTCTTTATTTCACACATTTATACTTATAGATAATTCACGCACTCACTTCAAAAAAACACACACATTTATCTGTTGGAGATTTAAGTTCTCTCTCTCTCTGTATGTATGTATGTATATATGTGTGTGTGTGTGTGTATGTATATATACAGTTATTCTACTTAAGTTAGTAAATGGAAGGGTTAATATAGGTTTTAATTGATTAAGTTTTCTATTTTCAAGTGATAAGTGTCAGTATTTTAGTTCATGTAATTTCTATTAAATGCAACTATTCAATTTTGTTTAATTTTTTGTTCATTAGTCATATGTCCCAGTTATGTTCCCCCTCCCCCAATTGTTTTTTTAATTAAAGATACAGTAATAAAGGCTCTTAATTAATTGGTTTGCGCTATGACTATTCATGACTACATACAGATTATATATATACATTATATTATTATATTATACATACAGATGCTATTCAGATCAGTCTTTCAGTTATAAATAGGACAGAATTAGCACACACTCTGAGTCAAGTGTAAAACACTTTAAGCTGTGTGAGACAAGATCCCTACGTTCCCTTTTATACAGTACATTTTCGCACAGAATGTTAGGTGGTAGTTACTGTGTAGATGTATATATCTAAACTGCAGTACTGTTAGTGTGACATAATGAATCGTTTAGAATGGCTCTGGCACACAGCATGATGGGAAACCCTTCCAAAAGAGCTGCAGAGTTGACATGATGCTTAAAGCTGATGAGTAATGTGACTTGTGTGACTTCACAATAGCTTTCACATCACATTTCACACTATAGATTATGCTGTTGGCTATAATGTCTAAACTGGGTTTCTGAAAAACTGCCACATATTAGAGGGGGCTGTGATGAAAGTGAACGCTTGTCCAATCGAGCCTTCCTTACCTTCCACCGACTGAAATAAGCTCATAAACTGCATATTTTTCAAATCAGTGTCCTAATTTGGTCTTTATTACACTCCTCCTTGTCTTAGCTCTCATTTCTGGCAGGTCTTTTTGTCTCAGAGGTACACATTTGCCACCTATTAATCTATTGTAATTTGCTCCTACAGTAAATATGCAATCACGTCACATTTTACATTAGGGTTAATTTTACAGTTTAATTACATAAGTATGCAGTAATGTACTTTCAAATGTAATTAGTATGTCTAGCTAATTAGTGGCGCTTGCTAAGAGGAGCATCACTTTTATTATTGCTCGTACTTAGAGTTATGAAAAAAACTCTAACCCTAAATGGTGTTGGCAAGCAACTCTTCCTACACTTTTTCAGCTACAGAAATGAATCATGCAGCTTGTTGATTATAAATTTTTCTAGGCACAAATCAAAATCCACTGCTACGTTTAAACAAATAATCTGGTAATTGGATTGACCGCTTATTCTAACTGAATTGCCTACATGTAAACACTGAAATTGATCTGATTTGTGCTTGATCTGAATGATTGAAAGGGGGTGGTTTAGATCTTAAATAATCTGATCAATGTCATGGTGTGTGTATTCATTTATGTTTTAAATCTTAAGAATGTGTGTATTTATTTACATCTTGCATATTTATGAGCTGGCCAGTGCAGGGGAATGAATATACAAATTTGGGCATTGCGCATGCACTTCAGGTTCATTTTTAATACAAATAATTAATGCACATGTGCATAAAGGAGGAATCTGAATATCTGGGGGTGAGAATATCTTGTAAATGGTCTTTGTATCTTGGAAATGGGACATCCCCGCAGAACATCCTTGCAACCTCATAGCAATATGCTAACAAACAAAAAATGTAGTTAGACATAGTTATTAGTTGTAATGTTTTTTTTTTTGGACAAAAATAAAGCAAGTAGCTACTGTGTTCATGTTTAATAGAGGAACATTTGGGGAGTGTGAATATGTACCTGAACTAGCTGTTTTGTGCAGCACTGCTGTGTTTAAGAGCATATGTCTGCCATAAAGTGGCACATGCACACCTCCAGCTATGAAACACACACTTGCTAACTCTGAAAACATTAGCAAATCACAACTCGCTGTAACGTGTGCAAACACCCAAACCTGAGAGAATCTGTGCTTTTCTAGTTAATTCTCTGACACCTATACCACAATTACATTACAAAACACTGCCATTGACAAAAATACTTTATTTTTGAAGATGCCTGATGCACATTTTTGTTGCTAACCGGATCCAAAATAGGGGTTAAGTTAGCATTGGATTTGAAAAATCGACCACTACCAATTATTATTGCCACTATAGTGTGTGTAAATAATAATTGGGTATGACAGCAAGAAAGTGAATGTAATTTCAGTCTGTTTTTCCAAAGATACCAAATTACCATGACAATACGGATGTTTAAAAATGCCTTCTTGCTGGCAGACAAAAAATATTTTTGATCAAAATAATTGCGAGGGGCAATTCAGTATCGCTGAATATATAGGGAGCATCCCTACTGATTTTTATTCCCTTGACCTGTATAGATCTGCAATGGGTAATTCATGTATGCTATATTTCACAACAGCAGCAGCATGTCTTACTTCCTCACAACAGTGTGTCGTGTATGTATTGCCAGTACTTACTCTGCATCAGCAGAAGTAGCAGTAACCCATTCTTGCAATGTTTCCTCTGCATTTAACCCATCAAAGTTAGTCACAACCAATAGGAGTAGTGAGCACACACACACTGCAAACCGAGACACACACCTGGAGCAGCCCATGTGGTATGTAACCAACAGCAGCAGCAGCAGTGTGGCAGACTTGTCAACTTTGTAATATCCATTACCATGCCAAACACTCAGAGAGATGTCATAACAGAAAGAGAGAACAATGATAAAAGATAAATGGATGTATTTTAATATCAATAATCAACTACTTTTTTTCATCTTAGGACCAATTGAAATGTTGAGTATCTTAGGACCAATCGAAAGAATAAAAATCTGAACTACTGAATCAGAAAAAAATCCTTTGTTAGGGCCTGCATGCATTGTTAGATTTCAGATTAGTCCTTCATTCTCTCTCAGGTACTTTTTTCGCTCTCGTGCTGTGTGTTTTGCTCTCCTGGCCACTGTCTGTGAAGCAGATAGGTGTCACAAACAAGTCCCACATGCCAAAAAATCAATACTGTTAGAATCCTGTGGTCTCATTCAAAGCCGTGACTGTGCTCACCCTATAGACTTGTATGGCATATCCAGAAAGAGAAGTAAAAGCCAACCTTGCTAATTATTTTTCTTCTTTATTGTTTACACACTTCCAGGAGACATCCTCCGTCCTAATTCAATACTTCATCCTCCCCCTAATGATTGTCCAACCGTTTCATGTTGTGAGGTGTTTGCAGTAGACCAAGACAGAACTTGCATCTCCCGGTGGGGACTCCAAACACAGAGCACATCTAAGCCATCCCGCTGCCACTGATCCAGATCCAAATAAACTATAAAACACATCTGGCTGTGTGAGCCAGCAAACATCAAGCAGTTGACCTGCCTAGAGAGATAAACACATGCAGACGGGATGTACTGTCTTTGGGTTTGAGTCTGAGATGTCTCTCTTTAGCAGCAAGCCAATAAATTAATCAATGGAATTGTGGCATCAAGACATCACGACTGGTTGAGAAGAAATTGACCAAAAAAACTAAGCAATCATCTATAAAAATCCTGGCAACTGACCAGAATGCGTTAGCAGCCACCTAGAAACTTTGTAGCAACCAACAAAAACACTTTAGCAAGCATCTAGTAATCTAGTAGTAGCCCACCTGGAATCCCCAAGCAACCAACCAAAATATCTTATTAGAATCGCAACCAGGTAGAACACCTAGCAACATTCTAGACTAACTGCATACATCTGTCTTTCATTCTATGTATCAATCTACAGTGGAATCCGGTTTTCTCAACAAATTCGGCTTTGTCCCGTCTTTTAACAACCTCAGCTCTTCAATCCGCAGCGGCGCTGAGCAGACCGAGTGTCAGAACAGAAACAGGGATGTGTGTGTTCATCTAAGCCTCATATTCATTGGTCGGTAACCGCTCATTACTGACCAATGTCAAAATATTTGAGAAAACCAATCAAATCAGAGAAGGCGGACACAGAAGCGGATGAGGCTTTGGGATGTGGGTGGGACCCACTGCAGCACTCGCTGCTCGTTGAGAAGCATAAGAATGTGAATGTGCTTTCACTTCAGAGAGTCCTGCGTGGCACTGTAAGTAAAGCGTCACTGACAGAGTGACCTGGACCGCGATCCACGTGCAAAGCAAACTCCGCGCATGCGCAGTGAACTAGGTACACTCATGACTCATGAGATAATCATGTGAAGTGGTGAATTTGTCCCTCTTTTGGGCTCCAGATACTAGTGTTCGGCGACATTAAAGAATCGAAAATGCTTAGACAAATAGGGAGTTTGGCGGTTGCGCTTCAAAAACGTCGGCATAATAGGATTGGCGAGTTAACCGTGAGTCAAGATAAGTGAACTACACTTTATTTGTCTGACTGTCTGTCTGTCGTTCTATCTATCGATCAATCATTCGGCTTGTCCATTCTTCCATCTCTCTGTCTGTCTGTCGCTCCATCAAACTTTTTATAATGGAATTGGTTGTAGATTGTTGTCTTAATGTGCTGCTGTGCAAGTATTTGTGCAGTCATGTAATGTTCAGGTGTATGGTTTATTTGTAGCGTAAAAAGTCTCGGTTGTGCTAGTCAACTGAGCGTTTTTATGCAGATTTAATGTTTCTACTACCCGCATTCTCGCGTTTACCCCTACCAGGCTGTCATTTGCTTCACTCTCATTTGTCTGTAGCCCACAGCCTCACTCCATCAAGCTATGATTGCTTTTTGATGGCTCTGCCGTTTTATTTTTCTCTCTCTCTTGCCATTCTTCTGTCTCCCATCCCACAATTCTAAGTCGCAACCACTTCAACAAGACAGCAAATGAAAACAGTGGAAAACAAAAGCGAAGAAGAAACAGTTTTGTTCCTATTCAATGGTGAGCCAGAACAGGGGCTGCAGTTTCATTTATTTATTTATTTTTTGACGTATATGACAAAGATTCATTCTCTGTTCCTAGTCATTCACCCTTCCGATACATTTTTAGAGCAACAACCACCTGGGATTTGCTTAAAATGGGAAAAAACTTTATTAATTTGCACATGAACCAGAAAGCCTCCTCTTTTATTGTATGAGACAGAGAGTTTAAAATTGAATTTCAATGGAAATACTCACTCAAAATAGTCCAAATGCTCTTAGAGCTTCCCTGTTAATGCTTCCTGTATCAGTGAATGGCTGCTTAATGCTTCTGGTCGGGTTTGTAGACTGTGAAGGCTGAGGGACTGCAGTAGCGCAGTGGTCTGGATGTTTGCAGCATTAGACTCTGTATCACACAGCAGAGGAGAGGAGAGGAGTCTGGTTTGACAAGCTCTGCCTCAGGCTGTAAATCTCTGCTCTTTATGTTCTGGGGAAAAAACAAACCTTTTCAGAGCAGCTCAGAAAAACCAACACTGTCCATCGGTGTCCATCGAACCCATTGTGGGATTTGCTTTACTCAGTTCAGCACCCCTTCTCTCACTTTCTCTGGTTCCTCAAACCTGAATACTTTTACGTTGCAGGATGCAGATTGCATGGACTTTTGTGAATTCTGAGATGTGAATTTTGCACATCTGTCTCTAACAGAATGATTTAATGTCATATATCTTATGTGGGTATCTATCATGTGCAAACCTTTTTGGGTTCTAAGCACTTATTGAAAAAGGTTTTCTAAGGATATAAAATACTTTAAATTATAATGCATTTAATGCACTGAAAATATTGCATGTTTTAATATTTGACAATATACTGTATTTATGATTTAAAAGTACATTTGTTACCAGCATGCTCTTCTTTAAAGTCTTTTTTATTTGCTGTTGTTCATAAGCTGATTGAATAGTTGTATGTTATATTTCAATAAGTTGTACTGTATCTTTCAACATTTTGCCTGGTAGTAAATATCCTCTAGGCATCTTTGTTAGTTGAGGGGAACAAGTGCACCGCCTGTTACACAAGACTCTCCATGGAAGTACAACTAGAACCAGACAGGTATTAATCAGATTGTACTGTCTGTATAAAAGTGCACGTCTGATTCTTTGTTTTTCCTGTTTCCATCGTAAATGTATTACTTCAAAGTAAGAATAGGCATTTTTATTTGTATTTGTATCATATTTCTCTACTTTTCAATGCTTTTAAAACTGAGGAAAAATAGTCTGTTTAAAAAAAGGTCTCAATAATTGCCACTGTATTCTCCTTCAACAAATGTACAGTAGTGACCAAAAGTGATTTTATGGACTTTTTTTATCAGATATTTTGTATGCATGTTGTGAAGTTGTGCCTGAAGTGTAAAACAAAAGTGCACATTCACATTCCAACTTCCAATTGTATTATTTGTCATGGCGCAATGAAACATCCTGAATTGTGTGAATGTCATTTTTCTGGTGGTCATACCAAGCTTGCACTCATTATTCCCAGCATGTCATTTAATAATTATAACCAACCAAGGAGGATATTGTTGAAATGGACAATTTTAAAGCACAGTAACACCACCACCATGCATAATGTAAATTCCTGTGGCTTTTCAAGGAAGACCAGTAAGCATTTTGATAGAATTTAGATACAAAAAAATCACCTGAATCTATGTGAGACCACCTCAAAACAGCTTCTAAAGACCTGGATGAGACCTTCAACCTTCAATAAGCCAACAGCTATAAGAGGCCAAATTGAGAGGTTGTGTATCAGTAAAGAAACTATTTTTTTGTTTTATCTATTGCAAAAAAACACCTTGTATTTGCCAAAGAGCACAAGGACTGGAGTGTGGAAGACTGGAGCAGTGTTCTACAAAATCTACAAAGTTGCTGGCACTTTAAAAATTGACAAATTAGGTTACTTGGCAATCATGCTGAACACAATGAAGCCAAGAATGGAGGATCTGTTTGGCGATCAGATGTGTATTTTCCAACATGATAATGATCCCAGATACACCGCCCATGGTGCCCTGCTTGCCACACTCAACTTTGGGAACAAATTAAGGAGGTTTAGAAAAAAGTTAAGGGCGACACAACGTTAATTGAATCAATTCCCAGTAGAACGAACAAGTGAGAGCCAATAAAATTACACCGTAATCATTTTTGCTTTCTGTTTTTCTATACCTTGAAATGTCATTAAAAGCAAATATTGTCAAAAATATCCATCACTTTTGGTCACTACTGTATAGTTAAATAGTGCAAAATAAACCAAATTAAACTAGATTTCTGTGTAGTTCTTACTGAATTTTGATCAGTTTGAAATTCGTGATTCATCAGTGTGGTCACGTCCAAGTAACTTTAAAGTAATGGTTACTGCTTGATTATGTAATGAAGGCTTATACAAATTCCTTCATTTTCAGTTGTTTTTCATGCATCTAATTTCAGTTCAGAAACTGCCTATTTCTATGAAAGAAAAAAAAATATTCTGCTTGCAGTACGCTTGACTGAGCAATTAAGGTCTCTCTCTTTTGTTGTTTTCATGGAGTGTGTCTCATTGTGGGGCCTCCGGCATCTGTGCATCTGACCACTGTGTCATTGAAATCACCAGGGAGGAAAGAACATCTCTGTCCTCTACATCTTTCTTTATTTATTCCATGTGCATTGGCTATGAATACAGATATTTGTAAATGAAATGATAAAATGCTGTGTGTATGTTTGTTGGGAACAGGGCCTGTTTGGCAATGCAGTATGTGCGCAGGATCACAAGGTTGAGTGACTCCGGAAGCTAGAGAGAGGGAGGGAGAGGCAGACAAACGAGGAGGAGGAGGAGGAGAAATACGGATGAGGACCTGAAGGCTGATATACATTAATGCCTCTTGGATGAACATCTCCACAAGTTGGACTAATTACTGTATAACTTCTGCTTGCGATCAAGGTCATGGAAACAAACCAGGAAGAAAAGAGAGCTCTGCTTCTGATTGGATGGAGGATCACTGATTTTTGTTCTCTTCCTCATGTCATCACTTACTATACAAACATTACAGTTACTATTGCTCCTAGTTAAAGGTTTGAACAAACTTCTAACCTAAGAAACATTGGTTCTGTTATACAGAAAAGATGTTTTAAAGAATATGGGTGGCCAAACAGTTGATGGGCCCCATTGACTTCCATAGTATGGGAACAATTACTACTAAAATTACCGACATTATTCAAGATGTCAATAAGTAGGGCTTAATTAGTCGATTAGTGCTTAAGGTAACAAACTTAAGGTAACATTTTCTTCATTAATCAATTGGTAAAAAAACAAAATATTCAAATACACAACACCTGAAGTGATCACCATGGTGTGAATGTAAAACAAATTTGTTTTTAATTGTAATGTTTGCTAACATTTCTCAAATTGTATAATAGAATATCTTAGTCTAGCAGTGTAAATCGGATGTTTCATTCACTCCTTAGAAATCGCCTAGCAACATTCTAGAAACACCCCTCATCAACATCCACAAACCATATGGCAACAAGCTGAAGAACACCCTAGATTAGAACAATTGCATAGCAACACCCTGGCAACCACCCCCATCTTCCTAGCATGGTTAACATATGGTAGAGTCATATTTAACCAGACCAGAATATAGACTTTGGGGTGGGCTCTTTTATCATGGGTCAGTTTAACAACTCAGAACTCCTTAGCTACCACATAGTGACACCATGGGTGTTTTCTAATATTGTGGCACGACACACATTTTCTTTAGAAGCTGTAAAACTGTATTTGTATCCCCATGCTCCTCTAGTGTGCTGTCCTATTTTACAGTTGCACATCCCAGTTCTTATACTCAGAGGCTCTAAATTGTTTTGACTGATAAATTAATTTGGACCGTAAAATGAGCTGACCAAGCCTTGAGCAAATTAGGCAAGCAGAAGGGAGCTCAATATGTTCATCAAGTCTTGCTTGAGCTTTCAAGAACCATGGTATCAAGGATCGAATTGTGGCAATAAGAGGTTTGGTCTGGAAAGCAGCATCTTCTAAATCCAATTCCACACTGCCTAGATAAGCAGAGGGCCGCATCTGTGGACGTCTGGAGAGTTGCCCCTCGGTGTAAGTTTTCTGTGTTTTGAGTGAGTAGAGAAACGGGGTGCTATTCACTGCTGGCTTCTGGTTTATGACTGCATCTGATCGATATGTTTTTTTAGGTGATGCACAATGATGGAGGGCTGGAAAGCACCTCATTTAAGAACAGAGAAAAGACTCATGGGGCGCCACAATGGACGCTCTTTGTGCTTGCTAGATTCAGAGGCAAGGGATGATGAGGGAGGGGAAAATAAAAGGTCCTGAAAAGGAAATTAAAGAAGAAGGAAAGTTTGGCTGTGACACAATGTTTTGTGATCGTTTGATTATGTGTGTGAAAGTTATCCTCTTTTTGAAAGCTTTGTCTTTTTCACCGTATGCTTTTGCATAACTGGAACAACTTCTGTAAGCCATACATTTGTTGGTGCTTTAGAATAAAGAATAGGGAATATTCTGGCAGTTTCTTTGCTGTGTAACCATCAAAGCAATAGGTTGCAGTTAATTGACTGACTGCCATTCATGTCACTGCTATCATCAAGGGGAAACCCATAACCGATAAAATCCATTATCTACATGCGGGACAACCGTGCACGCTTGTAACCGCTATCTGAGAGATTTATTTATCTCTTGTCATAAATCTGTACATATGTAGCATATTACCCTTGTTTTGCTGTAAATTGACATTTAGAGTATAGTGAGAGATAAAAGAAAACCAGTACCCCCTTCAATCTCGTTCACGGTTTTTTAAAGATTCACCACAAAAACATATTTTTCAACTGAGATGTCTTGTCTCTTTGACATATCAGTTCATTTACAGTGAAAGCAAAAAAAATACAGTATTTACATACTTTACAGACTGTCTCAGGTGCCACAGCTAACAAACATTTTAATCCCCGCTAAGACAGGCAGAGAACATGAGGACTTGCGCCTACAGTTGTACGTGGTGGTGCCTACAAATCTGATCTGAGGTCAGAAGCAGTTTTGTCGTCTGGATCGATAGCAATCGCTCAGTCAGTGGTGTATTCTACCTTTTGTATGTCATTGGGCTGTATTCCCCCTGCTGATGGCTAAGGGAGCCAGCTGGCTGTCATGTTGATTAATGGAACAATAAAATTTACAGCCAGTGTTTACTTTACTTTATTCTCCTCATGCGAGTCTGTTTTCAAAGTACTCCTTTTTTAAGCACTACAGTAATTCTGCTGTCCTGTTCTATTGTTGTGTTGATATGGGAGAAGTAGTGATTTGTACAAGCTGTTTCTTTTCCCTCGTCCGTATGCTGGAGAACCAGAGCTGTCTAGACTGAGCTCTGCCATGGTGGGTAGGGACTGTGTTGTGCAAAGCTCAGATGGTGCAGCTATGGACCATGTGTGGCGTTCCTTTCTACTGTGACAGACCTGATGGTGGAGAGTCGAGGTATAGAATTGTAGTTTGGGATTCAAACACGCACATTTCATAAGCTTTGCTGGATAGCCTATGAATAAGAGATTTCTGTGCTCATGAAGTAGTTAATTTTATTAAATTTTTTTTTGTACATTGGTAGATTGAATTATAATGTTCCGTTTTTTATCTGTAATTTTTTTTCTATAAAGATATTGTTAAATTGCAAGTTGAGTAAAAATGCTGATGATGTGAGCTGTGTTGAATGAAAAGTTAAAAGCTTTATTTGAAAGCAATTAGATGTGATCACATGTAAGTGAACTGAACTTTTCCTTCAATTTAGTCAACACATTCACTCTTTAGTGAATAATAATAATAATATGGAACAAGAACTTTTTTTTGTTGTTGTTGCTTTTGTTGAACTATTTTGAAAGCATACCAAGGACAAGGTGTTTCACCGAGTGAGCAAGTAATAATAATGAAATGTATAAAATGACAATACGTTCACAGAATAATACAAATAGCACAAAATAACATGCAGGCATAGTAATATACACTAAGTAGATTACATAAACAGATAAATAAAAACTGAATAAATAATATAGAAAAAAGGGGATAGCAAGAATAGCATTAACTTTTTTCTCAAAGTGTTCCAAACTCTCTAAAACCTTCTGTCCCTTTACAAACCTGATTTTAATCTAATTTTAAGAAGAATATTGTTTTTTGAACTTCAAATCAACATATTGAAATGATGGTGAGACTGGAGTAATGACGTTGAAAAGCGTATGCTTTCATATATCAAAGTATAAAGCATTTATTATTTTATAATTGACAAATTGTTAAAAATATTAATTGCATTTTTGTTTAAATTAATGCAGCCTTGGTATAAGAAACTTCTTGCAAAAACAATAAAATCGTTTCACCCCTTAACCAAACTTTTGAATAGTAGTTCAGTTTAAAAGATCTGAACAAACAGGACTTCCACAAACTTTACAAATGATAAAGGAGCAAAAGCTTCTATGCAGACAGCATCTGTTGCTAAGGTAGGAATTATCCATAATATTTAAAAAGCGGGGCTTTATGTCAGGGGACTGGGATTCTCAGAGGTTATCAAACAGTAGAGTAAGGAGCTTGCCACACCAATGTCATGGGTTCAATTCTCAGAAAAAGCAAGAATTGATTAGAATGTATTTTAAGGGACACAAATTGACAATCCAAGTAAAAACATCTGCCAAATGCAAACAGGCATATGTAGCAATATCTGCGAATTGAAATTGTTTGCTCCCTGGAACACCCTTTGCATTGTTGAAATGATCCTCTAACAACCCCTTCAGTGATCATTAGCTGCTTTGAGTGTCTGTTTTCAAAAGCACGGTCACATTGGTCAAAGATACTCCATTTTATCTAATATGCACACAAAGAATACACAGACTTGGTCCATGGCCCATTTAGCAGAGATGCTCTCACATCAAAAAAGTGAGCTTGGCATGTGTTTGTCTTTAAAGGTGAAGTATTCATTTTTCTTTTCTATGTATAGAATTACAACAAAAAGGATGTGTATTATACATCCCTTAACTCTTTCTGACAGGAAGGATTCATTCAGAGACAAAAGCATGAGTTCCTCGCTGTATTCCTCTCCATTTCGTTTTATCTTCCTCACCTAACCTCTCATTCTAGTGGCACAGCAGAGTCTATTAATCCAGTAACCTGTGACTCACTCACTTTGTCTTGTCTTTCAGTTTTGTCCATCATTATACCATGTCTGTCTCTTTCATCTCTCTCCAGTCCCCTTTATCTGTCCCAGTGTGAAGGCTGCCCAGGTGAGGAGAGTCTGAACAGAATCTGCTGCCAGTCTGCTAATTTATTTCGCCCTCATCAGGGCTACTATTTGGACGGGTGTTGGTCTTTCTCCACTGGTAGTTCCTCTGGCTAATGCTTGGTAGAGTGTGAATAGAAGGAAGGCTGATGGAAACTGGAGTGGTTGCTGGCTTTAATGGGAACATTTGAGGCACAGTCCAGTAAGATCTGACTCACCCTGGGCAGGCTTCCATTATATGACCTGATCCAATCTGTGGCCGCAGAGGAGCACTGTATCCCCCCCTACAGACACACTTCATCGATTGCTGTGTCAGGGGCCATATTATACCTTACCCTCATTGAACTCTCATCGACAGGCCTTCCTCTTGTGTAGTTAGCTTACAGGATGACATTTATGCTGTAGCCGCCTGGGCACACACTGACAACCCTGTTAATGGCTACTTTACAGATGGCATTTACTCCACCAGCCCATTAACACAGCTTGATCACATAAGGGCATAAAAAGAGCTATTGCCATTGTTTTTGGCCAACGAATTGCCTGCCTGTGGATATTTATGCTCTGATTGTCCATTTGTTAAAAGCAAAGGCTTGATGCAGCTGTCTTTTTGTCCCTTTGTCCATCAGCTTAACTGTAGTGAATTATGTGACAGAGCTCTTAAAAAGCAGAAATGAATGCTGAAATAATAATCGGGGGCAGAGACACAGCTGTTGTGTCCAAAACATGAATATCAGCTAATATTCTCCAAATTAAATCAGCCGGGCAGACGCAGCATAATGCCGCAGCCCATTTTCATGTATGAATATTTGACATCCCTAAACAATATAATGTGCTTGTGGGTGTCATAAGCCAGAAATGATACTTGCGATTACACAAGACATTTAAATCACATTGGCCTTCATTAAAAAACAAAAAACAAATATCGAAAACCTAGTTAAGCTGCTTTGCTGTCTAGTGACTACATAAATGTGTATACATATGCAGCAACTCCACTAACTCTCACAAGCCACAAATTGTACTCTAGAGTTGATGATTAACCTGCGAATGCATAGCACAAATAAATATTATGTATTATAAATATTATATATGTATTTACATGCTGTGTAGATACTTTCTGTTCTTTGAGACAGAAAAGGTTTATTTAGAAACATAAAAATATGAAACATTGTCTCATCAGCGGCAATTTACAAATGTGTGAATAATTTTTAGATGCTATTTCTACTTACTGTAAATTGTGGCAGATATTGCTTTCTTTTCAGTGTATTGTAGTATATTGTAAACAATGCAATAATGATTTATCATAAATGGATGTTGCTTAATTGGGACAATTCTTGCCCTAGTCCCTAAAGTCCTCCCCTACACATATCATAGACCCCAAGCTGCTATTTGATAGGAAAAGGGAGAACAATGAGTAGAGAAAATGACAGATTGGAACTCAGGTCACGTCAAAAGCTAACACTGGCTGCCTGAAGCTCCCCAATATACTAGGCCACTCCAAAGTATAGTGACGGGGACACTGTACTGAAATGAGCACCGTCATTCGGATGAGACGTTAAACCGAGGTCCTGACTCTCTGTGGTCATTAAAAATCCCAGGATGTCTTTCGCAAGAGTAGGGGTGTAACCCCGGCATTCTGGCCAAATATGTCCATCATGGCTGCCTAACCATCCCCTTTCTCTGATTGGCTGCATCATCACTCTGTCTCCTCTCCACCAATAAAGCTAGTTTGTGGTGAGCGTTCTGGCGCAATATGGCTGCCGTCGCATCATCCAGGTGGATGCTGCACTCTAGTGGCGGTTGAGGAGATTCCCCTTCCATGTAAAGCGACTTTGAGAGACTTTGATAAAGCGCTATATAAATGTAATAATGAATTAAAGTCTATATATTGTTTTTCTTCAGCCATTCAGAGGTGGACTTGCTGGTGTGTTTTGGATCATTGTCCTGCTGCAGAACTCAAGTTCACTTCAGCTTGAGGTTATGAACTGGACATGGGCTGGACATTCTCCTTCAAGATTTTTTGGTAGACAGCAGAATTCATGGTTCCATTTATCACAGCAATTCTTCCAGGTCCTGAAGCACAAAACAGCCACAGACCATCACACTACCACCACCACATTTTACTGTTGATGTGATGGTGTGTGGTGTGGTATGATGCTCTTTTTCTGAAATGCTCTTTTTCAAATGTTGTGCCAGATGTAATGGGATGTAATGACACACACCTTCTAGAAAGTTCAACTTTTGTCTTGTCAGTTCACAGAGTATTTTCCCTATGGTCTTGTTTTCAAGATGTTTTCTGACAAAAATTAGACTAACCTTAATGTTCTTTTTACTCAGCAGTGGTTTTCGTCTTGGAACTCTGCCATGCAGTCATGCACACTGAACTTTACTGAAGTAAGTGAGGCCAACAGTTCTTTGGATGTGGTTGTGGGGTCTTTTGTGACCTCTTGAAAGAGTCACGTGTGTGTGTGTGTATGGATGGATGGATGGATTTCTAATTCTATCAAATCATGTCTAAAATCAGTAATCAAAAATATTAAACATTCAGCTTTGAGTAGAAATATGATAATATCATTAGAAGAGACTTTCCATTTTACCCCATTGAATGAAACTCAAAATGTGTTTCTGGTTTTGACTGAATCAAAATTATAGAGCAGAGCATTTTCAATCAATATTTTCCAGAATTTAATAAAAAATATAATCAAATTTATAATAACATTTTTTCATACCTGCCTTCTTGGATGAACATTTCCCCTGAGCTTTTTGCAGAACATGCAATTTGTCTTATTCTCTGTATTCTAGTAGGTAGCATAATTTTGCAACCTGCTGTTTGGTACGGCCTTCGCGTCAGGGAAACCTCTGTGATGATTTAAATGGATGTCTATTTAACCAACAGCGTTAAAAAGTACATGCTTTTGAACGTACCTAAAGCATAAAATCCTCATGCCAGGGTAGAAAATATTCCAATAGAAGTATAAATAGAAGCTTTCAGCAGCAGTTGTAAAGTAGTATGTGATGATCAGACCATTTCACACTGTGAAGATTACATACACATGCTAACAAAACCATATGTAGTTAAACACACAGCTGTCACACACAATGAGATGAGAATTTTTTCTTTATTGAGATAAGTGTTGCTGTGATCGTTATATAGCTGCTTACTGCAGGATGTGCCTTCTATGCCAAATGGATTGCTGAGCCTTTATTGAAAGCAATAGCTGGTTCCTTGTAAATGCTTAGAACAGTAACATTCCTGCTAGTGGTAAGTTCTCAGCGGAATGATTTTAATACATTTTAAACTCACAATCCAGATGGTTGCCTTGGCCTCTCTCAGGATGCATTAGTCATTAGGTAGAATTTCTGTCACAAGCACAGGCTCTCACAAAGATTCACCTTGTTAACTGGCGAATTCTGGTTGTAGATTCACTCTGGGCACAAAAGTGGCAGTTTGACTAGCTTTTATAACTGTAGTATACTCAATGCACCCCGCTGATATTTTAGGAGGGGGATGCCACTTAGGCTGATATTTACAGAGGAGTCCTCTGGCTCTGACGTGTCCCTGTAACCGTCTGGCATTTTACCGCTGACAATTAGGAATGAAGTCTCAGCATGCAGCATTGTAAACAAATGCAGCATAATGTCACAAACAGTGAATCTGTAATAGCTAGCCTTACTCCGCTGTTGGAATATTAGCTGGCAGACAGTTCAGAAAATACACATTCTAAAGTAGACAAATGAGATTGCATTGCATTACACTGGAGATGTAATGATGTCATCTCTGGTCAATGTGTTCTTCTCTGTTGGAGGTCAGGTATTATGTTCATGCCAAACAGATATTGATTTAACCTCATCAAGTTGGTTAATTTGTAAGCATCCTAAAGCATACTTATTACAAAAAACGAATCATTTTTGTAATCGATGTTTTATCTTGTTTTTCAGTAAATATGTTTACATTGTATAAACAAGACGCATTTACTTGAGAAGCAAAATTTTGCAACTGATTTGCATGATCAATAAAGTAAATTAGTAATGTAAAACACTTTTTTTTGTTACCTGATTTGCATAATCCCTGAATCAGAAACTTTAAAGCGGACTGTGCGTGCCAAAAAAACAAAACCGAAAACAAACAAACTTGTAAATTCTGAATTTTTGTATGATTCTGTAATGTTTTTACAATTTTAGTTGTTCTGCCCTGAAAGGAAGCAGAACAACTAATATGTAATTCTGAATATGTAATCCACACATGCGGTTCATTATTAGTACCAAGCTGCTTGGACAGCATCTCTATATGGATTGCCAATAAGACACTGTATCTCTCAATGGAACACAGACCATGTTAATCCAAGAAGACATTCACACTCAGCTTCCTGGGAGAATGGGAATGGAGGTGTGAGGAGGAGGGATAGTAAAGTAGTTGTGGCTTCATGTGGGATCAATAGTAGGGGGGAAAAGTGGGTCAGTGCCAGTACCCCTGAGAGAGGACGGGCTGACCATAGTTAACACTGAAACATAGTGGCAGCCATCTGGAAAGGGAAGCTTGTGACAGGGAAAGGGGCAAATGGGCGGCAGGGAATAGTGAAAGGATTCGTGTTTGTGGAGAGAGCTAGAAATGATCTATGCTGAGGCAAACATGAGGAATGGAATATAAATTATGAATCTTTGACTACTGGCTTGTATTCTGCTGCTCTACCCCAGTCTGATGGACACACACTACAGCTCTCTGCTCAGCCCTCTTTAATCTCAGCCCTGGAGGTCATTCCTCCCTCCTTCTAGACTGGCAAGTATAATGAGTGGGAATGAGAGGAAGAGTTGAGGAGAACGGGTGGCGAATGAAGAGAGACCGAAATTAAAAGATGCCCGTTTAACACCTTCTGCCAGGCTACATCTTTGCTATATTGGATTTTTACCTCAGAGGCGAGAAGTCAGAAATAATTTTTGTTCACCTAGAGCACTTTTAATGTCAAATCAATATGTTCCCCATAAGAGGCAGGACTGTATTGTGTGATTTAGTGTAACAATCTGGGATGGGAAATATAGTTGTCACCTAACAGTCAAAATTTAACCTCTTTTAATCATCTAATGCTTCCAACCATTTCTAGATTAAGCTTTGGTTTTTGTATAAGCTTGGTTATCAGGTGAGACACGAAACATTCAACATTGACAATGAACTTAACTATGATTGTAATTGGGGTAAAAAACACTTCTTTGTATAAGTCAAGATATTTACATTTATGCATTTGGCAGATGCTTTTATCCAAAGCGACTTACATTGCATTCAAGACACCCATTGACATTCTACTAATTTCTTGCTTTCTCTCAGAATTGAACCTTTGACCTTTGGTATTGCAAGTGCCACACTCTACTGATTGAGCTGCAGGATATAATGAGGCTCCTAACCAAGCTTTTACCAAACCCTTACCCTAACTAAAACAAAATGCAAAACCAGACCAACTAGATAAAGGACAGCTCTTAAACAATCAGTATCCTTTGAAATGCTTTGAACAACTCAAAACGTCAGAGGAGAAATAAATATACAGTGAAATACGGTTATGTCGACGGCCTCGGGGGTTGCAAAAAGGCGTCAAGATAACCGATGATCGAGAAAACCAACAGCCAATATGGAGCCTAAGAACGATGTGTGCTTTCACTTCAGAGAGTCTCCAAAAGTCTCCAATAACTCCAGATAAAGTTATTAGATTTGTCGCTGGTTGCTTTTTTGAAAATGTGGTCTGAATATATAGCGACAAAGGCGCTAAGTTGGCAACACTGTCCGCGAGTTCTTCTGCAGCTGCACGGCACTGTGAGTGAAGCGTCACTGGAGATTCACGTGCGATCCACGGGCAACGCGAATTCAGCGCATGCGCAGTGAACTAGGTACGATCATGAGTCACGAGATAACCATGTGAAGTGGCGAATTTGTCCCTCCTTTGTGCTTGAGATACTAGGGTTCGGCGACATAAAAGAATCGACGTAACCAATGAGAAAATACTTAGACAAATAGGGAGTTTGGCGCTTCCACTTCAAAAACGTCAACATAATAGGGTTGGCGAGTTAACCGTGAGTCGAAATAAGTGAACTCCACTGTAGTTCACTATAACATTGAAATATACGTCACACACATGCTATATTGCTAAATATAGGCCCCAGGCCCTTAAATTAATTGTTCAATTAATTTAATTTTCTCACCCTCATGTTGTTTCAAACCTGACAGTGGGGTCCCGTGTTGTTTTGGACTCCACTGACTAGTATTACCTTTATATAGAAAATCAAAATATTTAGTTTTGTTTCAACACAGTAAACAAGGAAGCAATATTTGATCTTGCATAAAACATAGGAACATTATCTACATCTATCCACAAATCTCATCTTGAGATCTCTGTGGACATTCAGCTATAAGTAGTGTGTGGTTTCCTGATGGAAAAAAACGCAGGTTTTCATTGCAGTGTCCATAAATTATTCAGTCCTGATGACGACTGATCTGAGCTGCTGTTTTAGCTCTGATGGTCACTGATATGCTTTAATCTATGGATGGAAAGTATATGCTTTAGCTAACTGCTAATGGAGCAGCATGGCTGAATGATCATGCTTCCAGATGCCAATACGAGTATGTAGTTACACCACTGAGAGCAGTTAGAAGTCCTTCAGATGTAACAACAACAAAAACCAGGTGGGAATGTTACGCCGTCTGTGGCTGAAGAACGGACCACAGTCACAGGCACTTTCTCTGATGATCCATTAGTCCGCTCTGGCGCTCATTTGCTGTAATCCCACCGAAGGCCGTCACTGACCTTCCCTCTGTCACATCTCTAATAAGGCTAGTTTGGATCGCAGAGCGATGGGTTTTAACGTTAGCTTCTGAGCTCTTGTGATATTGCCATGTCATTAATGTACAATCAGGCTTTGGGTTAGTAAGAAAAGGAGGAAGCTTCAAAAGAGCTCTTCCCTCAAGTAGACTTGAGAGTGTCATTGGTAATCGGATTGAGGCTGGAGTGAGGCATGGCATTGAATATTCCACTGCAGTCTTCTGTGCTAGAGTTAATTATTAAACTAGAATTACTATAGTAGTAGTACCATTAAAGGAATTAATCATACACAAATGAACATTCTGTCATCATTTGCTCAACCTCATGTTCCAAACCAGAATATGTTTGATACTCTCTGGGATACTGCTCTTTTCAATATGAACAAGGGTTGCCAAGCTAAAAAAAAAAAGGTAAATAGATCAAACTTAGTTTATTAGAATTTAGATTCCTGAATTTAGGTCATTTTAATGTTTTTTTATTTAGTTTTCTATATTATTTTTGGGTAGACTTGTCCCGTAAGCACTAGAGCTAACCTTAACGTTTGAACTAACAGGAATACCAATGCTCAATGACCTGACGGAAAGCAACAGCAGTTGTCTTCCAAGCTTCCAAGAAATACAAGACTGATAGTAATAAGGACAAATAATATGAGACACATGGGATCTTCACACATCAGAAAGCTCATTTCCTATGTCTGCTTTGGTTTTTAAGCCTTAGAGATGTGTAACGCTATCATAGTTTGCATGTTTCTGCAGTGTACGGTTTCTGAAGCATTTCAGCTGAGGTGGCTGGAAATGAGGCTCTGTCAAGTATTCCTGTATATGGCAAATTTGCTGACTCAGTCTTCTGCTTGACGTGCCACTGCACTGATATGCTTGACATCGCTCAAGTGCTCATAACAACTGCAGTTTTCTTCTGAAATTTGTAAGGCAGAGATAGACACACAGGAGAATGGCAACAGAGATGGAGGAGATACACTGCAACTAGCTTTCAAATGCAGTATCTGTGGGTGACAGAGCATATGAGGTAATATGTCAAAGATAGCAAGGAGAGACAGAGATCACGTTTCTTAGAGTGCAGCTGCTAGCGTAATGAGGGGTGATGAATGTCTCTCTCTAATCACTCTGCTATGCTTCAGAAAAGATGAGGAAAAGTACATTAGACAGCCGTGGTGTTTTTATGCAGCCGCAGATCTTAATCAAATCAGTGAGGAGCACTTGAAAAAGCATGCCATCTAAACAACAAGAGGTAAGCAAATAGCTCAAGAGCCTCTGCTTTTTAGATGCTGCTTAAAAGCTCAAGGAGTCAGGAAATCAGAGAAGTCATTTGTAACCCTCTCTTTCCTAACCTGAATGCTAATGGACAGGGAGGATCTCCCAGTGAGTGATTGAGAAGGTGTAAAGAGCGCATTTGGTAGTTAATGTGAGTAAGAGTGAGCAAATGAGGGGACTGGATGAAAGTGTGGGAGGATAGGGGTAGTTTTCCTATTATGAATCAAAGGAAGACAAGGCATCAATAATATATCTTGTTCAATTTCAAGGTGTAGATTAGCGCTCCCTTGGCGTGACTTCAGAAAGTCTTTACATAATTAAGTTGCAATGAAGAACTTGAGAGCGAGTCTATTCTCTTATTCCGCCTGATAATGGAGATTTATGTGGAGCATTGTTGAATATGATTTACTTTAGCTGACTACTGTAAAGCGGGAACAGCAAGAAAGATGTAGGTAGATGTATCTATCTATACATCTATCTCGCTGTGAATGGTTTTATCGTTTTACTGTATAGCAAAAAAAAAAAATTATGTATATATATAAAATTTGGCTTTTCTAGGTAAAAAATCCCAGTCAGTTTCAATCTCTTTGAACATCAGTTAAAAGTTTGAACATCAGTTTTTCCTCCAGATTTTAAGACAGTTGCTAGGACACATTTCTCAATACCATTTCTCAATCTATGTGAGCTAAACTGGATAATTCATCATTAGTTTTGTACAACATTTATTCAGTGACTTTCAAATTAAAAGACATCAGTTTTTTTCTCAGTTGGAAAACTTTATGGATCGAAAGGCCAATTTTCCTATTTACATACTCTTTTCTGTTAAACTCAAGTTCAGAACCTAACATGATACAATTTTCCAAAGTGTTTTGATCGTTTTAATGCATTCTGTGTTTGAAATGAACTGCTGTGCCAAGTTGAAAGTTAGTTATGAGAACTGTGAAGTATTGAAAAATGTGTCATAACGGTTGTAAAAATAAAATAAAAGCCAATCGCATCCTGTTTGTTGCCTCAAATCAAAATCAGGGACTGAATTAGAAAGGCATTCTCAATTCAATTCTGTTACAGAACCTTCCTGTGCTGACCCAGCCACTAGCTAATTCCCATCACATCCCTCTTCGGCACAGAGAAAATGTCCAATATTGCTCTTGATTTCAGTGAGAGACAGACAGACAAACACAGAAGAAGCTGGAAGCGGTGGAAATCAATTATGTCAGAGAGTGGCGTACTCTCAAACTGAGCACAGCCGTCGCTGCTCTGAGCAGGTTAGCTTTAATCATCTGTACACCCTCAGTCCCATTCAGCGTCTCGCCACTCTTAGCCGTAGCCCTTAAAGCTTTTGATATGGATACGTCTACAGCCTTTCTCTCTGCTCTTTTTCAGTTTGCAGTCTCTGGTTTAAGAATTGATTGCTCTTGCTTTGGCCCTCTGAATTGCTGCCTGGAAAGAGGGGTCCCTACTTGTTCAAAGAAAGAAAAAAAAGAAAGCTTGCATCAAATCAAATGAAAATCTGTAGGAAGTAAGGAAGAAAACGGATGAAGCCGACCTTCCCTGATAATGGAGGGCATGGTAAGCTCTCTCCCATCATGTCTGTGATTCGTTATGAGGTCACCACCAGTAGTGACGGACAGGTGGCTGTTGTAGAGCTGCGACCCATAACAGTTGTGATGTAATTGAAATACAGCAAGCTTTAGAACTCTGTTAACTCCAGATGAAGTTAGTTAGTTTTCTTGGGCTGTTTGATAAAGGATGAGTCAATAATGTGTGTGTGTGTGTGTGTGTGTGTGTGTGTGTGTGTGTGTGTGTGTGTGTGTGTGTGTGTGTACTCACCAAAAGGATTATTAGGAACACCATACTAATCATGTGTTTGACCCCCTTTCGCCTTCAGAACTGCCTTAATTCTACGTGGCATTGATTCAACAAGGTGCTGAAAGCATTCTTTAGAAATGTTGGCCCATATTGACAGGATAGCATCTTGTAGTTGATGGAGATTTGTGGGATGCACATCCAGGCACGAAGCTCCCGTTCCACCACATCCCAAAGATGCTCTATTGGGTTGAGATCTGGTGACTGTGGGGGCCATTTTAGTACAGTGAACTCATTGTCATGTTCAAGAAACCAATTTGAAATGATTCGAGCTTTGTGACATTATCCTGCTGGAAGTAGCCATCAGAGGATGGGTACATGGTGGTCATAAAGGGATGGACATGGTCAGAAACAATTCTCAGGTAGACCGTGGCATTTAAACGATTTCCAATTGGCACTAAGGGGCCTAAAGTGTGCCAAGAAAACATCCCCCACACCATTACACCACCACCAGCCTGCACAGTGGTAACAAGGCATGATTGATCCATGTTCTCATTCGGTTTACTCCAAATTCTGACTCTACCAACTGAAGGTCTCAACAGAAATCAAGACTCATCAGACCAGGCAACATTTTTCCAGTCTTCAACTATCCAATTTTGGTGAGCTTCTGCAAATTGTAGCCTCTTTTTCCTATTTGTAGTGGAGATGAGTGGTACCCGGTGAGGTCTTCTGCTGTTGTAGCCCATCCGCCTCAAGGTTTTGTGTGTTGTGACTTTACAAATGCTTTGCTGCATACCTCGGTTGTAACGAGTGTTTATTTCAGTCAAAGTTGCTCTTCTATCAGCTTGTATCAGTCGGCACATTCTCCTCTGACCTCTAGCATCAACAAGGCATTTTTGCCCACAGGACTGCTGCATACTGGATGTTTTTCCCTTTTCACACCATTCTTTGTAAACCTTAGAAATGGTTGTGCGTTAAAATCCCAGTAACTGAGCAGACTGAAATATCACCCAAATGAAAATAGCAATAGCATGAAATAGCACTCAAAATTGCTTAAATCACTCTTCTTTCCCATTCTGACATTCAGTTCAGGACATTGTCTTGACCAGGACCACACCTCTAAATGCATGTGATTTTTATATATTATATGTAATGATTCATATTACAATAGTGTCACTGCTAATTAAAAAAAGTCAAGATGTTGTTATTAACTAGAACTATAAAAAATGATTTTCCTTGAAATAATTCTTAAAATAATTACAAATAATTAGATGTCTCAACTAACATTTCTATTGCAACATTTCAGTACTAAAAATAAAAAAGTTAAATAAATCATTAATTTAGAAATGACAAAAATGACACGTAAAAATGGAAAACTTAAAATATAAAAGTTAGTTCAAAACATTAATAAATACTCTTGTTGTATGTAAATCATTCTATCGTGGTGTGACAAAAAAACACAAACCATAAAAAATATGAAATTAGATCATAGAGGGGAGTTTTCCTTTTTTTAAAGATTTTTGTGGACATTTGGAATGTACGTGGGTGGATGTCACTTTTTAACTTGACTCATTGGCAGGCATTTGTATGATAGCGAGGGATAGAATTAGCAAAGAATAAAGTCTTAAGCATGACTGTAGTTCCCAGTCATCCTGTGTCAAACTGAATGGTTTCTAAAGCAAACTGTGAGCATGAGATGAATGAGATGAATGAACACAATATGGCCCTCTTGTTGCTCCCACCATCGGTCTGTCTAGACGGCATACAATTGTAACATTACAAATCGATGATTCACTCAAGGCTCCACTCACACATAGATAGAGCAGAAGGTGTCAGAGTGTCAACCCCCTATCATACAGACCCCCGGTCAGCCAGCTTTCTTATTAGCGTAATATTAGCCCTGTATGTCCCACTTGCATGTGCTTTTATTGTTTATCAGAATGGTGCGCAGCAACATCCATGACAATGTACTGCAGAGAAGTGTGTTTGTGGGAGAAGAAAGGTCATTTGAAGAACAACATCAGCCTGGAAGAAAAGGCACTGCCCATGAATTAGTGATGGTGTTGCTCTTCCTGACAGTTGTACTCTCTAGAACACACACGCACACACTCTTACTCTCAAACTCACTGTCGTTGATGCTTAACCCATCTTTTTCCAGACCTTGCCAGGATATTCTGTGTAGATGTGGATCATGTGCTGCCCTCCATCCACCCCTTGACACACTCGCTTCCAGTTCTGGCCTCTCTTGTCCGAGTGTTGACATGCAATTAATTGGAGCAGAAATGTAGGTTTAATATTTAATCATTCATGAAAAAATAAAGTTCTAGGAAAGAGGAAGGTGTCTCTTTTAGTATGCACACTTCTCTGAGCTGCAGATTCTCTCATGCGCTTTTTCCTTTTCTCTTTTTTCCCCATTGGCCATCTCTTTTCTTCTCTCTCTAGGGTGTATGTTTGCGTGTTACAGCTAAAGAACAATGTCTTTTCATGTGCATAAAAGAGGAGACAGTTAGAGGCAGAACATTTACAGGGAGACGAGGGGGGCATCTGTTTGTACAAAACTGTCAATACATACTTTATCTACCTTTCTGTGGTTTGCCTTCCCTGTAAATTCACTATCTGTCTTAGTAGAGTAGTGTGACAAAAATGTCCTTGAGAACAAGGATGGGTACATGGTAGTTATAACTTTGTCTTTAATTGAAGCAAGTGAGTTGTTTTTAGAAAAGCGAGCTCAGTCGGTGGAAATTTGGCACTGGAGGTCACCATACCGTTGGTTGCTAGTAAATTGCTATCAACAAATGAGATTTTAATTTGCATTACAAATACGATGTCATTCTCTTTTGACAAGTTGCTGCCATGAAAGGAAAATGTGTATGTCTGTTGCAGCAGTTTAATCTCTTTTGCCCTAAAATATTTACTTGATGTTCCCATCGAGATTTTAAGTTTAAAGATGCGTTTAAAGCCTTCGGGCAGATTTTTACTTCTAGATACGAGTAAATATTCGAGATATGAGCACGCGTACTGACGCTGATGCCGATGCACGTTCACTTCACACGTTCGCTGACTTCTGTATGCGTCGCCAGCGAGTTGCTGATTTTCTCTCTATTTTATGCATTATTCTTCATAATAGCGATAAGTTCTATGAAAGTGAGTGGTAAGGATGGTAGTGAGAAGAAGAAACGCATGATGACCATGGAAATGAAGCATGAAATTGTAGATAAATATGAGGGCGGTGCCCGCGTGAGGGATCTAGCAGCAAGAGCATCAGGAGGAACTGTTGACTGAGGAGTTGATCGAGCTACAGATGATGGAACATACGCAGGTGTTGCAAGAGCTCAGCAGTGGCGAGGAGGAGGAGGGGGAACCGGTGGAAAACATTTCTACAAGTGAAATTAAGGAAGTGATGGCTATGTGGCAGAAGGTTTCTGATTTCATTGAAAAGAAACACCCTGATAAATCGACAACTGGTCATGCTTCAGCGCTTTTTGAAGACACGTGCCTTACTCATTTTTAAAGGGAGACAGAAACAAATCTTCCTCGGTTGGTATTTTGTTAAAAGGTCTGCGCAAAGTGAAAGTGAGGGTAGTCAGGCGAAAAAAGGTAAGAAAGGGTAAGAAAACAAATCGAAAAAGCAAAACAATAATTTAAAATGGAAAAGTTAAAACAAAATACGTAAGCTAAGTTTAGATAAGCTAAATTTGTTTTCTATTATTTCTTATGGGAAAACATGATTCTAGACACAAGCAACTCTAGTTACGAGCTCTGCCCTGCAACTGATTATGCTGGTTTCTTGAGGTATTAATGTACATACAGTGGTGTGAAAAAGCGTTTGTACCCTTCCTGATTTCTTATTTTCTTTGCAGGTTTGTCACACTTAAATGTTTCTGATCATCAAGCAGATTTAAATATTAGTCAATGATAACACAAAATGCAGTTTTTCAATGAAGGTTGTTATTGTTATTAAGGGAAACAAAATCCAAACCTTCACGGCCCGGTGTAAAAGGGTGTTTGCCCCCTAAACCTAATAACTGGTTGGGCCACCTTAGCAGCAACCACTGCAATCAACCATTTGCGATAACTTGCATTGAGTCTTTTACAGCGCTGTGGAGGAATTTTGGCCCACTCATCTTTGCAGAATTGTTGTAATTCAGCTACATTGTAGGGTTTTCAAGTATGAACTGCCTAAAGTCGTGACAGAATATCACAATAGGATTCAGGTCAGGACTTTGACTTTTCCACTCCAAAGTCTTCAGGTGGACTTGCTGGTGTGTTTTGCATTATCATGACTGCTACTTACTTTAAGTTTCACCTCCACAAAGACTAAATCTAATCATGTTTACATGAAATAAGCCTGCTCCCAAGCAAGTTTGAGCTTATGGACCTGTTGCTATGCCAGCAACTCCGGGAAGATCTTCGAAGAAACTAACAATCTTGGATCATGTCAAATCGTCAACAGTAAAATCCAGATAACTGAGTAATCCATGTATGAGTAACAGGCTCCTGGTAGTTAATTCGTTTTTTTACCTGACTGTTCTGTTTTACCTTGATGACTCCCCCATTTTTTTTGCCTTCAGTTTCCTTTGTTTTACGTGGTTGTGTGTCAGTTTGCTCCTGCGATTTCCTGTATGTTCCTTTTCCGTTGTGCACTGTCTACCTGTTTTTGAACATGCTCCTTAAAAACATGTTCAGTTATGGTCAGATAAACCTGAAACTAATTTATTTCTAGGCTTCCAGTTCAAGTTCCAAAATCCATATGTCCTTGAACTGTGCTTTGAAATGTACATAAAAAAATAATAGTGTACACAAAATGTAGTGCTGACTTTACAATTCTGCCAGCAAAATGTACATGCATTTTATCGGTTCCTGTGTTCCTTGGGAACCAAACCAATGTTCTTGTTGTTATTCTGAGCTATACAGGCCCAAATGTCTTTATTGTATCACCTCAGAATCAGTCACAGGTTGACTCCCTTTGCTCTTTTGAACATTTCTTGAGTGAGTGTATGGATAACTATTTTCATCTTGAGAAGGATCTCTTGTTGAAGTTATTTTAAGCTATTAGCATGCCGTTTAAGTGCAATATATAGTCACCAGGTCTTCATGAGACAGGCCCAGCGATTGATTTGCACTCTGTATGATAAATGCAAGGTAGCAAATATGCTGAGAGGACAGTACATCCCTAAACACATTCAGCATCTAAAAGAATCAATATAATGATACAAAAAAATCACTTTCTTGGCAGAATAATCATTCTTTGGTAAACATAACCAAATCGTCTATAAACGCGAAAGCATAAATGTCAGTGAGTATTACTGATCATCTTCTTATGTCAGGATGAATCTGTTTATCGATCTGATTTGACATCTTACAGCAGGAGGCAGTAAGGAGTCCAGCAGAGCCTACAACATACAGCGGTCAACAAACATCAGTAGTTTAATTCCAATGAGCCTCAGGTAGGAATAAATAAGCAAGGAAGGCTTTATTTGTTGATGGCACTCTTCTTTTTGCCAGCAACATGAAGGCTGAGAAAGCGTGGCTAACTTTACTAGCGTGTTGTGATTTTTGCAAATTCCGACATTCTCATTAATTTCACGTCAACATGTTCACTCTGACAGATTCACTTGTGGATGCAGCTGACTTATCATTTCAGCCATTTGGGCTTTATTGGTGAGAAGGAACGAAGAGTGTTAGAGGCCCTCGCGAGCCTTTGCAGACTTTGTGCTTTAGAACTTTACACGCAGCAATGTAATGGAATTGAACATGGAAAAAAGCATAATGGTGTAATGTGTAGTTTTATGTGGTTGTGTTAGTTTCCTCCTGCAATCTCCTGTATGTTCCTTTGTGGATCATTAAAGAAGTCTCTCTTGTGTCGGGAGATTACTACAGCTGGTACTTGTGACAAATTGGTACTCTTTAAATACTTTTAAGTCATCCTTTGGTCCCATTGGCTGTTTCCTGAGAACACCTCACCCCCCCTCAGGGGGCTTTGGCCCCCCTCGTTAAGGACCACTGAATTAGGCAGATTTACTTGAACAAGAGGCTTTTCAGGCAACCCACTGACTAATCAAATTTGAATGTATTTTGCACATCCCTAATAAAAAGGGTACAAGTTAACTAGCAATGCCAAGGTCATGTGTTCAATTCAGTGATATGTGAAAAATGGAGACACCAACATTTAGGAAAACGGTAGTCCCCAGACATCTTTTATTCCTGTTTGTTAAGCTATTTAGCTTAGAGTATTGTGTTGTCTCCGTTCTCTGTTTACAAAGAGTATTGACAGTTTTCAAGTGTTTACTTTATCTGTGGTCCATGGGGAGGATTCTGACTAATACAATTACTTTTGTCTGTTTTGGTCTCTGTCTTCTTATTGAGTGGAGCATTGATGTTAGCTTAATGCAGACAGTGGTAAACACTATAACATCTCATTGTTTCTTATCTTGTCCATTAGTACTAAACAGCTGGGTCTGTTCCCCTCACCTCTTCTGGTTGACCTAACTGCTCTTCGGTTCTTCGCTGTGGTATTTACCTCTACCCATGTCAAAGGTAATCGGAGCGGTTGGTGTTGAAGATTAACCTTTTTGTTCTTTTTCTTTTTTAGAGTGTAATGTTGCTGTTTGAGCATGAAAAAGGTCTGCAGCGTGTTTTTCAACATAGTAAGCTCTGTTTCTGAACTTCCATTGTAATCTTGAGGTGTTTTTCCAGGAATGCACATCACAGTATTCGCCAAAAATAAATGGGCAAAGCGTGGTTGTGTGGAGTTAGTAGTGTGTTGAAACTGCCAGTTATGGTAAGGGGCATGGCATTTCTGAAGCGGTTGACCAATCATAACACACTGGTCAGACCAATCAGAGCACATTTTGCCTTTCGGAAAAAGGGGCTTCATAGAGACAGGAACTAAAGCCCAAATTGATCGTGGAGAAAATTGCCGCCATTGATCTTTTGGGAAATGCAGCCCAGAGCGTTACTGACAGACACATGTTTTGAACATTCAACCATCAAAAAATATTCTAGTAAACAAAATGAAGACTTTGTAAAGAGGCATAATTTGGCTTCTTTAATAAGTTGCTCATTTGTGTACTGCAGCAATCTGTTCCATGCATCAGAATTGAATAGCTTAGGCACAAGAATGCACCATGTGTGCACACAATCAAACAGATAAATTTTGTGCTTAGTGTATTTTTCAATTCCAAATGAGGACAAAATTTAGGCACTTTGTTTAGCCTGACATGCAGCTTCTAGCCACTAATAGCTCACCTTATCCAAACTGAATTAAAGCTGAAAGGCATGTGGAGCTCCACGGATCCCCAAAGACATTGTGCTAAAAAAGCTGGAACTGAAATCCTTTTCTTTGGTCAATCAGTGCTGATTTGTAACACTTGCATAGAAGCACCAGTGGAACCCCATAGTTTCAGGCTGGTTGAGACTTTCAGAATAATGAATTTTTAATGAAGACCACCTGCGGTGTTCGTGGTAGGCCCTTTGTGTGGGTTCTTGCAAATTATTTGGAGTCTTGTTGGGGGATATAGCATCTGCAGACAGTGACATATGACTTTAGTGATATACTGATGGTTTATTATGCTAATAAGACTGTAGCTGTGATCTGATTCACACTGTTCCTATGCAGTATTCCCTGCTTCCTACACACTGAAGAGGGGATTTCTGTTGAATTACCTGTGTGTGTGTGTGTGTGTGTGTGTGTGTGTGTGTGTGTATATGTATGTGTACACTTTGAATTACCTAAATATATATATAAGTATTTATTATTAGTTAAAATAAATAATTGATAAATATGTAATAACAAATATGTAAGCTTTTAGTTACTGTATATACCGCCTTTCCAATAAATCCATTATTTTATTTATCAAGGGTGCATTAAATTAATCAAAAGTAACAGTAAAGACATTTATGATGCTACAAAAGATTTATATTTCAAATAAATGCTGTGTTTTGAACTTTCTATTCATCAGAGAATACTGAAAAAGTGTTATTGTAGTTTTTTCACAACAACATTAAGCTACACAATTATTTTCAATATTGATTTACCAAGCTACTTTATAGTCCACTTCCTATTTGTATATTTATTTACCTGTTGAGAAGTGTGGCTCCCATTTTAGGGCTGGTGGAAACAAAATGGCAGTTGGATAGTCTGTGGTGCGTGCTAGTGGACGAAGTTGACTGAGCTCAGCGATGCTGCCACAGCAGGGGATCCGTGCCTGAAACTTCTCCAGGTCATCTGCCATATTCGCATTTTTGATGAAATATTAAGGACAGGTTGATCTCTCCCCGTCTCTCTCTGTCTCTATCTCTGTCTGTCAACCTCTTGCAGAAGCTCATAGCAGAGGTGGATTTGTCATCTCAGCAGTTCAAAGCTGAGTCTAGGCAGCCAGTATCCGTCCAGCAGAGGAGAGCTGACATATTTAGTGCCACGGACGCATGAAAAAGCTTTGTTTGGTAGATTCACAGAGATGAAAGCTATGGAGTGGAAAGAGGAGGAGAAGGGCTTGAGAAAAGGTCAGGGAAAACTTAAGGCCGACCTACACGCACGATTGTCACACATGGAGGTGAAATGGCAAAAAAGTGCTGCATGGTGAGCAATGGAAAGGTGCCAAAAACACCTACATCATCTCCTACAGACCTGTCACACTGCCATAATTATACACTTTCTTCTGAAACTGTTACATCGTGTTACGCATGAAAATAAGTAACTATAAACTAAAAATGTCATTGCTTGCAGGGGCCAAGCACCAAAGGTTTGAAGCACCGATTAAATCCGTTCTAGTCTTCTTTTTAAGCTCCTGAGTCTATGGAAGCCCATAGAATCATTTGGTAAATTGGATTTTGTGAAAAAACAACAACGACTTTTTCTCTTCCTAGACTGTTGCTTCGATTTTCATGAAAATCGAAAGAGAACGTTTTTCGACCATTGCGACACAAGAACATGTCAATTCAACTTGATTCGTCAAACCATTCTCAAATAATTTTTTTAATTCACTAAATACCTTGCGAAAATGAGTGTGAGGCTATAACTCGACAAGACTTAGATTTTCAAATTTAAGTAACAGCTTAAACAAACCAAATTAAATGTCTGTTTTGACAACCATGACCTGGGAATACCAGCAGAGTTTTGCTGTACTGCCACCTTGTGGCAGGAAATATGACAAATCATTCTAAAAAGTACATTTTATAAAGGATGAATGTGTGTAGTATGAATCTAACTGAAGCGTACTATATTCGCCATATTGTCATGGTGTGTGTGTGTGCTTGCTTGCTTGCTGTTTGTTTGCTTTCTGGACTGAGGCAAAAAAAACTAACAAAAAATAGTATGCCAGGCTTATTAAAAAACACAGCTCTTGTTACTTATAATGCATCACCCCAACACCGTTTGGGAATAGGCAACATCTCATCACGTTTTTGCCTCAGCATTTTTCAACATCAAGTGCTCAGATGCAGCCATTACAGACTTATTAACCCCTGTAGCATACAGTATGTGAAGCATTTTTCATCTTCTCCCCATCTTTCTTTCTCTCTCTTCATCATCCCAATCTCCATATTATGAAGTGTTCCTGTCATTATTTCTGATGATTCGTTTCTGCCAGACATCCTAGAGCTCACCTGTTCAGCCCACTCTACACAAAAGAGAGCCAGACGGAGTGATGCATTAATGGAGGGAGGAGAGAGAGAGAGAGAGAGAGAGAGAGAGAGGGAGTGTGGAAGAGAATGAGGAGACAAATCTGATCAAATAAGCCAATCATGTGTGGTGCAGTAATGAAGAGCCTGGAGGAGCAGCCTGCGTCCCTCTCTCTCCAGATGCGTGCAAGATACTTTGTGTTGCGATGAGGAGATGAAGGAAGTTTGTGGAACTTTCCATAATTGCTTCTGATAAGGGTTTAAAGCAAACACAGTGAGTGAAATTATAGCAGAGAAACTTTTTTCCCCTTGCTCATCTCAATGAATTGAATCCAGGAGGGGGAAACATTAGAATCTCGTCATCTCAGCAATGGCTGCTCAATTTACTGTCTCCAGCCTTCTTTGGGCTCAATTACACTCTATTTTCTCAACGAGCACTTCAATTTCTTTGTTAACGCTTTTATATCTGTTCGTACCCTCTGGCCTAATAACATTTGCTAAATTAACTTCTGATGAAACCCGTGTATTTAACAAAAAGCTTGAGCTTCTTTGCGGCATACAAATCTTGGATTTAAAAAAATGAGCAGCCATACTCTATATAAACAAACTCACTTTTAGCATTTAATCCTGTCATGTTAATCTGACATGTTCTCTTAACCCTTAACCGATGGTTTAATCTCGTTTCCAGCATTGGGGGCATCTCATACCTGCTGCATTTTGCATGGATTCTGTCATTCTCTGTCATCTGTGACATCCTTTAATTTTCCTTTGAAAAAATCTGCATTGTTATTTACTATGGTGTTTTGGGTTTGCATCCAGTTAAAATTGGATATTTAAAATAATAATTATTATACCAACAAAATAAAATATCATTTACACATTTATGTTCAAACCCATTTGACTTACTTTGTACCATTACATGTGAATGGGGATCTGTGCTGTGCTCCAAAATAGCAATAAATGCACCAGAATATAACCTTTATGACTCCTGTATTATATTAGAAGTCTTTTGAAGTAACATTATAGCACTAGGTGAAGTATTGTCCAATATGGTAGCCTTTAGTCTCTAAAAATGTTGGTTCTCCATTGCCAACATTAATGTAAATGTACAAAAGATTTCTATTTTGAAAAATGTATGTTCTTTTGAACTTTCTTTTTATTAAAGAATCCGGAAACAAATGCATCATGGTTTTCACAAAAATGTTAAGCAGCACAACTGTATAATGTTGAGCACCAAATAGGCATATTGTAAACATTATAAGCATATCATATATACTTTATACAATGCTGGAATTACCAAAATTATGAGATTTCCATAAAAAGCATTCACGTCCTCTTGTAACTGGTCCTACTCAACATTTAGACACACGCAGCTCTTACTGGTTTATGACCGTTACACTCAACCCTCTCAAATCTCTCTCCCATTTAGGTCAATGGCACAAAATGTAGGCTTAAAACTGGCCTCATATGACACACAAAACCTACAAATACACAGACTACACCACTGCCTAAAGAACACTTGTGAGATCACTTCAAAAAACTGTTACAAAGACCTCCCTTTGTCAATCAGGAATCATTTTAAAGCGCAATGTCTATTGCAGCATACAATACAAATAAGACTCCTATCGTAACCTCGGTTCCCTGAGAGAATGGAACGAGACATTGCATTAACCGCCGTGTTCGCCGCTTGACCAGCTCTAAAGCGTTCAGTTATGATTCCCTTTCGAAATGTGCTCTCAGTGCTACACTGACAGCGCTTTGGGAGCGAGAATAACAACGCCACAAGGTTGTGTAGTGTGAGAGCACAAACATGAGAAAGAACTCAAACATGAGTTTCGGATGTCGACTCAAGAACATGTAAGCCTGGAGTAACATTAACATCCAAACTGTAGGAGATAGTTTGGATATAAACTATCTAATAAATGTGGTCATCTCTTGCTAAAGTCCTGGAGGATACAACCCCCTAGTAGAATGAGTACTAATACCCAGAGACGAAACTGCTTGCATCTTAACATTCCTTTGGCTTTGAGTTCTTTGAGACTCAATTTAAGCTCTCCTTTGCTATGACCTATAGGTTTTGTATGTTTATCCACCTGTAGTGTCTCCAAGAGGATCTATATTCTTCATCCAAAGCCCTTTTAAAATCTTCCAATTGTTAGTGGCATTGAGCATGTCAAATGCTAGCATGAAACACCTGAGCCCATGATGTAAATGGGTTACAATGGGCAAAAGGGCTGTAAATCTTGCTCTCCCTGTCCCTGACCTCTGTACCTTTAAGTATCTTATTACCCTCTACTTTTCTTCAAGGCTATGTCCCATGCTTTTCAAGCTCCATATTTCACATCAAACCCTCTAATGTATCGTGAATGACAGAGGGAGGGATAAAGACCAGCAGAAAAGAGGGAGACATGGTACCTTTGGGTATAAGTGTCTCTTGAGTTTTGCACTTTGATATTCAGCAGATTCTGTTTCCTCTACGCATGTCATCAATAGACTCTCTGAGGTTTGCCATCTTCTGGAGTTTATCTTCCTCCAAGCCCTCCTTTTATTCTGGATAATAGAATATTATCATATTTTTTTCCAATTTTTTTCATCCTCACTCCACACCTGTTCTTATCCATGTCTTAATCTTTTTATTATCAGCACTCTCTACTTATATGGGCTTAGAGGATTATGTTCCCCAAAAGGAATTTCCTCGTGTCACTGTATTTAATTATCCATGCAAATTAAAAGCTATCTATTTAAGTAAGGAGACAAAACAAAACCAAATAATTAAACATGTCAGTTTTGCAGAATAGACTACATCTCAAAAGAACAAGAAACATTTGATGTATAAATGGAAACGGTTTCAACTCAGTTGCTAGGTGTGAGGTGTTAAATCTGATCCTGCTTGTGCTGGAGGAGAACATCTTGGATGCAAAGCAATATTTCATGTTCCTTTATCTGGGCAAGAGACAACAAGTTTGGTCAACAGCCGAACTGAGATGGTACCTACTGCCCATGAAAGGTGAGATTAATCTCTTTCCCCCTTTCGCCATCTTACAGCTACTACATTAAATGCATCCATCCAGAGCCGAGATCCCTGTAACTAGTTTTCTGGTGACCTGGTCCTTTCTCCTCCTCTTCGATATTTTTTTTGTCAGAAAATGTTTTAGTCAAGTTTTTGTTGTTTGATGAAAATATCAGTTTAATACAAATACTACAGTATTTTATATTCATTAATTTTAGTTTGATTTGAGTCAAGTGGTGCCTAATTTTAGGTTATACAATTTGACAAGGATCAGATTGTTAAGGCCAATCAACTGGGTCAGATTTTCTCTGAAATATGAATTATCCTGGTCAGCAGTAATGAGAATAATGAGACCAACAGTGATCTGAGGAGGGACAAACCACAAATCGGTGACAGGGTGTTGGGCGCCTAAGGTTTATCCATGCTTGAGGGCAACAAAGGCTAAAACTGGCTATGTGGTTTGAGCCCAAGTCACAAGTCACACCAAATTTGAATGCTGGTTATGGAGGAAATGTGTCACAGCACACAGTGTATTGCACTCTGCTGCGTATATGGCTTGGTAGCCTCAGTCCAATCAGTGCTTCTGATGACCCCATTCCATTGAAAGCAAATGTAATGGGCATATAAGTGTCTGAACTGGACCATGGAGCAGTGGCCGTCTGGTCCAATGAATCCCGTTTTCCTTTACATCATGTGGACAGCAGAGTACATGTGCGCGGTTTACCTGGGAGAGTGACTCCAGGATTTACTATTAGACGACGACAAGTGTGATGCTCTGGGCAATTTTCTGCTGGGAATCCTTGGGTCATGTGAGTGAACCCCTTCATAACAATGGTGTTGCCTGGTGAAAGTGGCCTAATTTACCTACACTAATCCTACCCTTAAACTTACCCATCACACAAAACATTCTGCTATTTTAGATTTTCAAAATGCATCATTTTGCATGATTTACATTCTGCCCCCACAAGCTAAAACTATACTGGTATTGCTATACTTGTTAGACACACACACACTATTGTTTAAAAGTTTGAGGTCAGTCATTTTTATTATCAGTTTTATGTCAATAATATGTTTAGTTAAAGTAGTTAGCATTATGGTTGTGCATTTTTTGCATATCTGTAATCCTCGCCAAACAACAACAAGGTTAACATATTTTCGTCAGTAATTTTGTAGACAAAATGAACACCGCCCTTGCTTTCTGCCACTCTCTTGCGCACTCTCCTGCCACATGGCATTCAGAGCCACCCCTCTAATCAGAATCATCAGCATGGTGACTCCGCGCTGAATTAAGGGAGACAGATTTCCACACACGGCGTTCATCAGCACTTTTCGGGCCTTTAAACAGCTCACAGACTGTACAGTCACATCCAACTGCTCACATCCCTCCATCCATCAGACGTGCCCATCTGCCTGCATGATTCAAATTCACACTCCCATTATGCACACCGGGGTGAGGCAGCGCTGGGGAACCAATGGGGGAAAAAACACAGCCACACTCTCTGCAAACGGGTGAAATTTCTCACATTATTCTCTTAATAGTTTTTCATTTGGAGCCCAGGGATTTAATTCCCCTCCACTTTTTTTTACACCAACTTAGAAAATGATCCCCTCTTGGCTTGATATCTCAGCACTGTGGTTTATTCTAATGGAAAAAGATTACATCTTGAATTAAAAACCGCTCATCCTCAGTCAGTGCTCCGGAAAGGAGAGAGGACAATCAAAAGACCTCTGATTTCGAACCGCTGTTTTTAACATTCACAGCATGATTTTTTAACATATGTATGTGGACGCTCATTCCCACTTACGCTACAAATATAATTACAATTAGTGCGTGTATTGCTTTTGTGCAACAGTTCAATAAACAAAGAAGGTAATACTGAGGACATGAAATTTGAGACCGTGTTTACCTGTTACTTTGTCTATTGTTTGCTCTGCCAACGATAATTGTTCTAAACAAAACCATTATTTTTGTATTTTTTTGTAATTCTATTTATTCATATTTTTAATTGCCCTTTTTTCTGTTTTGTTTTCAGTTACAATTTTTATTTATCTTGTTTATACTTCTTTCTTTTTTTAAAGTGTTTAGCTCTTATTTATATTTATTTGAGGGGGGGTTTTATAGTTATTTTAGTACATCAACATATAGTTTCCAAGGAAACATTAGTTTTTCATCTGATATTTATATTTTATTTTATTTCAACTTTATTTCAGTTAATGAAAACATATTTTATTAGTTTATGTTATAAATGACAACTGGTTTCATTCATGAATGAAAGTAAATGATTCAATGACTCTCTCATAAAGACTGTAGCTGAATTTGGAGTAGAGATTATCATGCTATGATAATTATTCAGAGCTGGTTTCTAATCAGCATCTCTGGGATGGAAGTCTGGTACAGTAACTAGGACGCTAAAGACCACAACCTTTAGCGTCACTCACTTGTGTACCTCTGAAATCAGGAGAGCGAGGTTTACTCGGACAGCTGTTACTAGCTGCCCTTTTTTACACTAGGCTTACTATTTCTTTATATGAAAGAAATAGTAAAGGTATATGATCCAGTCATTTGATTAATTCCTCGCGTCAGTGGAAGGTCTAGGGGCGTGTTTTTTTAAAAGTTGAACTTTTAACTTTAAATTTTTATGTTGATCTCTACGTTTTTAGAAGGCACGAGTACAATGGTCAAACACATCTGTCTAGTATGTGTTTACATTAAAAAACAATGGAAAAGTAGCAAAGTGGAATGGAAAAACGCATTGTGTGTGAAAGCTAAGACTGTCAATTGTCACCACCTACTGGCTCATGAAAAAGTAGAAAGAGTTGTTGAAAAATCCCCACCACCAACGCACAAACTGAGTCAAACATGCAACAGACAAGTTGAGTCATGAAAACAGTAAAAAGTGCTGCCAGACTGTATATTAGGAATGCTGCCCAGTCAGTCAAACGTTGTAACTACCTGTTTTAATATATCTAAGTGTGGGTTTATTACCCAGCAGTCTGTGGTGGACTTCTTTGAAGGACACTTTTCATTCTGAAAAGCTACTGAGGCTTACATAAGTGTGTTTGCATTTTTTTGGTCTTGAATGAAAGTCCCTGGAAAATCCTGAGACAGTCAGCAGTGATTTTCTTTTTTTTTCTGAAGCCCTCACTGTTTTAGTACAGCTACTGTAGGCACTTACCTGCTTACCTTGCAGCAGTGAAACAAGGTATTTAACAGGGGAAGGTCAGGTGTAAAATAGAGATCTGCCACACTGCGTGACGAACCTGTGATGAGGAAATTTATCAAAACCGCTACCGTGTCTGGCAGTTTCTTTTTGCATTACCCTCTCTCTCTCTCGCTCTCTCTCTCAATGCAGACCATATCAATGCTATATCTATTAAACAAGGAGATTATTAAAATTACATTTAGTGTTGCATACATACTAGCACATTGTTGGCTAGTTGCTTCTCAGTCAAACTCTTTCATGTCTATCGCACTCTGTAGATCAGTCAAAAGTTTTTTTTTTCTCCTCTTTTCAGCAAGATCTTATCAAGGAAATCTTCATATTGCAAGCTTTATTCTCGTTGATCATTACACATGAAGCGGTTGTTTGATTATGGTGCATATTTTAGCTTGACTTAAATGGCATTAATAAGTGGGAAAGACAGGGAGCATTTCTTTGTTTTAGTGGTGTCATGTTTCAGATCTTTGATATTGTTTTTGCACTGGCAAATGTTTGAAGTTAATAATCAATTACCTGTATGGGACTCTCTATTGCATTTCATTGGAATGTAATAGAATGCTGGTTTTCGCATAATGCATTATTGCTGAAATATGAACGCATGTTAGTAAAAGCATGGCCATTTCTTTTACATTTCCAGTCTATTACAGCTCACTGGGCCATAAGGAAGCAACGTACCCCCAGGCCTGCATGAAATCAAACCTCACCTTTTTCAAAATCATGTACTGATAACCAACAAAAACAACTACAGCCATTTGTAACTGTCTTAGGTTGCATGCTGATTATAATCTAAAAAAAGTTTTGATTAGAATGACTCCCGATTAATAAATATCTATATTATTTCAAATAAATGTAATAAAAGAAAACATTATAATAGTAATGAGAAGAAATGTTTACTGGATTTTAGCATAATAGAATGATGTATGAAGGATGATGTAAAACTGAAGACTGGAGTAATGATGCTGAAAATGTAGCTTTACCATCACAGGAATAAATTACATTATGAAAATTACTTAACTGGTATTTTAAATTATAATATTTCACAAATTTACATTAAGCAACTAATGTAGAATTGGTGCGCTTAAGAGACTACCCTAAAAACCAATAAAGAATCAAAAAATGAGTGTATATGAGCAAAGCAGCACAGTAATGTTTTAATCAGCTGAGCTTTTAATAATAATGATAATATATGACTGCAAATTTTGAGGTTGTATTACAGTCATCAATGTAAGACGTATACAATTCTGTAGAAAGTTGAATTTATATATATATATATATATATATAAATTCAACTTTCATAATTTAATTTACTAAATTTAGTTATTCAGATTACATATTTAAAAAATCTGAGTGACTAGAAGTTAACTCGAAGATAAATTAGCTCCTTCCAGACCTGGATCGGCACATCAGTGAGCTCCTGGACAGTCTGTGGTGCTACTTGGTGGCTTTGGATGCTCCGATACATAATATTCCAGAGGTTCTCAGTTGGATTTGTGACATCAATGCCTTTGTCACCTAAAATCTGCTTACTCTAGCCACATGCTAGATTATCATACACCCAGGGCCATTGCACCAGCATAAGGTCTGACAATGGTTCAGAGAATTTCATCCTGGGTACCTAACACCACGGTATCAAGGGAGCCATTGGCTAGCACGTTGAGGTCTCTGCGACCCTTCAAGGATATTCCTCTCCAGACCATTACTGACCCACCACCAAACCAGATGATGTTGCACACAGCATAATGTTCCCTCACAGTCAGACTGTTTCATGACTGTCACATGTGCTCAGTATGAACCTGGTCTCATCCGTGAAGAGAGCAAGTCTTACTAGTAGAAGTCAGGCCCTAATGCCACCCTCATGAAGAATGTTTCTGACAGTTTGGTCCGAAACATGCATGCCAGTAGCCTGCTGGAGGTCATTTTGTAGGGCCCTGTGCAAGGAGGAACAAGAGGAGCAGATACCATTCCTGCTGTTGGGTGTTTGCCCTTCGATGTCCCTGACCTTGTGTAACAACCTGTCTCCCGATATCTCCTCCATGCTCTTGAAACTGTGCTGGGAAACACACCAAACATCCTTATGATGGCACGTATGGATGTGCCATCCTGGAGGAGCAGGACTGCCTATGCACCTGATTGGGTTGCAGGTACTGCCTCATGTTATAGGCAGAGACAAAGACCCTAACAAACCTAAAGACAAATCAGTCAGTCAAGAAGAATAAACAGAGAACAATTGTCTATGGCGACCACATGCAAAATAATTATCTTTTTAGAGGTTATCTTGCTGTTGCCTTGCAGTGCTCCTGTTGTCACTTTCATTTGCACCAAAGCAGGTGAAACTGATTCACAATCACTTACCCTTCCTAATTGTACAGATTTGTATCCCTGAAGTTTAAATGACTTGGTGTTACACTGTGATGATTAAATGTTCCCTTAATTTTTCTGAGCAATGATCTTTCAGATGACATAGACTTAGAGGGTGACTGAGGATAAAACAGCACTCTTTCACAGTAGGAGGGTGGATGGCAGGTTCTCCTTAAGAAGCCATATCAAAACCGGGGGTGACAGCTTGTGTGGGATCACTCCACAACAACAACAGCATCATCAGTGGGCCATGTTCCTTCTTTCAAAACACATGCCACACGCTGGGATGGGGCTGCTTCACCCTGCCAGTGAAAGCTCTCAGTGCTTTGATACTCCTCTTCCACTCCATCACTTAACCAGCTCAAGCTGGCTGTCAGGACACCGCCCCAGATGCTTCACCCTGTGCTCTCTCCAACTATCTTTTTCAACACAGAGCTTTCCTCTCTTATCGCTGCTCCAGCAGAGGCTTGGGTTTAGGACAGAAGTTTGGAAACAAATGAAATGTGAATAATTTGACGTATATCTTGGTGTAAATCTGACTTAATTGGAAATAAACAAAGATCAGGGACAACCCATAGGACTAAAAATACCAATCATTCCCTTTCTGTAGCTCAAACAATAGACTGCGGTGCTTGGAACACCAGGGTCATAGGTTTGATTCCCAGGGAAAGCAAGAACTGATTAGAATGTCAATGTGATTCCTTGAATGCAATGAAAGTCACTTTGAATAAAAGTATCTGCCAAATGCATTAATGTATGCAATGTTATCTATCTATCTATCTATCTATCTATCTATCTATCTATCTATCTATCTATCTATCTATCTATCTATCTATAATAATCTAATCTAAGACCATAAGGTCATGACCACACATCCATACTCCTCCTTTGTGACTGTTGACCCTGTTTGTTTCCTTGTTGTTCTTTCATTGTCAGAATTTGTAACCATGTTCCCTGTGTTGTGCGGTCTATATATATACTTGCCAAATTAAGCTTTGTGGGATGCAGCACTGAGCTGTTTTAGAGAACTGCTTGAGAACATTTGCCTTCATTGGCGAAAATAAAAATTCACCTTTGCAATTCATTTACAAAAACATCTAATAGAAATATATGGAAATATGCTTGACCATTTCTGACAATTAGTTCAACCTTTTTTTATTTAATTCTTAGATGTTTTGAGGGGTAAGCCTATTAAACAGGGAACCAGTATAATATATTTTGAACAACTTGACATAAGCAATTGATAATGTAGGAAACAGCAGACAGTTGTACATAATTGATTGCATGAATGTACCAAAGCATTTGTAATTTGTTCAAAATAATTGCTTTTATGATGTGCACAAGTGACTAGATGTAGACGTAACAACTAGTAAATAAGCAACTTGTTTTGATAATTTCTGTTTTGATCTGAGAAATGCAACAACAACAAAAAATATATATTGTAAGAAACTGAATGCTAGTGGGATGGGGTCTATGGTGTGATGATGTATAACTATTTGTCAATGTCTGGCCCTGGAGGCAGTCGTATACATGACGTCACAGATCCTGCAATATCAAAACAAGCAGTTTTTGGAGCTTAGTTAAATAAATGTTTTTTTTTATGTATAATGAGTAAGTTTTAAGCTATGATTCTTTCCAGATAGATAGAGGTTCAAAGACCTTGAGGTTAGAGGTACAAAGACTTCTTATATGGCAAAAGATTGGCATCATTAGTGTGGCATGTGGTATCCTCCATTGTTTCGCTCTCCTCCTTCCCTCCTATGATTATTTTGCTGTTAGACGCATCTACTATTAAAAATCTAGTTGCCAATAACTATCATACTGACATGAATTGACTGGATCCTAATTCATCCCTGAATGGTCTTTAAAATGCACCTATTGTCTTTATTATACACTTCCCAAAGTTGAATCTCAGAGTGGAAACATGGCAGATCCCCAGGATGCTGCACGGTAACATCAACAGCCAGATATTGGTATAAAAATGCTGGCATTCAACAGTTTTGATCATTTCATTTAGTGTCCAATTTGCTTGAAACTGTTATTTCAAACAAAAAAAATCAAAATAACAAACCTTTGAGTGCCTTCCACATATTTATGTAACAAAGTGCTACCCAGATGTAATTTGCAGTGGGATTCGCAGTGATTGAGACCTCATCAACCCAATGTATAATTCCACAGTGGTCAGGGTTGATGTTTTGGATGAGAAACTGCAATTAAGGTTAAAGTTATGGGCAGAAGTAGCCCTGTAATTAGCGGTTTGCATTAGTGGCGCACATAATAGTAGGCAGTGTTAATGGTCTCTTGTTTTTTGCCAAGGTTGTTGGCCTGAGTATTGGGGAGAAATCTGATTCGTGCTTTAGAATTGAATCGCTTTTATGGGTGACAGTAGAAGCTGAAATTAACAGCTATGCAACAAGCCGAGAATATTAGTTCGTAATTTTCCAGCAGCACAAAATACTTCTAATGAAGTGAGACAACATCATTTAATATGAGAGGGAGGTAGCCAGGAGAAAGAAAGGGAAGCAAGGGAGGAAGGAGATCAGGAACTGATAGGGCAACCAAATAGATTTTTGCTGATTTCATAGATGGAGCAACTTGTGAAATAAATCATGAGTGTTTACTCACTCCTGCTCGCCTAAGGAGGTCAGTTTCAAATATCAACAACCTGAATCATTCATCCACATTATACAAGAAATAACAAGCTCAACCTGCAAAAGTAACTTGCTGTATTAGGTCAGAATTTGTCTTTTGTTTAATTCATTGCTAATGCGTGTTAGCATGCACAAACAAGCTTTAGATGCTTGTGAATGTTTCATGTAGCTCTACATGTCATGGGTTTGATTCTTGACTCATTTGTTGCTAAAGTATGCCTTGAATGCACCGCAAGTCGTTTTGGATTAATGTCTATGGCAAATTCAAAGCCTTTTGTTTGAAAAGAGTAATAATGGATTCATTAATGTTGTCTTTCTTTGTACCTCCATTCTCTCTTGTTTCTGTGCATGAATGGCTGTCAGTCGGTGGCATGGCCAAGTCGAGCATCCTGCGAAGGGATGATTGAATTTTACATATTAAGCCTGACTGATCACAGCAAGTCACATCTTTGGACTTCATAAGATGGAGACAAAGAGGAGGAACCGCTGGGAGCCACGACTCTAGCGCGTGCGCAGCCCTGACCGTGCTTTCATCCTGCCTCGTCATACACCAGACTCTATTATGAATGAGCTGAGCAACCTGGGGAGTCTGCTTACAGAGATTTTAAAGAAAGGGCGGGAGAAAGTGTGTGTGCCAGAGATCGGCAGCATATGGAGACTCTTCTGGGAACTTGTTCTGAATGGGGTGTAAGCTGCTTCTTTTAAATACAGCATGTTGTATGGTGATCCAGGCCCTGAGGGATGTGCGTTACGGGGTCGGGTTTGTAAGAAATGGTAAATGTGTAGTGCCGGTTAGAGGGTGTGGAACTGTCCAGAAAGCGTGACATGTTGTATGTTGGGGTTGTATGAGATAGTGATAGAGTGTGGTGAGTTTCACTGTAAAATCCCCTGTAGCAATATGTGGTAGATCAAAGAGACTTCCGGGAGACTCTGTCCACAAGCTTGCGCTACTCTCTCCTCTCAGTGTGTTCTCAAACAGACTAGCCCTATAAAAAACAGACCTGGATTTGATGAAACTGCTCAATTATTGATCAACCTGCACAATAGCGAGCAAGAGAGAGATGGATAATAAAACTGAAGATAGCAAGAATGCTGTTGCTGTGAACGTGTAGTAAAAGTCTCTGTTTCACAGCAGCCAAATAAGGTCTGAATTCTGTGTCAGAGTTTCTGGTTCTGTGATCAATAGCATATCTTGGAATCGCTGTTCTTAATGGAGTTCCTACTTGTTTTTTTATTCAATTTGTCAATGTGTTTCTGCTAAAATGATTTTATAAAAATTAGGCAATTGTTGGGGTTAAAATTAGGCTATAACATTCATATGGACAATACAGCGCAGATCATTTTGTATTGAGTTATTTTGATTAATTTTTAAGCTCATAGTGAAATCTCTCACCGTGTAGACTGACTTGGCAAACCTATGAAATGTTTTATTCGTTATGATACTGTAGAGCAGGGGTAGTCAACGTCAGTCTTGAAGTGCCACTGTTCTGCAGAGTTTAGCTCCAACCTTAATCAAACACGCCTGAACAAGCTATGTATTCTGGAGTAATAAGGCTACAGGCAGGACAGTGATTCTCCAGCACCAACATTGTCTACCCCTCTTCTAGAGAATTTGAAAGTACAGTAATCCCTTGCCACTTCACAGTTCAAGCTTCGCGGCCTCAGTGCATCGTGGAATATATATAAATATAAACGCTATATCGGCAGCCGTATTGCGGAAAGCAGCGTTGCTTCATCGTGATTCGAGAGAAATGGTTTCTCAGGATGCCAGACAAAGAGAGAAACTCTCTCAGAGGCTTTGTACACACCCACGGGCACGTGATTGGTTCCCGGCGCGAGATCGACAGATGAGAGCACGAGTGGATGTATCCCGTGATCTGTTTGGCTGATCCTACTTTGTAGATTTTCACCTATCGCAGGGGGTTCCGGTCCACGTTAAATAAACGAGGGATCACTGTACTAGGGTCTAGTTCTACTCTAGACTTAAAGGGACCTTCGTTCACCCTTGCAGTCATCATTTACTCACCTTCCTGTCATCCAAACCCACATTACAACCACATGTGAAACACAAAAAGTTATATTGTGAATAATATTGCTAACTAAACAGTTTAATTCCCATTCACTTGACAAAAAACAATGGAAGTAGATATGAACCAAAATTATTTGGTTAACAACATTCTTATTGATGACATAAATGGTTATGTTGAATAAACAATGACATAATTTTTATTGTTGGGTGGATTGTTTCTTTAAATCCAAACCCACATGATTTATTTCTTCAGTGGAACAAAGTTTAGCAGAATGTGTTGGACACAAAACAGCATAAAAGTATCATAACTGCAGTCCATATGAACTGTGAGGTTTGTCTTATAAAGATGTTATATATGTTAGTTTTCAACGATGAGTTGTTTGAAATATTAATGATGATTCATTAATATTATTAGGCATAGTTTACCTCACTTTATTGAAAATAATGGCTTGGACATGATAGTAAACATCTCATTTTGTGTTTTACAGAAGAAAGAAAACAACATGAGAGTGTCTAAATGACAGAATCTTCTGCATTTATTTCCTTGGTGTCAGAGAAACATAAATTAACATAATTACGTTTTTTGTTTCAAGCATGGAATAAAATGTGCATTGGTATAAATAGTTTTTGAATCATTGTACGGTAAAACATGAGTCATCGTGAGTGTAGATATATTAAGGAAGCAAAGATTATAGCTTTGTATACACACCTCTCCGTAAATATTCCACTTGATTTCAAGTGCGTCACTCAATTTATGTGTCCTTGAAGAGAAAGTGACATCATGAACTAATATTTTCTCAGTATACATTTAGAGAACATATGTTTATATATAGCTTTGCTGACACATTCCCAGAACAATGGATGCAGAAAGCCATGTGAAATTAAAGGGCTTTTAACGAATCAATTAGCAAAATCTGCCTGTGATATAGCTGATAGAATTAAATGAATGGGGGAGAGAGAAAGAAAAGAGGAGGAGAAGACAGAGGGTACGAATGGTGATAAGGGAGAGCGGCCTCTCGTTTTCTTTCTCATTGCCTCGCTCTAATTAGACAGGCAAGTGTGATCTGAATACTTACTGGAAAAAGAAAGTAAGCAGATATAGTGAAATAGAGATGGAGAGGAGGGGTTTCACTCTACCTGAACCACACTAAAATGTGCGGGAAAATAGAAAGATATGTCTATTTTACAAAGGAAGATGAATTTTAAGCTCACATACTCTGATTTTAATAAGCAGAATAAATGCATTTCAGGGCAACAATGTATAACGGGCAAAAGCTACATTTTTTGCAAATGGCAAAGTTTGTAAAGAGCCAAATTTATTAATTTATTATTGTTGTTGTTTTTTAAATGATACAAATATAGAAAGATGAAAAAAAGCGGAATATAAAATAAAAAAAATTATAAAATCAAGAATTAAAATAAAATTCTAAAAGCAAAGGCAAGATTGACTATACATGTTCTATAGAAAATTCGCATGGGTCATATTTTTTTGTGCAGGCCCCACAGATTTTACTACTTACTATTTTAGACAAAAATTGTATATTAAATAATATGTTTGTAGCTTTTCTAACTTTGTATCTAGTGTCTTGCAAATAAATTAAAAAATCAAGTACAATTTGTGTAATTGCTTGAAATTGTTTTATGTCAATTTGAGCAAAACTGTAACTTTTGCCAGTATAATAAAATTAGTTAGTAAAAAAAGTTTTTAAAAAAAGTATATTTTTTGTCATTTATAAAAAATTTGATGGTTAATTCGCCACTCTACAATTTATGACAACCAGACCACAATGCATTGTGGAATTGGATTACTGAATATTTTTTAGCAAATGTAGAAAGTAGTAGTAGTATGTTAATATGCAACAATCCAACAATTTTACCTGAAGTTACTTGAAGAAAGATAGCAATTAGAATGTCAGTTCACCTGTGCTGTAAATGTTGTGGGACTAATTTAAAGACTACTTTTGAATGGCTGTCAATGGAGTGCATATTTACTGCATCGCCAGCAAGACCATGCTAACTGGCTAAAAAAAACTGAAACATACAACATAAAGGGAAAAAAGAATGAAGGGATATTGGCAGAGCGGGAAGAAAATAGAGAGAGAAATTGGAAGACCAGTAATGAACTGTAACCGTGAGAAGGCCTAGGGCAATATAGAGATAGAATATCTGACAGTTGCACATGGCGACATGGAGGAGAGAGAGAGAGAGAGAGAGAGAGGGAGGGAGAGAGAGAGAGCAATTGATAGACAAGAGGGTAAAAGAGGCAGAGAGAAAAAGAGGGAGGGGTGATTGTAAGCATCACTTGACAAATCCTGCTAGGCTGTTTATAAAGTGCTAAAGACTAAATGTGTATGTCTCAGTATGTGAGAGGGCAATCTTGAAGGAGAGCCACTGCTGACTAGTTGGAGGTCTTCAGTCTGCTTAGCAATGGCAGGAGCTGTTTCATGCTGCCTTAATCACACCCTCTCTGCTCACAGTCACCCAACATGACGCCAACTCCTAATTTCAAACTCAAAGCAGCTGGCCTGGAGGCAACAAAGAATTCCGGAGTATTTTGCTTGTTAATCTGAAACTATTATAATGTTAATCATTGTGGGTTTTTTTTTTTCATTTATGGGTACAAACCAGTAATAATAAGGTTAAAAAGTCTGTTGACTTAACAATAACTGTTGACTTTTTATCACCATGAAAAACTTGAGCTGTAGTGCATAGGTATTGTGTTGTAGGTTATGCTAACCTACAGTTAGCACAGTAATCAGTACAGTACAGTGATCCCTCGTTTATCGCGGTTAATGTGGACCGAATCCCCCCACGATAGGTGAAAATACACAAAGTAGGATTGACCCCCCCCCCCGGGAATTTCCATATATAGTATATATGTGTGTAGGTACCAGAATGTTTAAAATATGTATATTTATGCTTTAGGTATATTTTGTATCTTAGGGTACTGCCCCAGTTACAGCTCTGTTATTTTTTTTTTATTGACAGTATGGTAGGGTTAGGGATTATCATAAATTAACATGTACTTGCAAAGTAACATATAGTCAGAAGAATGCCTTTTGTATAACTATAATAAATTATAAATAAGCTATTTGTTCTTCTTGTAAAATAGCCAAAATTAGAGCAAGTATGACTGCACATATTATGTTTGATATACAGTATGTGCCAAAACGACAAGTTGCTTAGGAACCATAAACAATAAAATGTTGTTTTCATTGCAACATGTCTCTGTGTAAATTATACTTAAAATAAATGTAAAATTAGATGTATTATTAATTTGTTGGTGAACGCCCTCTCAAAAGTTTTAAAGTTATCGTCCTCAGATTTGAGCTAAAATGGCTTTGTCGTGTAATCACTTCCCTCGTTAGTCTTGTCACCTGTGCCCCATCATTCATTGTGTATTTAATTCCTCATAGATTAGTGTTCCTCTGTCTTTGTCTGTCATCAGTGATGTTTGGTCATGTGTTGGTGTTCTTCGTAGTTCTGATATCTCCTGTTTTTGCACAAGTGTTCATGTTTTTGTTTCGTATTTAAAGGGTTTTAGTTTATTTGAATGAAGTGAAAATCGCTGACCTTCTTTCTCTTCGTTACTTTCATCCTCCCGCACCACACACCTAACAGAAATATACAACTAACAATAATAAGGGTAAAAGTGCTGTACAGTCTAGATCAGTGTTTTTCAACTTTTTTTGGGCCACGGTACATATTTTCATTTTAAAAAATCACAAGACACACCACCAACCAAAGATGCTAAAAAATAATTGCGATACTTGGTTGTTGACAGTTGGGGGGGTCGCGATACTCGGTTGTTGATAGGGGAGGGGCGATACTCTGTAGTTACCTGCTCTCCACCAAAGCTACAGCGCCACTGCCGCTTGCAGCTGCTAAATTTCTTTTTTTTTTTTATTGCGTGAAATTGAATAATTTTCCACGGCATACCTGACGATCTCTCGCGGCACACTAGTGTACCGGGGAACACTGGTTGAAAAACCATTATGAAATGTTGGTAGTACTTTATTTTACAGCCCTGTTCTGTATGTTCATACTATGTACTTAGTATAGCGATTACAATAACTGGGTTATAACTAGGTAATATACCTGGAAGTTTAACCCATGTAGTTACCTTATTTTACCAGTACTTTCTTAGGTAACTACACTGTAAGTACACATACTGTAAAATAAAGTGTAACCGAAATACTTTTAAAAAGCATCTCACAATTTGCAAAACAAAAGAATGTCTCGCTATATTCTTTGCCTGACCTTACCTTGGGAGATTTGTCACAACTTTGAGATTCAGACTGAGCTCTGTTTTGAAAAGAAGAATCCTCATGTCTCACAGGCTCAATGTTAGCAATACAAGTGGCAGTCTTTTGTAGCCAGAGATGAAAGATTCATCAGACACGGATGGAAGAGAAAAAACTGCCAAATTCCTAAACTAGAAATCTCAAACATTTCATTATTTATTGAAATCAGAATGAAGGTGAATGGCTTTTCCTTTCTCTCTTTATATTCGTGCACCCCACATGAAAGTCAGAGGCAGAGTTTACGTTTATTTCTTGAAGGGATAGTGAAGGGAAGTGACCCATTTCCCTCAGTGTACCTGTTCAATGGCAACACATCAGTGAGAAAAGCAATCAATTATTTAGCACTGTCAGATCATAAAGGGAAAGTGGAAAGGGGTTTCAAATGAGTTATAATTACTGTGGTTGCATTTTTGATCTAAAACTACCAGGGTGTTAATCTCTCTGCAGCATTACAGATCTTCCTATACGATCACATGCAATGCTTTAAGGCAAGTTTAACCATTATTATGTTCTTTATAACCAAGACATGAGTCCTCCAATTGGTTGCTCATCTGGTGCATCGCAAACATTTAACAATTTGCCTTATGTTCACATTCATTTTATGAACATGTTTCAGTCAGAAAAGCCATTACATTATTCCAAGCCCAATCTGACAGAAATGTCTGTGCTGTCTTGTCTTTTAATAGATCACAAATCTGAATTAAATCAGCTCTTCTCATTAGAAATTAATTTTTAATTACTCTGAATTGTCTTATTACCAGAAGTTCTACATTGCATCCCTAACTTCTATAATTATATGTCTAATTTTATGTGTTTTATATAACATTATATATGTTCATCGAGTATTATAGTTGCCTGACTATAATTTGATAAACTGGCTGTATTGCTCTATTACCCCAGATTCAGTGGCAATAAACTTTCCCTAACCTTAGTTTTTTTCCGGCGCCATAAAATATGATTCACTGAGAACTGTGGGCTTTGCTTGAGGATAAAACATTATATATATTACACTGTCTTCTGTAGATCTCTTCATAGCAAAAAGGAACTCATTTCATAATTGATTAACTTCAGACAGTTATTATACTGAACTGAATCAACACTAAAGTAACTTGAGCTGAAAAATAACAGTATTGTCTTTTTAGAGCAGCTTTACAGCAGAATTTGAAGTGGTCTCATATTTGATGAAGCTTGCATGATTGATCATTATTTTCCTGTTTTCCTATTTTACAGTGAAGCTGCTTTGAAACACTCTGCATTGTATAAAGTACTATATAAAAAGGTTGACCTGACTTTAGATTTTTTGGGATGTACAAGAATCTCATATAGTGGTTTACTCAGGAGGGAAGATATTTTTTTGCTCGATGACACTGTTTCCTAAGCCATAGCTCACAATAATAGGCTCTATTTATCATTAAGCACCCTCATTAGATGATATTATGAAATATAAGGGTGACAACAGTCTGCATCTATGTATATTGCAATCTACACTGACACTCAGACAATATAAATGCTCCACATTTTCCACATTATGGACCTTTTGGAAAACTCATCACACTGTAACTATGCTCGCAAATAATCCAACTGCTACTGATTCTCGTGATTAAATTTCCTCATGACTTTCCGCCACAGCAGGGTGGGTTGGCCCTGGATGGAATTGGAGATCAGAGGAGCGAGACCTTAATAATAGATCCCATCCATTTACAGCAATTGATCGCAATTTTTTGTTCTATCTAGAGTAAATACAATGTGTGTTAACTGACCTTAAACTTTAGTATTTCTCTGCAATACATGCTTTAGAAACAGAAAATATTCTTAAATCATCAATTAGAGATCAAAGGAATGTTAATTTAAGGTCATGGAAGGATATATTCATATTTCAAATATTTTTTAACTTTCTAAATAATCTTTTAATAATTGTCTTAAGTAACACTTGCTTGTTTAGCCAATTACATACAGGAAAATACATATTTCTTATTCAGCAAATTTTTAATAATAATTTGATCTTGTAATATTAACTTATTCATTGTATTAACACAAGTGTAACAAGTTATTTTATTATTAGATGCCTGACAATACGCAGAATAGAGAGTTTTCACATTTTTTGTAAAGACATACAGGCTTTGAAAATGAATTTTCATCTTTAGGTGAACTTTGTTGTTAATAATTTTACCACACTGCAAACATGACAGAAAACGAAAACAGCAGCTAGAAAAAGTCATTAAACTCCACAATAACCCAATGCATTCTATGTACTCTTAAACATTTGATTCAAAGTAATTTGACTCAAAACGTCCAACATACTAATAAAATGTAATAGAATTATTTTTACCATTCTTTTTTCACAGAAAAAGTAACTCAGAGGGAGCAGAGGCCATGATGGGTATTATGTGTGTCTGATTAAATCTGTTGTAGCTACAACCTTTGGCACAGGAGGGCACTTTGTTTTTGCAGTAGCATTTGCGTTGATTCGAGTGACCTTTTGTAATAAATAACAATGCCTACCCAGATCTGGCACTGCCCAATGTTTATCTACGGTATTCGGACCATGAGAGCAGCATCCGTGAAAAAGGCCAAATGTTTCTAATGAGCTCTCAAGCTTGATAAGTGCGGACACTCGGCCCATAGTGAACATAACGAGGACTGGGGAATGCAAGTTGACAATGTTAAATGAGCAAGCAAACACAATCACTGTGTAAAACAAAAAACAAAAGATGCCACATTGTTGTAAATGTTGACTCTAGGTGAAAAATGGGGACATTTTTGTTTTGTTTTGTTTTATTTTTCTTGATGGCAATGCAAAGGAGGTGGGTAGTCATTTGTCCAGGATGTGATGAGTACATGTACTCCTGGAGTTCTTGGAGTTCCACTTTCTGTGTTACCCACCACTGTTTTAACTCATCCACCTGTTATCAATTAATTATCATCCATTTTGCTTTAGGATAGAGAGCAAATGAGATCAGGCTATGGGAGAGAGAGAGAGAGAGAGCCCTGGGAAACGCTGTAGTCAGGCAGAGAAGTAGAATGAATGAAATAAGTGGAGTGTGTACATACTGGCTGTTTGAGAAGGATCAAACAGTGCATCCTGAAAAGAAGGATATATGTCTGTATACCAAGCGGGCAGTTGGATCAGGCTGAAAATCATCTGTACAGAGAAAACGCATGCGGTACGCAGTACCACCCACCAATAAAGAGAACAGAACTCCGAGGGCACTGGGGGCCAATAGGAGGGCAATAAAGACTAACACGCTCTGCGCCCAACTGCCTGTGAGTCATATGCCAGACAGAGAAGCCAGGAGGGAACGAGAGGGAGCAGAGCAAAATGACAGCGAAGAAAAGCGCAACTCGGGCGGAATGAGCCGGGTACTTGAGAGCAGGGCTGATTTAAATAGCATAGGCTTTGATGAGATAGGCAGTACCTTGCTCTCGGCCCTATCAGAGATATTTACAGACATCCGGAAAACTCACTTGCTGCATGTTGGAGGCATATAAATATTCTGCACAGTCATTGAAGCTAAAACCAGTAAATCCAGACAAGGTGTTTTATACATAGGAAAGTTCAGTATGTGTTGTGATAAAATATTAAAGTAATTAATTAACTAATTGTGCTGTGCTAAATTATATTTTAATTAAAATATAGTTAATTGATAAAATAAAAAAATAAAAAATCTATATACATTACAGCAAATTTTTAATTTAATTTTTTTTTGTATAACTGTTTAATATTTTTGTGGAAACCATGCTACTTTTTGAGAATTCTTTGATGAATAGACAGTTCAAAAGAACAGCATTTAATTGAAATAGAAGTCATTTTTAACATAAATGTCTTTACTGTTAGTTTTGATCGATTTAAAGCATCTTTATACATTTATTTTTCTAACTTTTTTAACATCAAACTTTAAATGGTAGAGTATTTTCCTACATTAAAAATAATAATATTGCATTGCATTATTTGTGCATGGATGAAAATGGGAGTTTCTGAATTCAAATGAATTTTGATGTTTTTGAGGAACATTATGTAAAATGTTTGGAAATAAAGATTAAGATTTCTAGACTATATACTCAAAGTTTCAGGCAGAGATGGAAAAAACTGACATGAAACCCTTTAGACTTGCAGTCAATTGACTTGACAATGATCTTAAAATACTTTTCCCCCCGAAACTTTGACGAAGTTGTCGAAATTTCTAGTGAGGAAAATGCTATTTTTTATATCGTTTGATATTTTTTCCTACATCAAAATATTAGTTGAAATATACCTACAGTACAAAATATAAAAACTGTCTGAAACCAACATGAATACAATTGTAACATTTCTTAGAATTTAACTTCTTTTTTTACACTAGATTTTTAAAAGACTTTTCCTTTGCATATTCTTGTATGGTTTTATTTGTCAGACAAAGTGTGGTTATTTCTAAGGAACCAGGGATAACATGAATACGCTCTCTTGACCTTTCGTGCAATTGCTGTGCTCTTGAGTAACTGCATCAGGCAAACATGGCAGAAGTAATGCCACCACTGACATTGCCTACTCAAAACAGTTTCCCTAACACACTGACTTTGACATCTATTACAGACAGATTCCCTGAAGAGATGAAACCCATTGTGACCCCACTAGAAAATTTCCATAGTAACATCTGTACAGACGAGACTGTAGATCCTCATCATCCGCTCCACTACCTCCACAGTCACTTCCCAGTGCAGGTAAAGACAAGAGAACCGAGAACTGAAGTTTTTTTCATTTTTTTTTTCAGTGAGTATGTGTGTGTCTTTGAAGATAAATACATACACAAAGAAAGTGATAAACTATTTTGCTTGCGTCATATATAAGAAAAAAACTCAATACAACTAAAAAAGATGAAAAACACCTTTCAACGCAGACCAGCAATTAATAAAATCGAATAACTATATATATTTACAAAGTTAAAAGTTGGTAAGAGTTAGAGTTTGTTGTTTGTAGGAAATTAATACTTTTATTCAGCAAGAACGCTATAAATTCCATCATAGAATCACTGTAATAAATTATATATTTGAATAGAAAAATCATTTTAAATTGTAATAATACTATTGATTTTACTATTTTACTATTACTATTGACTATTGATAAATACTATTTATTTACTATATTTCCCATCAAATAAATACATATGGTATGGAATATGATGTCAATGAGAAAAAAAAGTGATATTTTTTCTGCTTAAAATTGGATACTATGACAATACAGTATTAATAAACATTCTTAATTATTTTTAAATGTATTTATTTATTAAAATTTAGTTTCATCAAGGCAATATTGTACCATTACAGACATATTGAAACAGTTGACATTTTCATGCAGAAAAAATAAACATATTTATTGAAAACATCAGATTTACATCCTGCATTGTCATAATACAGAATGTGCAGATGCAGTATATGAATTACCATTCTTATAAGTTCAATACAAAATCAGGCAAAAATCCAAATGGACATAGATCTCTTTTCCTTACAAATAAAAATGTTTGTATTCCAACCTAGTATGCCTGATATGGCCTTTTGCGATTCCTTACGGTGCAATGTTTTCTTGAGGCAACACACAGGTGATGTATTTGATATATGTAAAGGTTTTTGATAAGAAAAATAAATTTAATATGTTGTGGGTGATTATCTGGTAATTAAAATGCAACTATATAAAAAATAATACCTCTGCACAAGTGTTGAAGGGGGAGAGCCCTCTTCATTGATTAGTATTTTTTATATGTATTTATATATGTTTGTATGTATGTATGTATGTATATATATATATATATATATATATATATATATATATATAAAATACTAATCATTGAAGAGGGCTCCCCCCTTCAACACTTGTATATATATTTATATATATATATGTCTAAAGCTTCACCTTTAAGCTAAATGTCATTACTTTTTACATATACACAGGCACATTGGGCTGAGGACAGTGTATTACACCAGACTAACATTTTGGATTAGCGGTCTAAAATAGCACACTGGATCTGAATGTTCTGTCATTTTATTTTGTCCTTCTCCTAGAAGTGCCTGGAGGATGAGGGACTAGGTACATGGAAAAAGTATTTAAGCATGACAGAGAACTGGGAATTGCTTAAAGCTGCAAAAATACTGCTCTCAGAAGCCCTTTTGCTCAGCGCCTCTGAGTATGTGTGTGTCTTCGTTGACCTGAGATGAATCCATAAATATTTGTAACCCTGTTTTAAATTTGCACATTTACATTTATACATTACGCTTCCTTGAAGGAATGCTGCTGCATGACTTTTTATGCAAATTTAATATCCCTTAATTATAGGGGTGCACTATGCGACTACAAGGAGGTGGTTCAAGGGGTATTGGCAGTCATATGTGGCGAGTTTGCACAGTGTTGCAGGGCTGATTTAGATGCTAATGCTAAATGCTAATCAGCCAGGCAGCTGTACGTCTGAAGATATCTGAAATTCCCAATCTTTTAAGAGGCAAGAACCTAAACTATGCATTATTGTCCATCCGTAAGTCTTCTCTAACTATTTGTGCTCCATCATGCCATTTCCAACGAATGAAATTTCAAATAGACAATTCCAACGCTGACTGTCCCTCTGTGATTGCCTCTCCGACACGCTTCTTTTTCAATCCAGGCCTCTGTCAATGTGTCTGCCTCTTTCTGTTGCTCCATTCTCCAGTTTTCCCACTCTAAACACTGTATCTAATGGAAAACTAGATGGGTTATCTCTGTCTGAATATCCTGCTGGTATCTTTTAAAGACAATTAAAGCAATACAGGCTCATTGAAATAACATCATTCTACCTACATTTTCACAAAACTCCAAAAACATACCTATATATACAATACACTGTAGTTTCCAGTAGATATGAACACAAATGGAAATAAAAACACCAACAAATGTTATTCCTTTTCACACAAATTATGATGGGCAGATTACATGGACAGATTATCAATTAATAATGACTTCTTTTCTGGTGGTTCCAAGCACAATAGTATGTTATGACCTCAAAATGTTTTTTACCACAGTGTATGGTTTGTATCAGTGTATATTTGTAATTTTTTACACAACCAGCTCTATATGTATGGATTTTCTGGCATAATAAACTTGCTCAGTAGCTTATCCAGTACAGCATTGCACTTGCAATGCAGAATGCTCTTGTAAGCTTCACCCGCCGGCTTGAAATCTAATGGAATGGCTGAAGTAATTCTGTGTGTTCCTATCCTAGTACTAGGCAAGGCAAGGCAAGGCAAGGCAAGTTTATTTGTATAGCACATTTCATACACAATGGTAATTCAAAGTGCTTTACACAAAGAAGAATGATAAAAGTAAAACATTAAAAATGATTAAAAGAATAAAAAGATAATACGTATAAAATAAAATGCAAACAGTTCGGACATAGCACAGTGCTCAATCTGCAAATGCATAGGTAAAAAGATGTGTTTTGAGTCTTGATTTGAATGTGGCTACTGTTGGAGCACACCTGATCTCTTCTGGAAGCTGGTTCCAGCTGCGGCTGGCGTAACAGCTAAAAGCAGACGCTCCTTGCTTTGAGTGAACCCTGGGTATTACTAAGTGACTTGATCCTGATGATCTTAGTGATCTGTTAGGTTTATATTCTATGAGCATATCTGCAATGTATTGAGGTCCTAGGCCATTGAGTGATTTATAAACAAGTAACAGTACTTTAAAATTAATTCTAAATGTAACTGGAAGCCAGTGCAAGGACCTGAGGACTGGTGTGATGTGTTCATATTTTCTGGTTCTGCTCAGAATCCTGGCAGCAGCGTTCTGTACGAGCTGCAGCTGTCTTATGGTCTTTTTGGGAAGGCCGGTGAGGAGCCCATTACAATAATCCACCCTGCTGGTGATGAAAGCATGAACAAGTTTCTCTAAGTCTTGATTGGAGACAAAGCATCTAATTCTTGCAATATTTTTGAGATGATAATATGCTGATTTAGTTATTGTTTTAACATGGCTACTGAAACTCAGGTCTGACTCCAAAATCACACCAAGATTCCTGACCTGATTTTTAGTTGTTTGACCCCTAGAGTGAAGGTATGCGTTCACTTTGAGAACTTCATCTTTGTTTCCAAATTGAATGACTTCAGTTTTGTCTTTGTTTAACTGAAGGAAGTTTAGGCACATCCAGTTTTTAATTTCATCAATGCATTGGCACAGGGAGTCAATGGGGCTGTAATCATTAGGTGATAACGCGAGGTAAATCTGGGTGTCATCTGCATAGCTGTGATATGCAATTTGGTTCTTTCTCATTATTTGGCTCAGTGGCAGCATATATAAGTTGAACAGGAGGGGTGCAAGTATTGAACCTTGAGGGACTCCACATGTCATGGATGTCCACTCAGACTTATGGTCACCGATACTCACATAATAACCTCTCCCTTCTAAGTATGACCTGAACCATTTAAGAACCATCTCAGAAAGCCCAACCCAGTTTTCCAGCCTGTCAAGGAGAATGTTGTGATCTATGGTGTCAAACGCACTGTAAAAATCACTTAAAAAATGTATTAAAACTTTGGTTTCTAATTTCAGACTCCATGGATCATTTAATCTGACAAGTGATTGTTTAAATTTAATATGTTTCTGATTTAGCAGCTGATCATAAGATTTTGGTTTAATTTAGATTTTGATCATTTTGTGTATCCAATACTTTTGGTTATTCATTAGTGACTTGATGTCGCACAGTGTCTTACATCAACCAAGTCTTTATTTCAAATAAAGTTCCTTGAGTCATTTGCCAAATCCCTTTAAATACTCAAATGGAACAAAAGAACTATAAAAATGTAGCAACCAATTATTTAAGAAGCTTTTGTTGGACCTACTCTCGTGCTCCAAAGGGTCACACCTGGTTTTGGGAAGGAAAAGTTATCAAAGATCTTTATTGGGGTATCCACCACATTGGAAGAATAGTTTGTTGTTCTTATTAATGTTCTGGCCTGTTCTATTGGTTGAAGTGAGACCACTTTACCAGTCGCACCAAAAATATTTATATTGACCACACATCAACAGGTAGGACAAGGAGAGGGAACTTGGGAGGAAGAGATAAGATTGGGCCAGATAGAGTCCTGTGCTCTTTCTTTGAGATCTTCTCTTCAGATTAGTGAGTTTTATTGTTTTATTAGAGGTTAAGATTCTTGAGTTCAGACTAACTTTTGTTTGTACCATGAAACATCAAAAACGTGTAGAATCCAGCTAAAATGGCATGGTTGCTTTTGCAAATGTGTATTATCTCACATTTGCTTTTTTTAATGCTATCGTTTAGGTTTAGAGTAGGGTTAAGTGTAGGTGGTATGTTGTTTCAAATGCAATAGAGCATTAACCTTTTAGTGCCACTCACCAGATATTTCATTTACGACCTGCCGTGATACATAGAGTACAACAGCAAACACTGGCTCATTCACGTTCATGTGTTGCTAAATGCACTTTTAGCTCCACTCACTGGAAATTTCAATTTGAAAGTGTCATAAAATGTGCAAGAAGCAGAATAATATAATTTAGCAGAAAGTTTGCCACAGGCATGTTTTTCCAAAGAAGCTGGGTTGTATTAAAGTGGACATGACATTATCATGCCATAACTTGCTTGTATACCTTGTCTTAGCATTCCTATTCCCCATCCAGTGATCTATCTACTCCTTCCTCTACCTATCAAAAGCATTAACCTTTTCACAGACAGACCAGTACAGCTCTGGGCGCCTTTGAAGTACTCAGCTCCTAGAAAAGATGCTTCCAGGAAACTTCCAAGGGCCCCTCTCGCCCCGTCACACAACAAGTCCATTAGAGGCTAGGGATGATGGGAGAAGCGATCTCTTCAGTAGATGAACCTGTCTCCCTAGGGCTTCCTTAAAAGAACTTTACACTCGAAGAGCCTTCACACACCAGTGAGCGCGGCGAGTAAGTGTACTTGTGTGGGGGCGAGAGTTTATGATCATTACATAGTGTATGGCATGTGGGAGGCCTTTTAGCAGAGCTCCCAGTTAGTAGAGAATACCGTGCCATTTATCTCACTTAGCCGGGACATGTGATGCAAGTCCAGCTGTGGCATCTACGCGCATCCGACAACGCTGTCAAAACCGTGCCCAGGATCACACACAAACTGCAAAGGTTGCTTGGCTAACATCATTACAACATACTCTGGGCTTTTGCTAGACATATTAGCGCATTTCACTGAGGCCATGCTACACTGTCTTGCTGTTTAAGCAGGGTCTAAATATAGAAGTGGAAGTGGAGCAAAGCCTCCGGTCAGAGGGGTAGGAGGGCTGGACCGGGTCCAGCGTTAAAGCGATGGGAGACTCTTAGCCTCACTAATGCCTGCTCCCTTTAGAAAGTCTGTACAGACTTACTACTGCCTACTATTTATTAGTGTGTAGCCAGAAGACCAGTTTGCAATCAGCACAAAGACGCTGCTTTCAGGATTACAGAACTAGAGTAACATCACTGTGAATAGGTGCCAATGAGAGAGCCAATGAGTCATGTCGGACTCAACATTGTAAAATATTTAAGATCCATTGGGCCTCATTATTCAATCTAACGTAGAAACGAGCACAGAAATCATCTTACAATAGGGTTTATGTGTGATTCATGAAACATTCGCATTGCCATCACATTATACTAATGATCGTACGTTGAAAAACTGAAAAAAATTGTCGTTTAATTCTCTAAAAATTCACAGTTTAGAAGCCTTAAATATCGGTAAGTAAAACAAAGCATTTACAAACATAAACACTATAGACTATGCTATTTTCATCTCCATATTTCCATATCGAATCCTTTCAACTGAATTCAGAACAGAACAAGAATGAAAAATAATTGCTATAAATAATTGCTATAAATTATATATTAAACTAATAATAAAACACATTCACTCGCGTTTCAACAGTACTTGTGTTCTACCTAAAATAACATCCTTCACATGCGCAAAAATGTGTTTGGTTGGGTGCTAGACATGCTGATTTAACTGCGGGCCATTTAAATTGAGAAGTATAAGTTTTTTTGTTTGGTTGACTGCATTTATCAAGTTAGCAACGCTAGAACTGATATGTTGTGTGTAGGCGCGTGTACTGTAGGCGCATGAGGCACCTGCGCGATCAGCTGGATTTAATATAACAAAGCTATATAAAGAAAATAATACATGTTAGAGTGTCACAAAAATATAGTAGCTTGAACTAACTGTTGGACAGTTTTCCCTTTTGTTAATCTGTTAATTATTTAAGTCAAATGAATTTCATGTAGTCCTATTTATTTTATTCCTTTTACATGGTTAATTTTCACAGAAGGTCTGCAGGTGTGGGATGTGGTGATGTGTGAATCCTCATGTTCATGTTCTCATGTGTTGTTTATGCTGCTATTTGTGCATGTATCTAAACAATTGTGATCTTTTTAATGGGTTCTATCTGTTCTAATTTATTGGTTGTCGAACTTTGTCAGGAAAATAACCTAAATGAACAAAATACTTTCAGATTCTCTATACTGCACGCAAGTTCACATTAACTCAAAAACTGCGTTCTTGAGATGAGACCTGTCAAGGGATTTGATCGTAGCCACAGCTCAGGTCCATATAGATAAATGTCAAGTTAACCCTAGAAACCCTAGGCAAAGTAAAGTTTTGGGACAATATTTGGATTGGCCTTCAATGATAATGCAAATATGCACTTAATTAAAACATATTATATAAGAAGATAGTTACATTTTTAAAGCGCTTTTCTTGTTACTCAAAGTGCTTTATATATGCAAGGAGGGAATCTCCTCAAGCACCACCAATGTGCAGCACCACCTGCAACGGCAACCATATTGTGCCAGAACACCCACCACACACCAACTTATTGGTGGAGAGGAGACAGAGTGATGAAGCCAATCAGTATACAGGGATGATTAGGAGCCCATGATGGACCGAGGCCAATAGGCAAATTTGGGCAGGATGCCGGGGTTTGGGCAGGAGACCCCTACTCTTTGCGGAGGACATCCTGGGATTTTTAATGACCACAGAGCGTCAGGAGCTTGGTTAAAAGTCTCATCCGAAGGACAAATCAAAGATTAATTAGGTTTCCTTCAGAAATCATTTAGTATTCCTTCCCAAACATATCTTATTATCATCAATGTTGAAAACAATTGTGCTGCTTAATATTTTTATGGAAACTGTGATTCTTTAATGAAAGTTCAAAAGAACAGTATTCATTTATAATTAAATATCTTACCTGGCCCTTTTGATAAATTCATTGCATCTATGCTAAATAAAAGTTCCTAGCCACGAAGCAGATCGCTATGTTAGATTTTTTCACTATGGTCACAGAATGCAGAAAATGAGGGTAAACCACAACCCACCAATGGTCCAGTGAGCAGTTGAACACCAATGACTAAGAGAAGACTTTGCATGCTACTATTCTCAGTGTGTGTCTGACAGCATTAAGGAGCTGCTCCCATGTGTTCTACTGCTGTCTGCTGCTGGAGTCCTCATTACCTCCCTTTATTATCAGCAAGATTGAACTTCCAAAATCCGCTCTCCAGATAACTCAGGAAACAAATAAAGAGAGGAGCACAATACAGCGCTCAGCTGCCTAGCATTACACAGGTGGTACGCTATACTCTATCTGTTGATCTGTCTATGTCTTCATGGCTTTAGCCACTGTTGTCTCTCTCACTTTCTCTCTCTCCATTCTGCCAACCTCTCTGCTAGCTCCCACCATAATTTTTCTGCACTTATCTCTTGCTTTCAGGCAGGCAGAGGCGACAGGGTGTCACAACACATATGGTTCTTTCTACCCACTATCTCAGGTGTGCATATACAGTACTGGCTAGCATATATATTGATGAGTTATTGAGCATATAAGGATGTAGACTGCAAGTGATCTAGGTGACTGTATGTTCTTCAGCTGTAATTTTATGCTGCATTTATTTATGATCTCTATACTTTTAAGGGGGTATAAAGCTATAAATGTTCATTCTGTCACCATTGATTCACAATCCAGTTGCCCCCTCCTTCTTGTTCCACAGAAGAATTAACATCACAGGTTTAGAGTTAGGATGATTTTGCTTTCAATATTGCTAATTCTTTACAGCCATGAAATAAACATAAAGCAGTCAACAAATAGATTTCAAAGGGTTTAATTTGGAGAGTCATCCATCAAGATGAGTGTATAAAGGTATGTTGATGATGGTGTCGGTGGAACGCAGCCAGACAGGAGCAGTGCCAGCCTGCCCTTTGAGAGAAGGGGCAAAGACACACTTTCACATCTAATGCACTGAACAGACACTTCTGGAACGGATTGTTCACATGAAGAGAACTCTTCTGATGTATGCTATCAATGTCCTCATTTTCTTACAATATTTTCTCTCTCTGCTCCCCTATGAGTATATATTTGGCATGCACAGAGATTGATAATGAGCACATCTGGATTCATATTACATTCTCTTTTCATTATAAGTACAGTAATACATCGCACAAGCTCAAGCAACACAAGTGTATGTATTCTCTTTGTACAATAGGACTGAGTGCTGTTGTGTTTATTTGTACATTCTCCAGGGCATTTTCACTCTTGTTGGTGCAGAGTGTGGGTGCTCCAATCTAGTTTGTAATTGGTGTGAAAGCAATCAGACATAATTTGTGGAAGTGAACCACTATTGATGACACAATATATGATCATATTAATTGCTGTTTGCCACTGCAGAAATTGCTTTGGGTGGGCAGTTTGCATTTTTTGCATCATTTGCATCAATGCATGAGCTTTTTTGTTTATTTTTTTTATGTAGTAAAACAAAATGAACAATAAAACTGAACAATACATTAATAATAATGTCTTGATATTTATACATTTATTTTTAAATGCCTTTTTTAAATACTTTAACAGCTATTGTGGCTAAGTAGCCTAGTTGAAGGTTGAAATCATCAAGCCATGTTTTTCACAAAATGTGTGTGAGTGTGTGTGTGTGTGTCACGAGTTAGGCAAAAGACGAAGATTAGATCCACCTTTTATAGGAATTTTTATTAAAGGCAGGGTGCCGTAACAGTGGTGCAAACAACGTGTTCAACACAAACAACAACCGACCACTGAAAGGTGGAGAAGGAGAACTAAATATACTAGTAGTGATGAACAAAAGACAAACACCTGTGATGATTAGTGACCATGGCAACTGATGAGTGACAGAAACATCTAAAACAAAATAACATTTGACTTCAAAAAGATGAAATAAGAGTCCGGGATGAACAGTGACGTGACTGTGTCTTTTTGCAGATCATTTTTATATACACACTAATATATATGAGCCAAAACATTGAACTACTCACAAGTGAAGTGAAAAATGTTGATTATTTCTTTACAAGGTCATGTCAAGTTCTGAGTTGATTAGATTACTCAACAATGAGTTATTGTAGTTAATGTAAGTCCAAGGATCGTTGATGCACAAGGGTAAAAAAGGATATCCTACCTAGACCAAAGCGATAGAAGATGCATTGTGGCACAGAAAATATTAATGATGGTTATGGGAGGAACATGTAACAATATCACACCTTGCTTTGAATGTGGCTGTGTAGCTGTAGACCAGTCAGAGTGTGAATGATCATCAAAAGTGCCAACAATGGGAACGCAATTGGATCTTGGAGCAGTGAAAGAAGATCACCTAGTTCAATGAATCTCGTTTTCCTAAACATTGTGTAGAAAACGGTGTACATGTAGGCCATGGACCTAGGGGAATGATGGCACCAGAATGCACTTTGGGATGATAACAGCCAGTGGAAGGAGTGTGATGCTCTGGGCAATGATTTGCTTGGAATCTCTGGGTCTGGCCATTCATGTGGACAGCAATTTGACATGTGCCACACTGCACACATTGTTCCACCTTCAAACTTGCAGAACTTGAAGGATCTGCTGCTTAACCACAGGACAGGTCGGAGCTGTTAATAATGTTAGGCACAAAATTTCATGATGGCTGATTTGAGGAAAATCATTTAACTTATAAAGAGAGCAAAGATGCTTTCTGTGGCCACATTAAAATCAAAGCAATATTTAAGATGTACATTTCCTCGGTTAGTTAGCAACAGATTCAGATTTATCATTTTTGTTACATAGCTACAGTAGTAAGCAGTAGTCGTTATGGTGGTACTTATTGATGATGCAAATGTACCATGGATTGCATTTAAAAAACACACATGTGATAAGTGACCTGCGGAGGTGGAATTGAATTAAAGTTCGGATCAAGCAATCAAATCGAGTGTGAAAACAGCCTAAAAGCCTGTGAATCTCTCAGCTTTAGGGTCAATGATGAATGCTGCTTTGGTTAAAACTGATTAATCACAGTAAGCTCCCACCTGCTTTTGCCATGCTTGACATTTCAGAAAGTGCAGCCCTCCACCACGATGTAATTTATGATGAATGGCAATATAAAATACTCAATGGCATATTGGTTTTTACTCTCCTTTGTTCTAATTTTTCTCCTCTTATCTTGTCATAATCATTTTGCCATAATGGAAATTATGCAAAGCATTAACGTAATTACAATTTATTATGCTAAATTTCTTTTGCCCTTTTAAAAAGTATGCAGGAGACTCTTAGGAAGACCATGTTTTTTAAGTTGATTTGAACATTAGGCCTCTGCTGAATGCTAAAACATCACACCATTAGCGAGTGCTAAAGTGCTAGCCCACTAGTGACCACTAAAACTCCAGACCTGTGATGAGTACTAAAACGGCAGAACATTAGACTACTGCTGAGCAATAAAACATCAGACCTCTAGTAGGTACTAAAATATTGGAGCTCTAATGAACTCTAAAACATTAGACCTCTTGCAGGCACTAAAACATTAAACCACTAGTGTGTATTGCAACATCAAGCCCGGGTGAGTTGTAATGCATTCAGCCACTTAGAGAAGCACTGACCACTGGTGGGTGTTACTGAATGTGGGAGCTGTATAGGACTTCTGGGTCTGCTGTGTTTGTGTACTGTACCTCCATTCTGGGAACAATGCGTCCTTATTTCCCTGAAGGAGACCGGGAATACATGCCCAAAGCTCAAGGGCTTATTGATTGATTGTTTGTGGTGGGGCATGACCCTCAACAAAAGCAAGAAGACCTTCCAGCACACATGTACACACCGAACAGGAATTTCTGAATGCATAGGCACATGTAGCACATAGAATCCTGTCACGCTTCTTGTCCCTGGTGAATAGTGGCTTTGACTTTGAGAATACAATCACATCTTGCTCATCTGAGCAGGAGATACGAGGCCTGAAAAGGAGGGAGACTGTTTGTAGATTTCGTCTAGCGACAACATGCAACATGGGATTATATGAGCGAGTTGTCCTTGAGCGTTTATGAATATTTATCTGTTGGCAATACATGTGTTAAAGAACAGAGATTCAGATTTTCCCAGCATGTCATGTCACTAGTGTATTCTCTTAATGCTAATGTCTGTTATTTCTATATTTATGACACTGCTCTTTGGAAAATGTGACTGTACTATAGAGTTCTGTATTTTTGTACAGCTATTGAAAACTAAAACTGACAATTCAATTCTCTACATATACCTACGTGTTTTTATATATACATGGTGATGTGAAAAAGTGTTTGTGTGAATGCATTCTTTTGCATGTTTGTCACACTTACAGTGTGTGTACAGAAGTGTGAAATGCAGGACTTCAAGACTGAAGAACTTTCTTCCCCTCTGCTATCAGACTCCTAAACAGCTGAATTTACAATCACAATAGGAGTTTACAATCATAAACATAACATGGACATAACTGTCAATTTACAATCTCGCTTTATTGCCTTTATTGATCTTATTTTTATTATTTATTTTATTTTTATTATTATTCATTTTGACATTTATTGTGGACGGCAAAGTAAGAATTTCATTGTGCAGGGAAACATGCTTTCTGTCTATGCATATTTAGTCTTTGATAAACACTGAATTTAATGAAATGTTTCAGATCATCAAACTAATTTAAATATTAGTCAAAGATAACACAAGTAAACAAAAAATGCAGTTTTTAAATGAGGGTTATTATTATTAAGGGAAAACAAAATCCAAACCTACATGGCCCTGTGCGAAAAAGTGATTCCCCCCCCCCCCCCCCCCCCCCACATACATGTACAAAAAATATTCCATCACATACATGCACAAACTTAACAACAATATGAAATCAATGAAAATTCTGGAACTGCAGTATAAGCTTCTACTGTGTCCTAACCAAACGCAACATGTGTTCTATTCTATTTTACAACCAGTTTCTATTCTGCGCCGTTGTGGCTAAAACCAACATACACAGTATGACAATAATAATTTCAGGTGCAAATTATGTGCTTCATTCATTGTAAAAAGAATTTGACAGTTACATATAATTTTATAACAGCAATGTTAAAACTGTTAACTCAAGGTGAACAAACAAGTGTATCCTATGATAAAAAAAGAAGATTTTTTAGTTAGTCATGTATTTTTAATCACATTAAAATGGATTAAAATGTAGAACTTTGATAATGTACTTATTCTCTTTAGTAGAAAGAGAGCCCGCCTACACACTCTTCTGATTGTCTGTGATTTAGTGCATTAAGTAAAATAATGTGCAGACATCCTGGCATTATTGCAAAATAAACCAAATTGTGTTTGGGTTTATATAGCAATAATTATACTAGTATAATATTTATCATTATCTTCAAAGCGTTGCAAATTTCTTGGGGTTTCTTAGGGTTAGGGCAAGAAAGACTCTCTGTATTTCTCAGTGGTTTTTGTGCATGTCCCATGAACATCTCTGTTTCCGGGTTACATCCTAATCAGTCTAAGGCAGGGTGACAAAGTGCTTGGCATCACTGTCAACACACAGACCACCACAAGACTACACACACACTATGCTCAGCAGGTGAAGGCAGGTGCAGTAGGGGACGAAAGGAGACATTGGAGGATCAGACAGCCAACCAAGCAGCTGTTAGATTCTGCCAGCCTGCAGCCGGTTATTTATTGCAGGGTTGGCTGGGAGCTCAGTATGGCGTCTACAAACTGGGTCAACCTCTCTCTTTCCTCGTCTGCCTCGCCTCTTTCTCTCTTTCGTCTTTGCATTTAGTCTAGTTTTGCATACTGCCTCTGTTTACGTCCTAGCACTTTGCCTGTTGTTGATAGTCAATATATATTTCTGTTTAATGTAGACTTTTTCTTGGCCTTGTACTATTCTGGCTGAGAGCAAGCATCAGCACAAGCCTCTGTATGAAAACATGGATCCTATACTGAGTCCTATACTGATATATATTTCATCTCTTTATCTTAAACTTCATGCAGTACAAAATATTGAATACACATGTAGCCAGAGCGACAGAAAGAGAAGTTGCAACTCCACTAATAATCAGCAGGTCGCACTACTGTGGCCCAGGCACCCCGCGTGCTTCATTAGCAGCCATTCGCTGTGATTCAAGAATCACATTTAGCATAATAAACATGGCAGGCCTCTCTAGAGTCCACATACTCTTGCACACAGACGGGTTCCTGCTGAGAACTCTTGCTCAAAGGCGTTTTTCTTTCTTCAAGCTCCCTGGATGACGCTGAAAGCTAGCGCACGTGAGAGCAGAATGCGACACGAGAACCAATGCGGCAAGAGAGCATCAAGGTGCATTTTGTCCCTAAACCTCAGAGAGCACTTGCTGCTCTGGCACATCTGTGATTTCCACAGCTGACTAGTCTGTGCTGAGTCCAGCTCTGACTCTAAATGAGGCAGCACAATCCTTCTCAAACCTCTGACTCTAATCACAGTCACAAGGACCCTTTTTGCCCTCTCTGCCGCCCCATAAGTGCCGTAGAAAAATTCTGGATTTAATACAAATTAAGGTCAAATAAAAGCACTTGTGGCATAATGTTGGTTACCACACACACACAACATTGATTCTTTTCTTTTTCTTTTAAATACAAAAATTACTGAAGCTCTACCAAAGATACTGTATGGTGAGTTATGTATAATGTAAGTGAATGGGGACAATTTTTCAGGGATTTCAAAGCAGAAATATGCACAGAAAAGGCTAGTATGTGATTGTTAACATTAAATCATGCTAAAATCCTGTGCTAATTCTTTGAAAGGAATAGTTCAGAGACATTTCTGTCATCATTTTCTCATCCTTGTGAGTGTTGTTACAAAACTATGAAAAAAAGACTTTGTTTAGCTAACTTCTGCTAGAATAATAAATACTAAGTTCTAGGATAAGAACTATGGTGACACTACAAATTAAATGAACTATGATACTACAATAGTAATGTTTTTGTGTTTGATTAGTATTTATATAACCATTGTTTTACTACAAAAATTTAAAAGTTAAAATAAAGTTTCTGAAGTAAAACTATGGTAACTTTGTGATTAATAGTAAACTTCTTTAAGACTTATTTTAGTTTCAAACTCAGTGCTGCAAAGGTATTTCAGCAAATCTTGTGTTAAGAAACTTGAACATGCAAATTGATTGACAGGCTGAAAGTGCCTCCAAGCGTCTAACTCTCCAATCTAATTAAGGGATAGTTCACTCCAAAATAAGATAGAGCGTCTGTGTGTGTGTGTGTGAGTATGTACATGTTTACATTACATTGTAGGAACCAAATGTCCCCACAAGGATAGTAAAACCTGAAATCACCTAAATTCTGTAGACCACCCAGTGGTCCCCATGAGGGGAATTGATTAATAAACATACTAAATAATGTTTTTATTTATTTATTGTCATATAAAAAAGCATAAGGTTTTCTATGATAAGTTTAAGGTTAGGGTTAGTGTAAGGGGATAGAATTTACCGTTTGTATAAAAACCATTACGCCTGTGGAGAGTCCTCACAAAAATAGTGAATCCGTGTGTGTGTGTGTGTGTTCCATAGAAGAAAATACAGGTTAGGGGTGACAGGGTGAGTAAATGATGACAGAATTTTTTTGTATTGTTTTTTGAACCAACCTTTTAAGAGCCATTTTTTCACTTTCAGATGCGTTTCATTACATCTTGTTAAAATGGCAGAATTCACAAAATTAAATGCAGAAATGTTCCCAAGGGATTTCTACACACACATACATGTACACTCACACTATTACAATGCCTCCCTCTGTTACTCTCACACTCCGTTGTAGTAAGAGTCAGTGAACAAGAGAAGTGAAAGTGAACCGCACAGCTGGAGACTCTCTCTACGGGGTACTGCTACCAATTAATGTGGGGCCTCCATGCTCTGAGAAACTGTGGTGTACAAAGACAAAGCGCCATGTTTGTAATCTGGCCTGGTGTCTGGTGGCCAAACCATTCTCATCAATCCTGTTTGCAGCAGGAGGCCAGGGAGAGCATGAAGAGCCAGACATACACAGGGTCAGCCCATCAGCACTCTACTTTCTAGTCCTGCCCGTTCATCCAACACCTTTGTTTTGTTCCTAAATGCCAGTAGTCTTCTATCTCTCTCCACTACCCGCATCGTGACCTTTGAATGTATTTTAAGACAGATATTAAACTCACACTGTACAATAACTACCATACAGCCTGTGAATTATAGTTTTAAACCGGCTGCACCCAACAATTTCTATTTGTTATTATCTGAACATCTGACTGATGCTTTCACTGCTTTTGTCACTTAGAATTTTGGTCAATTAGACTGCAGTTTAAAGTTCTACCGTTCTACTCTTGAAGTTCTACCGTATTTACCTCTACATGTTCATAGGATTACCTTGATGGTACATACCTGTAGTACAACTCTAATGTACTACAAAATATGCACAAATTGGGGTAGACAAGGTATAAAGTTGTAGCTTTTAATGGTACTGCTCAGTGAGAAGTTGTTCTACCATTTTTTTCTGATAGTGTAGCATCTTTCATCACACCATGTTTTAGGACTGTCTGTCAAGTTAAAAATAGTAAAACTTTTAAAGACCCCTGCGTTCTGTTGCACTCAGATCCATCAGTTGTGCTCCATCTAGATGTTTTTTTGAATCTAAAAAGGCATCTTCTGTGTCTCCAAAGAGAGTGTTGAGTGCTGTTGCTGCCCCAGACTGAAAATCCCAGGGTACATCTTTTGGTGCCCTACAAGCTACCAACAGTATTCAGTGTTTTGTTTACATTTTCTTCGATTTGACAACCATTAAAATACCACATTTTCTCTGTATCTGTAGTTCAGCCAAACCTCTGCACTACAGGACAGATAGTTTAAGTTAATAGTTTAAGGCCGCTTGTATATTTGGTTTGATTACGTGCTTGATTTTTGAGTCACCTAATGTGAGTACTGCCATGACTATTAGCTACTACCATTTACCACTCTCAGCATGAGTTGTATTTTATTTGTTTTCTCTACTTTGGATATGCCACTTCATCTTTACAGGTATATAGATGCAAAGAACGCAAGATGCTCTCCGAAAGGCTGTTTATTCTGTTCAGGCAGGTGTGAGAAATGCATCAAACAATGAGTGTCACCATCACAAATCGCAGCAATAGCCGTTTACTTATGAGATTTAGGACAGGTTATGTTTGTTTAAAATGCAATTTGTACCTGTAAGTCATTATTAAATTTAAAGTGAAGTGTTTCAAAATGACAAAACCACATAATTAGTGTGTTTTCCTTGTCAGTTATAACTACTCAGGTACTACTCCTTTCCCTGATGTGAGAATACAAACCTGTTTTACTGTACTACACCACGAACCATTAGCATAACATTTTATGTCTGGATCTATTTTTATCTCACCACTTCCTTTGGTCTCCTTGCATGTATCCAGTCAGGGAGAAAGAGGCTAGGTTGTGAGAGTCATAATTTAGTTCCGATAAAAATACAGAAAACAAGATGTATAGTGAGAGGGTTCAGTGATGAGAAGTGGACATTGGTTCCTTCCCTATTCAACTGGCTGTGTAAATCTTCCCTCAGCTTATCTTCATCAAACTCCTCTCTGACATTTACTCACTGCATGGCTGTGGCCCACTCTAATAGCTTTAAAGAAAGAGCTTGTCCATCTGTCATTTTTTCATCTCTCTCTCTTCTCCCTTGAGGGCCCTGCAGATATTTCTTCTTTTTTCCCCTCTCCTCTCTTCATTTGTCTTTCTCATTCCAGCCCAAAAATTTCCACAATGCCTCGCTTCTGTGAGCACTACCCCCCTTATTTCCCACTTGTTTAAAGTGATAATGGAGACAAAATCTTCATTTTATTAAGCCTTAAGTTACTCCCCCCAAAAAAACTCTTCCTTCTTTCTCTTTTCACTCCATAATTACCTTTTTCCAGTTTGCGTGCCCTCTCCTAATTTGATCATCAATAATGACAGGGATAAATCTAACTAATTTTCATCTTTCTTTCCTAAAGAAAATTTATTGTTTTGTCCCCTTGCCATTATAGATACATAGTTCATATATTATTAAAAACTGCTGCCCTTTAGATAGATTAAATATGCAATGCAAGTTTTGCATGTGAGTACATTTTATTGTGTGTACATATAATAATATGAATCTTGAAGACTTTCATTCATGTGTTCACAGAGGTGACGCATGTGCTATATTAGGTCTGTAGGTGCGAGGAAGCATGCACGAATGTGCTAGCTGACAGCCTATGTGAATTGCATCCTTCTGACTCCTGATGGCTGTTGAGTTGGCAGCCATTTCGATAAGGCAAGCGACTTTGTTTGCCCATCAAATTGATCACATTATGTCTGAGTGTGTTACCCCAAAGCCTAGTTTTATTGCCACTGACAGTGATGGGTACTGTGTAGAAAGTGAGAGAGACGGGTTATCAACATCGCCATCAGCGGTGCCGCTCAAAAGCCTCTCGCAACAGATGCCACCACGGTACAACAGGCTAGAGCTTCAGCTTGGTTGAAGCTCCCTAACAGCCAAAGCTCAGCTTTCATTTGTGTCAGCTCCATGGACAGTACCCTACATAGTTCAGGCTGAAGCGTGACTGTCAAGAGCTTTTCTGGCAGCTGTGTTCTGTGATGCACAGAAACCACCAAAATCAACTCAGTGGCAGCATGCATTTGATCTCCATCTTATGAAGTTCTGTTTATGCCATTGCATTCGACTTTAATGGCGGTCGAGTAATCCGCAGGCTGATGGGAAGGAAATGCGTTAAGGCTGCTGTTTGTCCCTCTCTGATCCCTCTGTAGTCTAAACAAACAGTCTCGAAGCCATTACAAATGTCAGGCAAAGCAAAACAGCCAAATATGTCTGCACCATGACGCATAGCCATTTATGTGTATAATGCTGGATGCTTTGCTCCTATAACCCATCTTGTCACATTTCCAGTTATATTATCTCCATTCTGGAGTCAGTGGCTCCAACCCCCATCTCCCTATAGAGCAGCTCTGAGAGACATTTCATAGCTGCCTCAGAAATATATATTTTCCTTTAATGGTTTTACTTCACACCGCTGATGGCACCGTGACAGCTGGTGTACTTTACAGTCTGCATCTCTCTTTCTCATGCACACGGTTATGCAGGAACAAAATGCACATGCCATGGGTTAAAAAAGAGCTATTATCTCAGTTTCATCATTATAAATCTTTGGTGCCATAATAAGCTTCACAGAACTCTTGATGTGAGGTGAGAGGGAACAGGTAGGTTTATTTAATTGGCCAGATTGCATTGACATAAAAAAAACAACTGTGAGGAAACCCATTGCCCTTAACATCCTGCAATGAACAACAAGTAACAATGAGATGGAGTGGGGTTTGTGTTTTCTTAGCGTTCGTGCAGGTGTTAAGAAGTCTTTGACATGAATAGCAATAGTGCAATTATCACACTGGGGATGTCAAATGCACACAGTTTCTCAGTAAGAGCAAAGTTTCTCTGCTCATCTGAATGTTCGAGAGACCAGCGTGTGATTCAAGCTCTTATCTCAGTTTGTATGATCAAAGATAAGAATGTGTGTTACCCAACAGAGAAACAACAGGAGCACGGGAGATGCCAAAGTGAAAACATGGCAGCTGATCGGTGAGCAGAGCATTCATGCAGGACAGTAAAAGGACAGTAAGTCAAAAAAAAACTTCAAGGAAGTCTTAGGAGCTCTATTCGAAAACCAAGTGTGTTGTTTTCTTTTCTACATGCTACCTAGGTAGCATGCAATACAACCATCACAATGAGTGATCAATTTAGAACAATCTGTGGAACAACTCTGCATGCCACACAAATGAGTTAGGGTTAGCATGTTGCTAAGCTAATTGTTTACATTGTGTAAATAATCAATTTGCACTTACTGATTATTTTCTGCATTTGATAGAATATAATATTATAAACACAATATATATTTAATAGTTGTTATTTATAGAATATATTGGTTATATACTTTCAATTGAATCTTGAATTTTTTTTCACTGAACTTGTCACAATGCATTCTGCAATGTAGCTAATAAATCTGGTCTTAACGTGGCAGCACAAATTAAGATGTCAATCTTTTAGAATATTTTTATCATCAAGAGTGAAATGATTCTGCTTCCATAGGCTACTCACTAGGTTTTGAAACAGAGCATGGGTGATATTGTGACAGATGATCCGACAGTGTGTTAATCTGGTGTTTTGCAAGTGCTCTGCGGGGAGACTGTTTTATCCCTTAATGGTCACAAGCTGATTCATCATCAAGCGTCTTTATTAGCGCTGTGGATTAATCAGGTATGATAATTTAGGTGTTAAAAGAAAGAAAAGCACACGATCACAATGAGCTCAGATTTAGTAGACCATCAGAATGCAGATCACATTGCTTTTTGTTAGTATCAGGTGAGGCCGGCTGTTAACATGCAATTCACGAGTTCACACATTCATATAATCCTTGAGATAGATTAAGGTAAACATATTTGGCTTGCCGTCTGTGATGGAAGGCTTGGGTTGAGTCAAGCTCTAAATCCCCTCCAGACTATTTAATTAAGTTAATATCACATCAAATATGAAGAGGGCTGCAAAATTCTGAGACTACATTGAAAATCTGTGAATCAAAATCTGATTTAAACCTGGAAGTAAACAAGGTTTTAGGATTTTGAAAAATTTACAATTGTTGGAGGATACCGAATTAACTGTCACAGGAGTGAGGTAAGCAGCCCCTTATATTGCCTTGTATTGTGATTGTAAGGATTAGATGAATTAGATGAGACTTTAGCTGTTAGTAAGTTTGGTTGTTAGTTGTTAGTTGTTAGTTGTTAGTGGTTAGTGGTTAGAGACACACACAAAACTTGTAATCTATTCAGTGCAGTGTTGAGTTAGTATTTTCAATTAAATATTGTATGTTATTAAGAAACTAGCAAGCACTTTGAAGCATTAAAGAGAAAACGGCATTGAAAGGGATTAGATTTGTGTCAGAAGTACTGAACATAACATAATATATTCATATATTGAGACCTGAGACAATGAAATTGCTTAATTTAAATGACAAGTTTGGACGTATAAATTAAAATTCTAAAATCATGAAACCTGTTAACAAAGGAAGGTTTTTAGATGACTTTCAAATTTGTTTCCCCCCTAAATAGTTGTTTTCCCTTTTATATTATAACACTTCAGCCAGAGATGTGAAATGCACCAGTACTTCTGTACCAATTCAAAAGTAAGATTCAAATAATGTAATGCTTGAGTGAAGTATAATACAAATGAAATCAATTATGTCACATTTGTATGAAATATCAGATCTGGATGTTTCATAATAGACCTGTTGCTGTCTATTATGTTCTTAATAAATTATATTATTAATATAATAACTCATTTATTTCTTTATTACTGGCAGTGTAGTGTCATAATTATTTGAAATGCTGTTCAATTATTAATACCCTTGAAAGCAACATATCATCACTTTAATGTAATTTGTTAATAATTCTATTCATATAACTTTTTATATATGAGTGTGAATATTAGTTCTTGCTGCGGTATTGTGAATGGCTTACTGAAATAATGGTGCCATTGAAAATATCTCTGTTACAAATCTAATCCCATAGCATTAAAGACAAAAACTGCAGTTAGTGTTTAAATAGGCATGAGATAAATATTAGTAGTTAGTGTTATAAGACAGAAGCAGACCATTTGACACATACTGTACTGAATGGTAAAGGTCTATCTATCACAGGTTAAATCAGTTGAAAGATCAGCAGGATTGGCAGAGCAAAGAGAGTGGGCAGCACAGAGAAGATAGCAGGTATATAAAGAGACTGGAGTGTGTTTGAGGTGAGTACTGAGATAGTTGTGACAGGCTCGCATTGCCTGCCATACTCTGCCTCATAGCAGACCGGTCTCTCCCCTGTAGCCTGCAATGGTGGACAGGTGACAGGTGCATAAACACGCGCACACACACACACACACACACACACACACACCACATTCTGCACTCTCACAAAGAGACTGGGAAAGTGCAGTTGCCACAAAGCTCTCTTACCAACATACATACACAAGCACAAAGAAAGGCAAACACAAAAAGCAAAAAAATGCCCATTCATAAAAGGACACTATGAGGACAAAATGTTTTACTTTTAGGAATAAAACAAATCTAAAATAGTAAAAAAAAAACTAGCAAGACACAAATGGTTTACCAATGTGGTAAGAAAGTAAGAATTTAATTCAAGTTGAATTCTCTTAAAATATTTATATTCTTATTAACTCATTAAGAATCTAACAATACTGCCAAAAGTCTGTGCCTTAGAGTAAAAATAAAATGGTAAATTTTTCATAATTGTGGCTTTATATCTTACAATGTGATCTTATACTGTATGTATCAATGGGATTTTATATCTTACAATATGACTGTGGGTTACAATATATTACAATATGTGGGTTACAATATTACAATATGTGGGTTTCTATATTGCAATGTGACTACTTCTGACAGTGTCATGTATTTCTCACGTTAACCCACTTTAATAATTCAGTTACAACTTTATTTATCATTATTATGAGAAATAAATTGTTCACGTATCACAAAATGTCTATATCTTATCAATCAATTGGCTATTTCTCACATTCATTCTTACTGTTGCAACTTCTCATAATTGTGGATTGATGTCTTGCCATGTGACTTCAAATCTTACAATATATAAATATAAAATATCTACAGTATGTGCTGATCTCCTGTGTGTATGGCTCTGGTTAAACTAGCTGGTCATATTTATTTTGAGTTGGACTCACTGCAAGATCACACAACTAGGCTGCAGAGGCACTTTATGGGGAAAAAAGAGGGGAAGAGATTGAAAATACATTCTGGCTCGGACATGATTGCTGTGGACAGCACTCTCTTTGATGCCAGAAAAGCAAAGGTTAATCTGAGGCGTTCTCACCTCCTGCTTTCTCTGCTTCTCTCTCTCTCTCTCTCTCTCTCTCTCTCTCTCTCTTCATCCCTCTCTTTCTCGTGCTGCTGAGCCATGCATCTTGCTTTCATAACACACTGGACATGCACTTAATAAAGCCTAGCCTTTTTCTCATGGGTGAGAGCCTTCATTACTCCAGAGATGCATGAGGAATAATGATAGACCTCTTCAGATGGGGATTTAAGAGAAATTGTTCCTAAAGCAGATTCCACCATCATTTATGGAGAAAAAAAATCATCAAGTTAATAATGCTGAAAAATAAGGAAAGGTTTGTGTGATTATTGTAGTTTTTTCATGCACTATCTATTCCAAAGTTCGAACAATTTTGATGCTTCATGCTGCATTTCTATTACAAAATATTCTGCAGCATTTCATTTCAGTTCAGTTCATTTCATTTACTCTCTTCCCAACATGCACTGAATAATTAATATGCATTATTTGACCAATTGCCTTTTTGTACACAGTTGTTATGTTGTTGCAAGATTTAGTCATTTATCTTATCGTATGTGATGTCAGAATACATTTTTTCTGTATTTCATCATTAAATGATCAAATAGTAGCTTTTTTTGCATTGCTCTTTGCTCCCCAAAACATACACATTTAACACGGTAAAGCATTTATTATAAAATTGAATTAGATTATAAATTCAAACTGAATTAATTGTCAAGTCGCATTTATTTAACGGTTTTTAACAATAGAGATTGTTTCAAAGCAGATTTACAGAGATAACAGGAAAAAAATTCAACAAAGTTTGTTTTGGCTCTACAGCAGCTCTAGAAGAGCAGGCCTATCAATAATATATTATAATGTAATTTAATTGAAATGTGTAAATTAGATTATTTTTTAAATTATTCAAATGAAATCATCTGAGAGTTTATGTAATTTAAAGAATTTGTTAAGTTGACTTTTATTTAAGTTGTTTATATATTGAGATCAGGGAAATGAGGTTTACTTACACAGCTCTTACATTGCGTACAACAAACTTTTTATATAAATGTCATAGTTTCTGTGTGTCTAGTGAAAACACAGAAGTGTTAAGCTTGACAGATGTGGGCTGCAGCAGAGCCACAGGTGCTGGGTTGTTTTAATGAGATGGAGGAAGAAAATCTTGAATTTGTTGCCATTGCACACTGATTGGTCATTTAGTGGTCATTACCCACTGTTAATCTCTCCCTCTGATGAATCTTTCGCACTGGTGGCTGTCTGAGATATTGGACCAGATTTGTATGGCCAGAGTTATACAGCGAGGCAGGAGAGACAGAGAGAAGCAGTCTGCAGTTAGTTGCGCCTACACTGCCGCAACACATTGACCATCACACTTTAAATGCATTCACCCCTGCACCTTAAATCACTCAAGTCGACTTTGCTGACCCCCCTGTGCCTGGCCTTCTGAACGCGAGGAGAGTAATTACTGTTGTCTAAGTGGTAATGGAAAATCTGTGTCACACGCACACGCTCTGCACATAAACCAATGCACTGAATCGTTCAGTTGCAATCGGGAGACCTTAATCAGTTTGGATTTGCCATTATGTACGCTCTGCACTTCAGTGGGGCCTGCTGTGCACCTGTGATATGGATGTTGGTTAACAGCAGTGTCCTTAAAAAACAGCCGTGTTCTGGTTCTTACCACTGTTTGCCTTGTTTTATTCCCTCGGTGAGCAGATTGTGCCACCATCCAATCACATTCTCCCAGTTCCCCTTGTACACACCAGAGTGACAAGCACAGACTCTGTTGTGTGCTTCAAAGCACTTGCGAAAACTGCATGCAAGTTGTTTTTTTTCCTGTTTGAAATGCTTCCTGTTTGGTATGTCCAACGTGCTTAGGCTGCAAAACAAATTGAATAGGCCCTGAACTTGTTGCATCATGCACGCCTGTGTGTGTAGAAAGATTTGCCTGTTCTGTCTGTGAATGCAGATAACACTGATTCTTGGGCCTTCACTGTGGTGCCTTTATAACTGTTCTTGTTTTGTGTTTGTTTTACGATTAATTAGTCATAAAATGTCAGTACGTTCCTAAACTGCAGAGTTCTGGCCAATTACAATAAGTGTTTTCAAGAGCATGGATGCTTCATGTAGATGGAACTCTCAAAACAACTCAAAGTCATTTACTCGGTGCTGTAACATGACAACATTAATACGACAATTAGTATGAACAATTCAAATTAAAACAATTAAAAAACCTGGAGGAGGAATAGGTTTGTAGGCAAGTAAAGTTAGGAATTTTGGAGGTGAATGAACGTGATTGCAGATTTTCCTTTCTGTGTGTGTGTGTGTGTGTAAATTATGGTATTTTGTTAACAGCTATTGCACATGCGTTATCTACTGATATTTTTGTATAATTACTGGTATTAATCAATTTATTTATTTATTTCAAGACCATAAGTGCGACCAGTGTATTCCATTCAAACTCTGAATGAATGTCTCCCATGAGTCAATTCTTTTTAGTGAATCAAGACCATTAAATGACAGAATGATTAAATGACTCTTCTAAACCAATTATTTTTAGTAAAATCACAGTTATACAGCTCACGCAGTGTCGTGAGACCGATTCTTGAAAGAATGACTCTAATGAGCAAGTTCTATTTAGAGAATAAATCCCTATTATGTTACAAATTACTGATGAGTAGTACTCAAGACACTTCAAACTTAAATCAGTGTAATTACTGACTGCATATGTTGTAAGTAGTAGCCTATTTTATAAAAAATAAAATGAATAAATCAAATGCTATTTAATAGTACTGTATACTAATAGTAATAATAGTTAAGGCCAGCTTTACGAACTGTAAGTGTAAGGCCAAACTGTATGTGAACATCAATGAAATTCTCTCAAGATTACACTTTTAGGAGAGGCACATTTATGACTTAACCACATTTTCATCCAAAGCCAGCATCACACTCATATTTAGCATCTCATTCTCCGCCTCTATCAGCACCACAAGCCAAACACCTATGGTTCCAACTGGAAGACAATAGCGGAAATCCTATGAAAGGGTTGCAGGGCAAAATTACCAGCTACAAATTGGCAACGCTCTGTCAGTTCTGTCTCCGTTGCTGTGCCGACAGACAGTCACCTGTGTCTGCCCGGGCTTATCTTCACAATGAATGGAGATGATAGGAGATCAGAGCCAGTGGTGGAATATCAACAGCAGCCAGTCTGCACTGCCAGCACTGTTAATCTGCTAAAGGTCAGACAAAGCCTTCAGGCTGATCACAGTGAGAGTAGCTGGCTCTCTGATCAGCTTCACCACCAGAGAGGGATAGAGAAAGAGAGAGACCACATGCTTATGATGACTATTAGACCCCAGAGGTTTAGTATTGTGTGTGGGCGGTGGGGGCTTTCACTTCAACCTACACAAACAGGTACAGTGGACTACAATCTCACTGGGGCTGGATGAGAGACTTGATCAAGTCCTAAGGACAGCCAGTTCCTCCTAAAGGTTAGATACACTGAGTGGGGGGAATTGCTGAATGAATTAAGCCCCTAGATGCCCACCTACAGTGTCAGTTTTTCATATTTCTTTGGAGGTTTGATATTCAAATTTGTGAAAAAAGTTGTTGTTTATTGAATTAGCCCATGTGTTTATGTGCACACAAACCCATGTGGGTTTTGAAATAACCTTGCTGCTGTAACTCAAGGTACAGATGGGACATGTGTGCCCCAGTGCCCACAGTTCAGGCAGGTACAGCACACACACTTTTGAAAGCCAGAGATAACACTGATGCCACCATAGCCAGCATGACAAACTGCTACACACTCATCCATAACAAATACACAACCATAAAACATATCTCAAAGACCTTTCTGCATGGAAAAATACACTCTGTGCCAATTCCAAGGGCAAAAAATAGCCCTTTCAGACGCTCTGAGATATTGACTATCTGAAATTGTATCTGTTTACTTTGTATCTTTGTCTATGCTTCAACTACTTTGGCTTTAGATTACCAAAAGAGCCCTACATGTTGGATGTAAGACAAAAAAGATTCCCCCAAAATGAACAGTTTGTTTATGTATTAGACAAAAATACATGTTGTGATGTAAATGGTTATAAACAATAGTGTTGGGTCTATCAATGTTTTAGTTTGATACAAATAAATGTTTCAGTTTCAATCTGTTTATCATGCAAACTGATTGTGTTGCTTTAGAAAATATGCAGTGTATCAGTTGAGTTGAATGCACTATTTCACATGACTGTCATTTTCTTTTTGGAGCTTGAGTTCGGTAATTTAGTTAAATTCATAATATGTAAAAAAATTACAGATATTCTTCATATTGTTTTCTTTTGTGCTTTGTAGAAAAATAGAAAGCCATTCGAGTTTGGAACAACATGAGGGTGAGTGAATGATTACAGTGATTTCAAATTATTTTAATTTTGGGGTGAATTATCCCTTTAAAGGAGTATTCAAGCTACATTATAAGTTAATTTTATAACTTTGTTTCCATGACAACAGAACATTATAAGCCCTAAAAACATCTGTAAAAATTATGATTGAAACCACTTTTAACAGAACGATTAAGTGCTTTTATCCTTCAAAAACTGGCCCTATTCATTTTCAGTTTAAATGACTCATCATAACCTTGATTCTTGCTTTTTTGGGGGGGGGGGGGAATCTTGATTCAGATTGTTTAACTTGAACTGAACCGGGAATATTCCTTTAGATACAAGTGTTGTTCACCACTCAGAAACCTCAGTATAGAGATATACAGTCAAACAGCCTCTTCGCATTATTAGATAATAGCTACTGATGATTACTCTGTAATTACGTAGACCACACACTCGAATGAATACACACACACACACTTGTGCAGTATGTAAGGGGCAAGGCAGTGTTTCAAAGTGGAGCGCTTTCAGTTCTATAATTGATGTCAATAATCACATTTCAAAAAATGAAATCATGCACAATTCATTTTTTGAATGCATCGTAATTGCATACTTTTCATTATAACTTTGATAGAATAAGAAATGAAAGACGTTTTTTTTAGACATAGCTTGTTTTGACTTGATGCATTTAAAATTGTGTGTGATAAACACTCACATTCACCCCGATTGAAACCCCCCCTCCACCCCCCAATCCACACATACACACACTATCAGCCCAACAGTGTTTACCGTCCATCACAGCAGCATACTCTGAAACAGCGCTCAAAGAAAAACTAGTTTTCAAATGAGCACACTCAGCTGCCAAGTGTACAGGCCCTTGAGCTGCAGCTAATGCCACACAACTGTAAGCCTCTCTCTGAAACTGAAACAATGACATATAAATAACTTGACTTCAATAGAATTAGAAAAAAAGAAGAAATTTGAATCCATGCAGGACCGAGAAGACAGTCCTGCAGAGCACTCTGACTCCATCCTATGCAATTATCACAGTGTGGGTTGAACCTATTAAGCAAGCAATAGACTCTATTAGAAGTCCATAGGAAAACTGGACTGTCTAGTTCACATTATAGCCATTATAGACTCAGCAACTAGTAATTCCCAAGGCAGACATGATCTAACTCTCAAGGCGTTGCTGCTAACTTTTCAGTAGTGTGACAGCAGTTCAGAATACAGTAGCTTTTCCAGTAACAAGCTACTTTTTCCTAACAATTCGTATTATTCAAGAAAACTATGACAATAATCACATTCTTATTTGTAAACTAGTCTCTTTCACTTAATCAAAAGGTATGTACAGTAGTATTTAAAAAAAAACTATTCATTTTATGGTGAATTGGATGGTCCATTAAATGTAAACTATCACTGATTTGTGTCACTGCATGGTACAGTAGTTTATGTCTTACAGTTTGCTAGTATTTTTTTTCTTGTTGTATTTAATATTGTTTTATTACATAACCTTACTTGAGATCCTTATTTGAGATTGATTGCCAATACAATAAAAGTCAACAAGGTCTAATGTTGTTTTGGCTTTCATTTCATGGACAGAAACAGATTGTGTTTGACAGAAATAAGAAAGTTATACAAATTTAGAACAACATGAAGCATAAACATTCGCAGACTTTCATTTCTGGGTGAACAATCCATTTAAAGGGTAAGCTAAATCTGTGGTTCCCTTTCAATGAAACTCACACCGCATCGTATGACGATCGACTGAAGCTAAAAATGGAGTCGGCACACTGCACTGCAGCAACAGAAGCAACAAATTTTGAAAAAATCTTCAGCGAGTGTTATAGGTGTGTGTCCTATTTGGTGTTTGTTTGTTCCATAGGCCTCACAAATATATAATATACTGTGGTGTGAAAAAGACTTTGCCCCCTTCCTGATTTATTTTTCCCCTTTCCTGTTTGTCACACTTAAATATTTCAGATCATCAAACTAATTTGAAGATTAGTCAAAGTAAACACAAAATGCAGTTTTTAAAATGACAGTTGTTATTATTAATTTAATGGAAAACAACATCCAAACCTACATGGCCCTGTGTGAAATAGTGCTTGACCCCTAAACCTAATAACTGGTTGCAATAACTTACAAGGAGTCTTTTACAACGCTGTAGAGGAATTTTGGCCCACTCGGTACTTTATAGATCCCAAGCAGGATGGTCAGAGGAAGTCAGCAAACTGCTTTTTCACAATCAATCTAAATGACTTACTTCAATATCTCCATCCTTCCACAACACAGGACATTCCTAATGTTCAGTTTTTGGGGCAAAGCATGCCAATATTGGGTCCTTTCGTTTGGCCTAGCACTGTCCCTGCGCATGATCACAAAAATTATGGCTGAAACTCCAGGACATCCAAATTCTCAATTATATAGACAACTGGCTAATATTAGCTTTGTCTCAGGAGATTGTTACATGGCATCGAGAAGTGCTCTACCACATGAAGCGCTTGGGGTTAAGACTCAACAAAAAGTTTTTTGGAGTCATATGGGTCTCTGTCACGATGCAGGCACAGCTGTCTTCTGCTCATATTGAGTCAGTTCTTGCTATGGTGACCAGAATCAAGCTAGGCTGGTGCATCACTGTGAAAGAGTTTCAGAGACTGTAACAGCTCATGACAGCTGGGTCAAACATGATACCTTTTGGTTTCAAGATTATACGCCGATATCCTTGACAGCGTCAAAAAACAGAAAGGGTTGAGTGGCTTTCCAAGGTCTGTGGAAGGAAAATCATCTCTCCTGGCACATAATCACCTATAGATGTTAGCGGTACATCTATAGGTGATTATTTCTCCCAGACCTCAGGGGTCAATATGTTCTAGTTTGAACAAGCAATACGCCATTGGTCTCATATATAAATTCTTAAGGGGGTCCGAGGTCCCGCCCTCTGTGAAGAAAGGTCCATCAGATTCTTCTGTGGTCCCTTTAGAAACTTCTCAATGTTTCCATGATGAAGCTCTGGACGAGACTTTGGCTTTATGCATTTCTCATGATTGCTCTGCTCCTGGGAGTTCAAGAAAGAGAATGCCAGGACAGGATTTGTCTTCTTCTAGTTGCCCTGTTCTGGCTTGCCCAAATTTGGTTTTTGGACCTGGTAGCTCTCCTTGAAAGTCTCTCATGGGAGATTCCAGTCAGGAAGGATCTGAGGTGGAAACTGTGGATCTGGCCCCTGAGTGGTCAGGTCTCTCTAGTGAGATGGTAGCTCACGGCAGTCTTTACTTTATGGTGCAGGAAGAATCTGTTTGACTAGCAACGGTGAAGGAAGGCTGCATGCCTCGTAAGCCATAGAAACAGCTTCCACAACTGTCAGGGGCATCCCTCCAAGAGATACATCATTTGGCAGGGTGGTCCTCCCCCCACACCTTTGTGGTTTTATAGCTTGGACCTGCCAGTGACTCCAGGGTCTCAAGTGCTCATGTCCTGAGTTGCACCTAAGGAGCTTCACACTAGGACAGGCACTCGTCAGCATGACGAAGTGGGTATTTAGTTCCCCAAGGTGATGTCATAAGATGCAGAGTCTCGCTCCCCTTTCAGGGAACCATGGTTACATGTTTTTTCTCACACTGGACGAGACACATTAGAACAAGACTTTCATGTCAATGCAAGGGCCAAATGCTCAATGTAGCTTTTGTTTTCCAACAGAAGCTAAACCCACAATAAAGATAAAAAAGACCATTAGCCGAATTTGTTCCGCCTGCCAGCTTACATACACGAATCCTCCACACGCTTTCATGAGCACGACAACCTCGTCACCCCTTTGATGTGTGTGCAGAGCAGTCAGGGTGTTGATGGAGAGGAGATCAGTTCAAGCCATCCCAGCACTGCCACTGTTATTAATAGTCTCCAATCTGACATTCAGCCAAACAAAGGGCACGTGGAGAATAGACTGCTGATGGAGTGGATATAGAGACAAGCTGGTGTCAGTTGCCTTGGCGTTCGTGTTTGAACAAGGTTTGTGTGTGTGTGTTGCATGTTAATTCACTCCAAAGTAACGTGATTCTCATTGTCTTTGAAGATGTCAGGAGGAGATGAAAGAGATCTCTCATGCTCCCTCTCTCTCTTTCTATTTGCACATATCCCAACACTGACGTGCTGGCTGCAGCACTGTGTTCTTTATCGAGGGTTTTGCATAAGGGACTGTCTGTACCCACTTTTACCAGGTGTATGGGGAATACACAAAAAGAGATATTTTAACATTTTTTTGTTACATTTTCAATTCACCTGACCCTAATCAGACGTGTTTCTTATGAGCTATTTACTCAAGACATATTCAAAAATGTTTGTGTGTTCTTTTTCACTATCTTAAAAGGATAGTTCACCCAAAAATAAAAATTCTGTCATCATGTTCTCACCATCATTTCATTATTTCTTTTGTGGAAAACAAGAAAAGATATTTTGAACCATGTTTTTATTTATTTATTGAAAGTTAAATTTTTGTCTTCTGCAGAAGGAAGTCATAAATGTTCGGAATGACTTGAGGGTGAGTAATTATGATACCTTTTTTTCTTTGGGGTGAACTACCCCTTTAAAAACTCAATGTTCACCTAACACAACTCACTTATTGAAAAAACTAGTTGACCATCTTTAACAAGGTGTCTCTTAAGGTATTTTTGAGATATACTTCTCTCCTTAAAACAGAGATTTGCACACACAAAAAAAAACAGCCCACCCTTTCGGTTATCTAAGTAGGGAACCATGATTATCACGTTCAACCTTGCCACTTTGGACTCACGCCCACTTCTCGGCACATAAACAGAGGAAGAAATTAGAATAGGCCTGTTCTTTGCTTCAGACTGTGCCTTGAGTGCCGCCGGTTGTGTGCGCTTTGTCGCTTTCTCTCCAGCACAATCTCTCTCGGGGGCCAAATCTTAATGGGGAGAAAAAGCCGGTTTTGGCATGCTGCGTTGCACTAATGCTGGGCCAGACATTTGAATTCAGAAGCAGTGCCAGTCAGAATGGTGCAATGGAGAGCAATAGATGGAATCAGATTTAAGCCTCTCATCCACTTGCCCAACAAACTGCCGGACCATACAGCATTCTGGACCGGCAGAGTACAATTGGCCTGCTCAGGTAATCCGGATTCTCATTACAGAGTTTAAGCAGAGGCAGACTTGACACATTACATAGCCAGAGCTTATTAGAGAGTTTTTTATTCTCTTTTTGCAGTCGTGCTGGTCAATACACTGGTATCAGTTCCTCTATTTCTCACTCGCCCTTTATTTATCTCACATATTGGAAAAAGAAATATCATGTAACAACATTAGCTAAAACGATACTGTAGCTACCTGGTGCAGGCTAACCATTTCTCTGCTCTCTTCTCTATATGTCCTCAAGTTATCAAAAAGGACAGTGAGCTGTCTTTTAAGTCCATCAAAATAGAGCTTAATTCACCAATCTACCAGCCTTTTGTCAAGCAAAACAGGCGATCATTAACGCTCCTGTCTTGCTCACCACGCTCCAATGAGGATCTGGTGACTACAGACACTGTGATGAGAGACACAGTAGCAGTGGTCATGTTCGTTTTGTCTCTTAATAAGCTCTGCTGATGAAACCCTGCACAGAGCTGCGCTGCAACACAACACTTAGAGAAGAACCAAAGGGGACCGCCTCGGGCCTCCCGGGGTCATTTAATGGCCATACTGGGTGAACGGATGACAAGAAGGAAGTGCATATAATACCATAATGGTCTCCAGCTGATAAAATAGCTTCTTCGACTTCTAATTTCTGGCTTGCTGGTTTACAGAAGCTCAGCTTTTTCTATAGACCCTACATGGTGCTTAAATAATTTATTCTTCAACCTACAGAATGCTGCTACTTTTTATTTGAAACATCCACTGCAAGGTTCATAATGCAGATCCAACAGGAAGACTCTTCCAAGGACAATTAATAACCAAGAGGCTTCGTAGCAGAGGAGAGATAGTTAGAATTCATCATCATATTGCTTTTCAGGCATTTCTGCCCCCATTCCCAGACCAATGAGTAGAGAGAGATGCCCAGGGAAATCAGATGCTGGATAGAAAACAGCTGTAGATAGCCCTCCTTGACAATACAGCTTAAGCTGGCAGCTTTGTTTTTGAACACGGTCATTTGGACCAGTGACAAACCATGTCATCTGGTACTTCAAGGTGGTCAAACTGGATTTTTTGGAGATGGAAAGGAACAAGTCTGTCTGTCTATCAAGAGGCAGACTTACCAGTAGGCAAAGGTAGGTGACTGCCTTAGGCCCTCAAAAGCAAAGGCCCCCTAAAATTGCTTTTTAATTTGAAGATGCTTCTCGTGTATCCGGCGTGTAGCAAATGAAAAGCTGACTAAAAACTGAGCAACTGTGCATATTATTATATTTTTTTTATTGTTTTAAGTGGCGATCACTTATTTCTCTTTCAAAGTAGAGGACGAATGTGCAGCCTGTATCATTCCACACAAGCACTTGCATTGAACGTGGTGCACATACAGTATGTTCTACATTTTTGGTTGAAATAATAATTTATGTGTGTACATTTAGAATTTCCTTTTCATTTAAATTTCATTTAAATAACAAAAAAAAAAAAAATTTTAAGTTTAGAATTACAGCCTTGCATTATTGCAGTTAAAATTACCCCCAAAGCACCATCTGTTCTCTCTTCCTTAACTTTTTCACAAACCTATCAAGCAAACATACAAACTTTGCTTTCTAGTTAAAATTCAATTACAATGAATGCTCATGATCTAATCACGACATGCAAATAAAAGCACACAGACTCAGCCAGATAATCTCCATAATGATCAATGCAAGCTACCAAGAGCAACGCAAATTAGCGTTTGGTTTAAGATAGATGATATAATCCCGCAAATACCAGTGAATACCTTAGTAAATCACCTTGCAAGAATCATTTCATTACTCTGGAAGGGAAACTCCAACAAATACATATGCAAGGTCAGCCACACAAAAAAAAAACCTCTTAGATAAATCTGGCCCTTGAAATTTAGGATCAAATGGCATTCTCGGTTCAGTTCTGAATGGTGCGCAAAGCTGACCATGTTCCATGGCAGTATTATTCAGCATTGCGACTGTCACCGGATCACGGATTCACAGCAAGCTCTCTTAGGGCCGGTGCTATAGCAAAGAAAATTGTGTTGTTGTGGTTTAGCAGGCCTACCGGGGAGCTCTGTGAGCGGATGCTGCACCAGGCTATGGTTTTATGGAACGGCGGTCCGCTCCCTGGAGGCTGTGTGGTGTGAGCAGCAAACACAGTGTTAATTGAGAGGGAACTCACACAGCTGTTGCTCAGCAGGTGTGATGGAGAGAGAAGCTTTTGGAAGATAGGTGATCTTGTATTTCAGATCTCAGGTTTGTTTTTAAAGTCTTGAAATGGAGACAGCCATGGAGTCTGGGGAAAAATACATCTCTTTCTTGATATTTTGTCAATGTTGAATTGGACTCCAAAGCTCATTTTTTACAGAGACCATGTCAGAAATACATTAGAGGTTTGTAAGTTGGCAATATATTTTCAGTGTGTTATTTTCAGAACTGCTTCCAGTACAATAGAGGGAAAAACAAGTATTTCTGTGGCTCATATTCTGGGCAAATGTATTTTTTACATTTCTTTTTAACTGACTTCCATTAATTCTACACGATGCATTTTTTTCCTCCTAGAAGGTTGCGAAGAAGAACACATGACTGCGGTTCGCAAATTCTTCTAAATACTCCGGTCATAAAATAGGATACAGCTCAAACACTAATCCACATTTAAATGAACTATTAAATATGATCAAAGACTATTAAATCAATTTCCAAATTCAGTTTGCACAAATGTACCTTCAACAAGCCACTCGCTTCTGTAATAAGGTAGACGTATCTGCGTGCGAAATCAGATAATTACGGCAGAATGGAGAGGTCTCGCTTTAATTAAAGCGCAGCAAGAACACGCCCTGGCTGATGGAGGGGGCAGCTGCAGAGGTCAGGTTGCACAGTCTTAGCAGTTAAACCTGTGTCTTACCCCACGCTGCGTACAGCGCGGATGACCTTATCGGCAACTTAATTGGAAGCAAGTTTTGATCTCATCTGAGGATTAATTCAGGGCCGCATTACAGCTTGTCAAACAACAGGCTATTTTCAATTAATACAAAATTAATCTTTGATGCTGCGGCCACGTGTTTTAGCAATGCGAGCGTGGCATTTTTCTGATGTCCTGTTTGTAGAAGAAGGGTAGTAATTATTCCACTACAGCAAATCCTGACAGAGAGGGAGTGGAAAATGCAACAGTGTGATGCTGTTCTGAAGTGCCGAGTTTATGGCGGTAGATAACGCTGTGACATAACATTATTTAGCATCGCAGGGGGGAAATGATCACATTAAATGCATGTTGTGTGAGAAGCCTCAATCCATTGAGCATGATGTGAATGAAAACCAGCCATGTGGTCCTCAATTATTAAATGTGTTGTAATAAAATGTTAAAATAAATCTGGTGGCGGATTGCTGCGCTACGACAATGCATCTGTTGCAGGGATGCTCAGCCACTCTATAAATGCTATTCTTCTGGGGGATGTGCGCACAAAGAAGTAAATGGTTGTGCTGGTTGAAAAGAGAAGATGACCTTGGACTCTGGCAGGATCTAAGCTGGTCCTGCTGGGTCCTTAGAGTAGAGCATGTAGACCTAGGTGGAAGCCAGTGTTGTGCAATCCAATCTCCATTTGAACTGCAAAATGATTGGCTAAAAGAACTTAATGTGTAAGAACATGAATGTCTTAAATTAAGTAACGCATCATATTTATTGTCACAAAACCATAAATTGTAGCCTGCAAGAAACCATTAGCATACTGCTATTCACTCAGTACTTAGTAGCTGCTTAATAGTTTGTTAGCTATTACATGGTGAATTCGGGTGGACTGGGACACTTTTTGCCACTGAGATGACTGGGAAAAAAGTGTTGTGAATTCACCTACTGTATTTGTAATCTCAACAATTTTTTGGTTAATTTATATGTATACAAGACAGTACAACTGTTTTCAACTGATTTTAATACGAAAAGTTTCTTGAGCACCAAATCGAATCGTGTGGCACTGAAGACTGGAGTAATGACTGCAAAAATTCAGCTTATCACAGTAATATTGCTGATTTTACTGTATTTTTGATCAAGTAAATGCAGCCTTGGTGGGCATAAGGGATTTCAATAACACTTTATTTTGATTGTCCCTTTTCAACATTCTGTTGACCATAAGTAACTTTGCAACTACATGTCAACTGTAATGAGAATTTTAGTCAACCGTCTGCTTAATATCACAATGCTTTTTTATTGTGATGGTCCTCCAACTGACTAACTTTGTAAGTACATGGCAACTTATGTAAACATTTTTGAGCTGGCATTAGAAGTGGCTACCATTTTGGGTCCAAGGGGGGTAGAATCTTATTCAAGTTTTTCCATCAAAATCTTTCCATGTCTTTTCCTTATGTGTGTCTCTCTCTCACTCTGTGTGTGTTCCCTAGTGTGGTTCCTCTAGAGGGTTGTTGGGCTATTAATAGCAGGCCAAAGCAGGGGAACTTGGCCCAGCTCAGCATGGCTCTGAAGCAGACACTGTCAAGCTTATTGCAGTGCTGTCTTATACAGTTCAAGCGTCTTGCATTCCTCAGGGCCAAGCCATGTCGCACTCTTACAAGACTACAGGCCGCTCCTATAGAGCTGCCTTTGGTGGTGGGTGTGGATGTAGCAGTGTGCCAGTCTAAATCGACTTTGGCCACTTTGACATCCAAACTGGCACTGTATCACTGTTTAAAAGTATAGTAATACCTCTAGATACAAGCATAATCCGTTCCAGGGTGGAGCTCGTAACTTGAATTGCTTGTATCTAGAATCATGTTTTCCCATTAGAAATAATAGAAAACAAATTAATCCATTCCAGATCCGTAACAATGGATAATAAAATATGTTTTTTATTGGTATAGACACACACACAAAATTATAGTGTATGTATACAGTGATATACATACATGTGATATCAAATAAAATGTGGTTTTAATTATAAGTTTTTACAGACAGCAGTGGCAGGTGCGGAGGAGGGAGGGAGGGGGTTGGTGGAGACACTTGATTCCATTAGTTACACGAACACTACATAACCCAAATTAAAATAACAGCTTTTACTATTTACTTTATATAATTGTTTAGATTTTTTTCGATTTATACTCATTACTTTTGATCACTTTTCTTACCTTTTTTCGCCTGACTACCCTAACTTTCACTTTCACTTGGTGCAGAGCTTTTAACGAAATATCTATGGAGGGAGATCTGCTTCTCCTTTATCCACAACAACAGAAGCCTCTCCATCTCATCATTTACATTCAAACATAACTTCGATATAATCCTCACGCCCTTCATTCTTGATAACATCCTTCTACTTTAGGACGGTGCATATCGTGGGTGTACTGCGATCATAAGTGCGTGCAAGATGACTGAAGCGGGCACCGCACTCATATTTATCCACAATTTAATGCTTCATTTCCATGGCCATCATACGTTTCTTCTTCTCACTACCATCCTTACTACTCACTTTCTTAGAATTCGTCACTATTATGAAGAATAATGCACAAAATAGAGAGAAAATCATCTATTCGCGGGTAACGAGTACAGAAGTCAGCGAACACATGAAGTGAACGAGCGTCGGCGTCGGTGTCAGCACTCGTATCTCGAATATTTACTCGTATCTAGAAGCAAAAATCTGCCCGAAGGCTTGCTCGTATCTTGGAATACTCGTATGTAGAGACGCTCGTATCTCGAGGTATTACACAGATCAAATATGCACACAAACCTGCATTATTAAGGACTTGCAATATACAAAGTTAATGGCTTATTTGATACATTCCAGATTAACCCACATCTCTATTGGAAGAAAAAGGATGTATTTCACTACAAGAAAAACCCAGATATCCATGGGTGAGCAATAGCATTCGGCAAGTGATTAGTTCGTAATTAACTGTGCTAAGAGGTTATCATGTCAGAGCAGGCATTGTGTAGTATGCTCAGGTACAAATAATGAAGGGGTTTACTTAAAGTAAATGCTGAGGCCGAAAAAGAGAGGCACTCCGAATAGAGCCTGCAGATGCCCTGGGATCAGCCTACTGTCTGCAGCATGTGGTGGCTCAGCTTGCGTTTGTGATTCGGTAATTTGGGGGAAAGGATCAAGAACTCCGAGAACCTGAATTTTGCAGTTTAAATTAATAGTTTTTTTTTTCCTTATCTATTTTCTCTTTATAATTTTGCTGTAGAGACAGAGAATGGGAGAGAAACAGGAGAGGTTCAAGGGTGTAATTTTTCTTCCACTTAGTGTCGCAGGTGACGAGGGGAATGCTGGGTAGAATAATGATGACCAATGGGCTGAGTGAAAATACAGAGGATAATTTCTCGCAGTGTTTTATTACAGAAATGTATCTGGGGTTACAGAGTTTTGCACAGTGATATTAATATATAAATGAGTGAGGGAGGGAGAGAGAGAGAGCGGAAAATAGTAGTTATCTTTTGGCATATTGTATGTAAACACAGTCAACAACAGTTTGTTTTTGGTGAAATATGCAAAGGATAATGTACATTCAGCCAATCATTAGGCAAGGATGTGCAACTGACAAATAAGCAACTGTGTGAGACCATCATGTCAATATGAATCTCTGAGGAATGTTTCCAACACCTTGTTGAATCTGTGCCACAAAGAATTAAGGCAGTTCTGAAGGCAAATGGGGGTCCAACCAAGTACCAGTAAGGTGTCCCTAATAAAGTGGCCAGTGAGATTTTATTATTACTGTCAGTTATACAGTATTTTAACAGAGAATACCATGACTAACCAATAAGAAAGTATCAGAATTCATATTCATATAGAATTCAATATTAATGTGTGTGTGTGTGCATGTTTAAGGTGGCATATTATTGCGAGGGACTTGAAATTAATTTGTATCTTAGCCTGGGGGTCATCTGTTACAAGACACAGAGCATTCAGTCATTGATCAGGTGGGCAAGCAGATTAGCAAAAGAACACTTGCTTGATTAAATGCCAGAAGAACCTCCTTCTGCCTTCTACCTGTTTCAGTCTTTCTCTCACACATACATTTTCACCCCATCCACATGATTCACAATATCCTGTAACTGTCAAACACAGATCCCCATGCATTTCTCTTCAGTGTTTAGACTTACTGCATTAGGAGGTAAACACAAAAATGATTTAAAACAAATGGCAAAGAGTGCCGTTGATGATTTATAATCTTTATAATATTTACTAATAGTCATTAGAAGTAAGAATTTGGGGGTCAAGCTGTGTAATCATTTCTATTTTGTGTGTTGATTGCTGCTGATTACGGAATGAATAGCAGTTACCAATCAATGGGTTCAGAGAGGGTCTCACCCTGGCAACTCCCTGGTGTGACTGGAGGAGCGGTTTCATAGTCATCAGAAATGAAAGAGTATGTTGGGAAAATTGCCTTTGGTGATTGAGGCGAATCATTTTTAATACACTGCAAGTATCAAACAAACAGATGAAAAGAACCCTGCAAATAATAACAAATGTCTTAGCTTGTTTGAAGTGCATGCTTTGATTACCTGTGATTGTATTCTTTCTTTGCTCCCGTACCTCTCTCTCTCTCTCTCTCTCTCTCTCGGTACCGTCCTGCCTCACGCCTTTCACATTCCACCCACATACTCACTTTTTCCATGAAAATCTCCCACCGGTGTGCATGCGTGCGTGTTTATGTGATTGTTGGTGTGTGTATGTTCTTTGCATGGACTTTTTATCATCACTGTGGCTCCATATTGCCTGTTTTTATCACGACTGTGGGCAGCTGCACATCCTCTCATTGCTGCATGCTTCAAAAAATCCATTACAACGGATCAGGAAGCAGAGGTCCGTGCATTCGGGCCAGGTGCCCAGGAGCTTACAGTGGGGAGGGAATGGGATTTCTATGCATACTGTAACCCTGGTGAGTTGGCTAAGCATTGGATGAATACAGCCTTCACCAGGCTAGTCACTTTTTCATTCAGTGCCAGTGTATGTGACTTTACACGCAATGGGGAGCTGGCAAAATGTGTGTTCACCCCCTTCCTCTTTTTTTTGTACTGTCATATTGCAGATGATCAAGGAAGTGAATCGATTACAACGAGAGAGAGAGAGGGAATGTTAGAAGTGTTCCACATAGACCTGATTAGACAACATAACTGCACACTCTAGCTCTTGGAATATGTAACATCCATCCTCTGTTTATTCCTTGAAAATACTCAGCAGAGGCGGTACATAGTCTGGCTGCACCATTCATTGATTGATACTGTAAATCAATTGGATTCACAAGCTCTAATTTGATTTGATTCTCATTCATTTTTGTTTTGTTTTTTCAATTATAGTATAGGGTCTATTTTTCTTTCATATGTACAAGCGTATGTGAGCTACAGGGCAGGGTTTCAAATGAAGCTACAATGCTTATGTTGTATGTCTTTGATTCACAAAAAAAACAATTATGAATTTTGGTTATAAAATGGTTATAATATGACTAAACTTCTTGCACTAAATGTTTTTGATACACTAAAAAGAACTGGCTCATAACCATTGTTTGTTTTCAAATCAAAGTGCACTGGTCACAGTGTATTTTTTATATACGCAAATTTTATGTTAAGATTTGTTGTCAAGATTGCGTGGATGTCTGAGATCATAATGTTTTTAATCGTGCAGTTCTAGTAGTCGTTATATTTACGTAATTGGAGTTGTCTGATCAACAACAAAGTGAATACAACAACCTGAATGGCTGTTTGAAAACTTAAATACTATTTTGACTTAAAAATCTAAACAATTCGGATACCTATTATTCACGTAAGCGCAATAACGCAAGCGCACAATTTTTTTACATTGGCACATGAAGCGTCTTCAGTGTGCATGCGAAATGCCAAATTAAACCGTAGAAGACACTGTACAACAACCGGTATTTACCCATATCTTGCTCACTTTTTTTACCTATTTTTCCTCTTCTCTTTAAAACTGCTGTTTTTCATTTTCAAACATTGATGCACATGCAATATTACCAAGCATTACTATCTGAACCCCTGGTATGGGGCCCCTTGGTGGCCACGGGGGCCCTATGAAACCACTTATTTCGCTTATTAGGTAAGGCCAGCACTAATTGGTGGGTTTCCTCCTTGCTCATGAGATTAGGGGTCAAAGGGTTCAAAATGGTTCTTGTTGACATACCTTCACACACAAACACACACATACACACACAGTGGATGTCCTCTTGTTTTCCCTCACACTGAGGCAGGGAGGACACAGACTTGGCAGACCAATTGCACCATCTGCTCCTTCATTAAGGTTCTCCTCTCTTTGTATTTATATCCTCTCTCTACCTCTCTCATTGTGTTCTTGTTCCTCCAGGGTCAGCCAGGTACCCACACTGTCTGCAAGAAGGGGAAAATATCCATGCTTCTTGTCATCTGGAATCTGACCTCTTTCTTTCTTTCTTTCTTTCCCATCCTTTTGGATTCAGTCTGAGATAGGTGTTGGCTACGGGTCCATCCCACTCACAGTCACGACCCCAGAGAGAGCACTTTGTACGTAGTGACCCCGTCAGAGTTATTGCTACACCTACGTCATTTGTAGCTCGGAAGTACAAGAACACCTTTTTTAAAGCCCCTGAAAGCCCATTTACAGGGCATTTACTGTTTGTGACTGTTATAATGAGTGTTCAATTGTTTGTCACAACATCCTGTATCTGCTCAACACATTGCCAGGGGTTGTACTTAGAAGCAGATGGCAACGTGTATTGTTGTCAAAAAGCAATGTTAGGTGGTTTTACAGTCAAACAACAACGCGTACCATGACGAACCTGCCATTACACACATACATCCTTGGCAAACGTTATTCAGCTAGACCTGAGAACAAAAGCTCTGTTCCAAAATCTAAGAGGGCTCGCTCAGTACACAGGCAGCTATCTTTTAAGGCAGCATCCTAAATGGTAATGGAACCTCGGAAGTGTGACTGATTTAGGATGCTCTACACTCATTTCTTTTCAACAGAAGTGACTGGAGAGGAACTAAACTAAAGCTATTAAACAGATTTTAGTAACTGAAATAAAATATAAATACCGTATTACATTCAGTTTTGAATTAATTGTAAGTCACATTTAAATGGATACTACAGTTGACACTTTTTTGCAATAAATTGGGTTAAAATTGGGATTCCACTTGACTTTGAAAACAAAGTCATCATTCATTGTAAAGGCCTGGTGGCTCAGTTTTGCGAGGTCTTTTCAGTCATGATATGGGTTGAGTCAGATCATCAACAGATTAATGGTAGTGTGGTGTCGACATGGTTCCCTGCTTCTTCAAGGATCTCACCACACACACAGGCATGGCATGTATGAGGGCACCGGCCCCTTTCCACACACGCCAATACTTCATCATGGCATCTGTGTGTGTTTTTTTTCTCTGCCATTTCACTATTAATCAGCACTACAGGGTCCTAGAAATGTTCACATGTGTTGGTCGCTGTTTACAATACCTGCATTGTCCCTAGAGGGTCGGTCGTCTTTGTATAACCTTCGGTTTTGTGAAGCGTGCTTCCATTGTTGGAGAAGGACCCTGTGCTCTGCTTTGAATCTGAAAAGTGTTTGTTCGCTCCCTTTTCATTTTTGTCTCCCCCTATATCCCTCTTTTCTTTCTTTCTCGGTGACAGATGCTATTTTTAAACGTGTGTCTTCGCTAGGATAGAGGCAGTGGTTAAAAACAGCGGCAGGAAGGGCTGCATTGGGTGAATTTGAAATGGGGCCAAGTTGGGTAAACATGCAATGCCATACTGACATTAGCACCATTCCAAAAACTCTAGTGAGCTGCTCTTTAGGTGTCACTCGAATAGGTAAACATGCAATGTAAAGGCAATCCTAGGTAAATGTATCCTAAGATATCTAAGGCTTATTACTAAGGCAATTCCAGAATGCATTGTAATTAACTCATAAAACCAAAAATTGTGGTGAATGCAATAGGAATATTAACTATTAAAGAACTAGTTCACTTAAATATGAACCTGTTCATCATTTACCTATGTTCTTTCAAGCCTAAATGTCTTCTGGGGAACACTGATATTTTGAAGAATATTTTAATTGTTTTTTGTCCAAACATTGAGTCAATGGAGATTATTTATTTCAATGTATGGACGAGACCATGAAATAAACGAAAACTAAGACATTTTTCAAAATATCATACAGGTTTGATAGATGAACTCTTTCCGTGACAATGACTTGATATAAATAATGACAGAATTTTCATTTTTGGTTGAACTATTCTTTTAAGTGTCCAAATATTTTTGTGTGCTACTATTTCCAATACAATGATACACATACAAGTCATATAAAGGTGCTACCTAGCATGCTAATGTATCATGTAAGGCATTTTGGGTGAACTGAATAATGTATTTCACATCCCATCTTATTAATCTTTTCTCCCAGGAAACATCAAAGAGGCTATTCAGTTCATGTAAGATCTTTGTCAAAAGAGGATCTGAAGAAAGAGTTTTTGTTCTGTGATATTTCACTATTGTATATACATGACCATGAAGACAGTAAAGTCATTGCAGCCTTGTGATTTATTTCTATGATATTGCCATACTGCCCCAAGATAAACTCTTCTACCGCCTCTTTCTCTCCCTCTTCGACTCTCTTGCTCATGCGCAAGCTCAAAATAAATAACGGTCTTCTCCGGTCTTTTGACATCTTGGATTTTTTCAGTTGTTGTCAGATGTCAAAACAAACGTTTGGGTTGTAATGTGTGTGACTGTGAGGAGGAAAAAATGCAGTGTATATTACAGCAGGACATTCTCTTTTGCTCTTTCTTTCCTTCACTCCTTCAGACAGACCGCTGATCAGAGGGCTTTAAAGTTTTCAACAGGTGGTCATAGCAACCCCTGCAAGCACATCCCCTCAAACACAGGTCAATATATGATAAAGTACTTTGATATTTCACACAATAACACAGTCAAAGTCAGTTTATTTGGCAGACATCTTGGAAACATCTCTGGGCAGTTACTGTCTAGTCATGCAGCACCTATTTATTTTAATAGGAAATGTACAAGGTGGTCTATAATTCCTGCAGAAAGCTATCCGTTCCCATTGTTTTCAATGGCAGATGCTCGGCTGGTTGCTAACCCCCATATATACCCAATTTGAAATCTCACTGGATTACTACAATTAATGTCAAAATGAATGTTTGGAAACGTAAACTGATAGCTCCTATTTACACACTACAGCAAAATACATAAATAACTAGCTTAAACCATTTTTTGTGTGTGAAAAAACTGACATGCCTAAGACTTTTGCACAGTACTGTGTATATATATATATATATATATATATATATATATATATATATATATATATATATATATATATATATATATATATGACAGAATCAACCAAATGCTGTAGTTATGGTACCTACCAGCAGAGGCTAACATGGTCGTGCTAACCTGTAAAATCAAAATTCAAAATCTGCAAAAATGTTATATTCAAAATGTCAACAGTGTCAAATCACTAATAAAATATTCCAGCGATGTTATCATAAAAGTATCTTCTTCAGTTTAAAACGGAAAAGCTTTGTTTTTCAGTGTGGTCAAACTAATGCACATTCAAGAGCAAAAGATCAGATGATGCTTTTTCCAATAAGTGGATTGGTGCTTTTAAATAAAGACAAGTCTTTCATTCTAACAGTTCCACTACCAATTGACCATCTTGACACTATGTGACTTATTACGGACTACCCAGCCCTCAAAGACTCCTCTTTGCAGGCTTAAATAAGACCCAACGCCAGCAGTGAATGAATGGTGAATAGAGGTACACAGGAGAGCGTTTTTTGGGGGCAAAAAGAAGAGTAAAGCCTTGTTTTCTTAAATGGAGCTTTTTATCGAGTGCAGATGGGGTCTGAATGGATAGGCTTGATTAGTAAATGGCGACAGTGATGGGTGATACGTTTTAAGAAAGTGAAGGCTGGCCCAGGAGAGGGGATTTATATTGACTTGAGCAAAGCAGGTTCATTGACCTTAATGTGTTTGATAGAGATCAGTATTTTCATTGAGAATAAGAGGCTATGTACACGAGTCAACAATAAGAACAGCCTGTAGAGTGTAAAATCAATAGGATCTATTTTTCAAAATATGTAACTATTAAGTCATTGGTTGCACTGTATTTACGTATTGCGTAAAACAGCATTGCTTCATCATGATGCGAGAGAAACAGTTTCCCAGGATGCCAGAGAAAGAGAGAAACTCTCAGAGGCTTTGTACACACCCACGGCACTCAGACAAGCACGTGATTGGTTCCCAGCGCGAGATCGACCAATGAGAGCACGAGTGGAGGGGGAGCCTCTTCGCCTCTCTCAGAAGCAAATTTTGACGATCCAGCGCCGATATCTGACGATGAGGCGCTTCCCAAACTGATTTAAAGGCCTAGTCATACCAGTGCAGTAACACCATCATCACATTCATCGAACCGCACAGGTCTGTCATCGTCGTCATTACTGGAGTCAAGTCTCAAGATACTACTATCATTGATGCGTGTAGAGTGTAGGTTTTATAATTAAATAGATTTAATTAAAATATATTTAAAGTATAAATATACATATTTTAAACATTCTGGTACCTACATACACATATACGGAAATTCCAAGGGGGGGGCCAATCCTACTTCACGGATTTTCACCTATGGGGGTCTATGTCTATGGGGGTTCCGGTCCACATTAACCACGATAAACGAGGGATCACTGTATACATGTATATATAGGGAGAGAGAGAGAGAGAGAGAGAGAGAGAGAGAAATATCAAGAACTGTCAGCTACTGCCACCTTCTCATAAAAAACACTGCTTCTTACATCATGTCTTCCCTATTACGTGACAGATGCGTTTAATTTGGCCAGTAAATGCAATTCACCGTCTGCTTGTCAAACGAGTTGCTTTGAGTTCATGATGTATTGTACAAGCAGCTGTGAGTAACAACATTCTGTTATCTATGTTTAACTCTAGTCATTGTAGTGTCTACAGGGATCTTGTTTTATTCCCTGTCTTGACGTGAATACAGCATAAGCATGAAGAGCAGCATACATAACACAAAATAATATCCCTGTGCTCACAGCTTTGATCAAGCTCAAGGCAGCACTCTGCATTAGTTCCGGAAAGATCACAGGACAGGGGTCTCAAACTCAAATTACCTGGAGCCACCAGCCAGGTGGTGTTGTCCCTATAGGGGCCAACTGCAACAAATACAAAAATCAAATACCAAATTTTATCAGATATATATGTATGTATGTACAAAGTTGGATAGATATTTTTTGTACAAAATGTTTTGTTGTTTAGGAATCTTGTTTGAAATCTTGTTTTGTAGCCATTGAGACTTGCATTAGATACATTAGAATGATCATTTCTCTTTTATTTTTATTTTATAGAGAGAGAGAGAGAGGATAGATAGATAGATAGATCAGAGAAGGAAAGCAAGGAACATTTGATGCTGTTTTCCATTCCCTTTTCATCGGAAGACGTGGAAGGAGTTTTAAATCCCCAGGGACAGTACTTAAGCATCCTGTGCCATTTTGGAAGCAGTTCCCAGTGCATTCTGGGAATGAAAAGATCTCTCTCACTCTGCATTTATTTGTTTATTTATATTTTACTCACTATAGGCTGACCTGAATGTAGATGTAGAAAAATAGCTCAAGATGCAAGCAGGGGGTAGACATCAGGGTATATCTTTGGAGGGAAAATGCCTGCCCTGTATGACAGGTAGCAATTCCCTGCAAAAGAGGGCTGATTCGTGACTAAACAGGGTGTGGAAAACAGGGGTGCTGAAGGAAAACCAGAGAATGAAAAACAAGCGCTGCGACTGCGCTGCTGAGAGACGCAGCCCCAGATTCACAATCATTCAGTGAATCAAAATACTTTTTAATAATTCAACATGAAGAGAGGAGAGAAGAGAGCGAATCCTGCAGCAAGCCAACAGGCAGTGGCAAAAGCACAGATTGAAAACAGCAACTCTGCTCTCACCATCGAACGTTCTGTATCGTCAAGCTGCCTTAAACACACAGGACACAATAGCTGTTCATCTTAACTCTCTTGTGTAACATAGTTTACTCATAACACAATACCATACTCTTTCCTGTTCTGCTACTAAGTTCAAGCTGTGCTATGCAGATTTTGGTCAAATACATCAAAAAAAGCTCAAGCAGTTATAGCTTGATGTCTTCTGCCTAAACTATGATGATTTCTGCCTAAACTAATCTTATCAAAGTACAAAATACAAAACAGAATATTTTAATCTCCAAAACAACACTTCTAAATGGAACATAAAGGTGAACATGGTGACCGTGTCTAAACAGGCAAATTCACTAAATTTGGTTTCTATAAAATAGATATATAGATAATTTGGGCACTAAAATACCGAAGACATGTACAGCAACTTTTTATTAAACAATCCCACGGTCACTGTGATTTTTCCAAGTAAGACATGTCCCATGTGTGTTTGTGTTGAATGGAAAAAACAGTGAGATATATATGTCACAATTGATGTATGATGTGTATCGCTCTTTTATTTGAATATGTTTTTATAGTTGTGTTATTTAAAAAAGACCGTACAGGTGTACTGTAAATTATACCAAATTGTGATTGTCTACAGCATGCAAATTACATTTAGCTCTATTTATGAAATTTTGTGGGCATGTTTGCACCTTTAATTGATTTGCATAATTCCTTGCAAAAAAAAAAAAAAATGTATAATGCAAATAAATGGCGCAATTGATTTTTAGTGAATTCCCTCCTTAAAGTCTTTTGGGCTTTAGAGTGCTCAGTTTTGCTTTTCATCTGCAATTGTTATTTTTTTCCCCCATTCTGAAAAAAGTGTAACATTAATTGTATTTTATCAAAAAATGGAACAATCTGTTCCCATGTCTCAGGTCCATATTTCACATCCCCTCCAGTTACATTTTTTAAAGTGCTCTTGCACCGGCAACAAGGTGAAAAACACTCTCCAATTAGTCCGAGCCTCTGTGATTATCCTCCACTTGCTAACAATTCCCTTTTCTATCAATTATTTATTTCGAGGCCGTGCACACACACGCATACTCACTCAATCGCACGCACCCATGCAATATCCCTGCCAGAGGCCTTGAAACGGAGCAAGCTGAAAATGGCGCTATCTGTGTTTTTACTGAATCTCACTATTCATGTTTGCTTATTATGAGAGCAACATCTCACTGAAGTGAAGGACACATGTAAATACATGGGTCAAGGGACAGAAGATTCCTCTTCATTTTCCGCATCCCCGGTGTTCTGTTGGTACAAAGCAGCTGGCATCTTCTTGCATGTGACTGCTGTTGCCAGACTGGCTTGTGTTTGCTTGCATGAGTGGGTGCAAATGTTTATAGCACCTCTGCATGTTTATAGAGGTTAGTATTCACCTACCGCACTTTAGAGCGTGTGCGCATGGGCATGTGTGTAGGAGGTCTTCCCCGAAGGTTTACAAGCACGTGGGTTGCATGTTTTGTGGGGGTGCTTCTGTAGTATCATAATTTGTGTTTTTATGTTTGTGTTTTTGCTGTAAAAACTGAAAATGAGCAATTCTTTCCTTTTGTGTAAGGAAACACATAATGGCAATGGATCCTGGCTGATTTCACTGAATATGGAGAAGTCACACTTGTGATGGCCATAGAGTCTATAAACACCAGGGGAAAAAACATTGGTCTTGTGTATTTCAGCCAATCAGAATACTCTAAGGCATCTATAAGTACAGTGTGTTGTGTGCTACTTGTCCTTCACTGTTTGCTAAAGTGAAAGATAAGTAAGAAATTACAAATTTCACCTCTAAAAATAGCTTTCAAATCTAATGTAGTTGGATGGATACAGTCACACAGTTGCAGTCATTCACAGCATGTGTGGAAGTCATTTGTCCATTTGTCCAGTCCAGCCCACCAGAGACATGGTCCACAACCCTCTCAACACTGTCTCTGCATCAGAGATCCATGAAGACATCCGGCTAATGACAGCAGACTGCAGGATGCAGGAACAGCCCCTTACTGGAGCCAGAGAGAGACTGTTAGCCATGGATAATGAATGATATTACTCTTTCAGGGTTGGGGCTTTTGTCTCATTACTTCTGAAGACATAAGGGACTCCAGTAGTATTGACACTACCATAAAGACTTTAGGCCTGATGGGCCGTACTGTCCATCTGCTATTATCCCTATCCTCAGCTGGGTATATAGGCATCAAGTTTGGGATTAATGGGGAGTTCTTCAGTTAGATTGATGTGTCGGTACAGCGCTGATTAATGCATCAATCGCATCTCTCTACTCCCTTTTTATTCTGTTTCAGGCCATTTATCATTTTGAATTGCAATGTGTTTACTTGGCGATCGTTTTGTGTTTCTTGATGGAGACATGCTGGCAATCTTTTATGAAGATAACACAGAGTTTCTGACACACCTTCAGGCACGTTCCGACAATAATTAGCTATCCGCAGTGACAGATGTTTTCTGCCGACATGCGTTTTTGGACTAACTTAAGTGTGTGTAACTTTGCTTAGCACACATTTCTTACTCAAAGGAGATGTTGACCTTTGTGCTAGATCTTTATGGGCAGTTTGTATTAACAAGTGGAAGGAACAGTTGTTGGGAGAGGAAGTGCATACATATGTGCTGGTTGTGATGTCATAAAATAGAGAAGACTTTGCATGAATATTAATTATTAGTTAATTAGGTTATGCTAAAAAAAAAAAAAAGTAATAAACTCTTATGGCTTTGATAAACAAATAATCTATGTAATCTATGTATTGATCAGCAGAACAGATCAAATTTTTCAAATTTTCAAGTTAAACACTAAACTGTGAACAATATATAAATCTTTCAATATTTTTAATATTAGTTGTTTTATATTATTATTTAGATAGAGAGAAAGAACACGGAACAAGACGCCACTGATAAATGCTTTGACTAGTACTGTCAGTGTCAGGCATGATAAAACCCCTTTACTGTTAAAAAAGACAAGATATCACAGCAGATATTGAAACTAAATTTTTATTATGAACATAGGACTGGCTTGAAGGAATATGCTGTATCTAACTGCAGGTAATAAACATACTCACTCCATCTCTCTCACACAATACTTAGCATAAAACAGTTGTCAGGCGTTGTGTAGGAGGAGGAGGAGGAAGGCAAGCAGATGAGGATGAACTTAAATCTCTTTAATAATAAAAACTGAAACAAAAACACTACATAAACAAACAAAAAGGCATTTCTTATGCAAAACTCGTATGAACAGTCCAACAGGAAAATACACGGGTGGAAACAAATCAAATATTTGCATCGGCGGACAAAGACAGAGGGAAAAACAGGGTTTAAATACACAACGGCTGAATTAGAGAACAAGGCACAGCTGACAAGACTAACGAGATGATTGATGCCGAGACAAGTGAGTGGAAAAACACTGGGAGATGACAGGAGGAAACAGGAAGTAGACAAAGACGTGAGAGAACTGTGACAACAGTAAGCTTCAGATCAAATAGATGTTTACATTTCTAAGAGTGGTTACTAAGGGTTTTGTGCAGTGATACACAGAACTATTGTGTGAAGTAGACATAGTCGTGTTTTATCGACTCAAGGAATCAAGGACTGGAACAAACTGTTTTATAAGATGCTTCATAATGTTTTCCTTTTCCTTATCTGTGCATGTATAATAGGCTATGTTTTCTAACAGAGAACACTCATTCTGACCTACCAAAGAAAGCCCTCAATCGAAGTCCAGATAAAATATTAGTATAATGCCCACCCAATGACATGCAAAGAAAGAAGGTGAGGTTTCAGTGAATTGAAATGCGGTTGTCATGTCTATGTGTTTGGAAAGCAGAAATGTTTAACCAGAGGTTAAGATTTATTTATTTATTAAAAGCTGTTCCCGAGGACAGCTTTCTGAACCTAGGAGAGTACACACAGGCTACATAATAAGTAAACTTGTCCTTGCAGAGTTGGTTCTGATCAATCGGCTTGATCATCCGCATTTTCAGAATCTAACTTGGGCTCGAACTGATATGGTAAAACCAATGACATTGTTATTATTAACTGTGAGTTACACACAAGCGACACATGCTTAATATGTTTGGCCAATCACAATGCACTGGGTCATCTAGTCAATCAGAGCTTTTCAGAAGGAGGGGTTTGTAGAAAATATAGTGTTTCAGACAAACTGGGAATAGAGCAGAAACAATAGTGTACGGTATGATGAAACATAATGTTTTTGAAAAGCTTTAAAGCATTATCCTCTTCTATTACACCTAATAATCTAAATAATTAACTTTTAAAATTGTATTATATGACCCCTTTAAATTAAAACACACTAATGAGTAAAGCAAAATTTTAACAAATGAGGCTTTCCAAAGCTTACTGTCACAGTGTGACATTTCAAAACAATTTCAATTTCAATGCAATGGCATCTCTTGTAGTCTTTGAAAGCCTGTTTATGTAGGCAGCTGGATTGAACCCAATAAAAACTGCCAAAAACAGCCATAAATACCGAATGAGGGTGAGCTACATTTGATGGGGTAGGTTAAAGCATTTGTTTACGTTAAACGCTAGCACCTGTCCAACTGGCCACTTCCCAGAGCAGAAACAGACTGCGGTGTCTGCTTTGTGACGCTGTCATTTCTGCAGAAGATGGGACATGTGGATGGACTCATACCAGCACAGCCACACACATGCAGCTAATGCACCTGCTTCACCACAGCTGCATCTACATAAAGCCAGCGGCCTTGCCAATAAGGATGATAATTGTAGCACCGTTGATGGACTTCATGTGTGGACCATAGCCTTCTGCTGGGTTTTTGTCTTGGTTGCTATTATGTTTGCTGTTTGTTTCTGCTGTGATATGGGACATGGAGAATTTTAGTGGTTGTGTGAGTTTATTAGCATAACAGTATTAGCAGGGTTTAAACAATATCTTAGGAAATGTTAATCATTATAAATGTAAACTCACTTGAAGGGTGATAAACACACTCCAATTTTCCAAAAGGGCATTTTCACAGTAATGCCATACCACTATTTTTGGTTAAAAATAAAAATCTTTCCGTGATTAGTTCTTAAAGAATAGATTTTCCCCCGTGTGAATACTCTTAAGAGCTTTTTTTCCACTATAAAATAACATTTTGTTGAGTGAAAAGGTTTCATGTTACAGTTTCTTTATGGAACCATCAATGCCAATAAAACTATTAATGAACTATGCCCTGCTGGGAAACTCTGATATGTTTTGGAACATGGTAAGCCAGATCCCAAACTCTTTAGGTTGACTCTAAAGAGCTATTTCGCTAGTTGATCAACCACTAAAACCAGAAACTGGTTTTAGCTAGGTTTTTAATAGCATGGCATAGGGGTTAAAATATGCTCTAAATAGGCATGGCAATGAAATATGTATGACTTTCAGTGCCATGCTAACTGTAAACTGGAGCTAAAGTTGGAAAAATCAAGGAAAAGAAGTGTAAAGGCCTTGGAATGCATCTTGGTTCCCTTCGTGTATAAAAGCTTAAACAGCTCCTTTCAATGACCCTAACCTGCTGTGAATAATGCAGAGTATAGTTTCAGAGTAAGCACAAGGTATAGTTCCTCTTTCACTAAAGAGTTGCACATTTTTCTTGAACCCCAAAGGCAGAGAGCAATAGAAGAGAAGCTTAAATAATGAAACTGTTACAGAGAAAAATGTGACCTGGAAAGGACTGGAGGATAGAAAACACAGCTTTTCTTTTCTGAAGGAAAAAAATCTGCTCAATTCATTGACGTGCAGGACAAACCCTGCCATATGTTATGTGTTCAAAGTTGGCAAGATGGCAGCCATCATGAAAGCTATGCTTTACCCATACATATATATACCTGCATTTATTCATGTCAGTATTGTGGGGACGATTCGGAAATCCATTGCCGCTTTTATATATATTGTTTTCTTTTTCTTATTTGTTCCTATGTTATTTTCTTTGTCTTATTAGTCCATATGTTGTTTTCCTTTTCTTATCTGAATGATTTGTAAAGAGTGATTTATATTCAAGTTAGGGATTTGTATTAGTTAAAGCCTTTCTTTGCTTTTCTGTATTTTTCCATAGAGTAAGGATTGTCTGCACTTCTCAACAGATAGAACATGTTATCAGAATGTTTTGAGAAGTCTTTCTGTTGATAGTTGGAGTCTGAGCCGAATTCAGCCTTGGAGAAACTGTGTATCTGTGTGTGTGTGTGTGTGTGTGTGTGTGTGTGTGTGTGTGTGTGTGTGTGTGTGTGTGTGTGTGTGTGTGTGTGTGTGTGTGTGTGTGTGTGTGTGTGTGTGTGTGTGTGTGTGTGTGTGTGTGTGTGTGTGTGTGTGTGTGTGTGTGCTCATATGCTCATTATTGGTGAGGTGATTAACTGGCACCATAAGGAGACGGAATGACTTGTTCTTGACAAGCCACACGGAAGGTCACTAACCCGTCAACCATGTGATCGACGAAGATATGCTTCAGACTGTCTGCTCTTGTGTGGAAAATTACTAGTTTTGTTTACCTTTCCTTCTTTATTTCTAAGCCAATCAGAATAATTTAACCTTCAACAATGACGTAGTTAGTAGCCTCTGTTAGAGTATAATTGCTGTAACAATGTTATTGTATGGGATATTTAATCTACAGTTTTTTTGGACAGCAAGCAGTTTAACATTTTTAATGACCTGCCCTAATGTCAAACTGGTAACATGTGAGACATGTAAATATGCAGTGGTTTGTGAAGAGAATCAAAGTGTGGATGTTTTCAGTAGTGCCTTTATTGAAGTAAATATATTAGTGTTTTTGGCTTTTCAGTTGTAAAGTGTATTGAGCCCTTGTAAACTCCTGTGATAACGCCTTATAGATAATCAAAGAAAATTGTTCTCTCTTAACTCCATAGTCTCAGATGTTTCTTTGGTATCTTGTATCTGTATCTGTGCGAGGAGTAATGGGAGGAGTACTTCCAGAGCCCAACAAAATGACCTCCAGCAGGCTACTGGTGTGCATGTTTCTGACCATACTGTCAGAAACAGATTTCATGAGGGTGGTTTGAATGAATGAATGGTGGCAAATTCTCTAGTGGGACCTGTGCTTACAGCTCAGCACCATGCAGCTCGATTGGCATTTGCCAGAGAACACCAGGATTCAAATCTGTCTTTGGCACACCATTCTCTTCACAGATGAGAGCAGGTTCCCATTGAGCATGTGACAGATGTGAAAGAGTCTGGAGATGCCGTGGGGAATGTTATGCTGTGTGCAACATTATCCAGCATGACCCGTTTGGTGTTGGGTCAGTAATGGTCTGGGGAGGAATATCCTTGGAGAAACTGTGTATCTGTGTGTGTGTGTGTGTGTGTGTGTGTGTGTGTGTGTGTGTGTGTGTGTGTGTGTGTGTGTGTGTGTGTGTGTGTGTGTGTGTGTGTGTGTGTGTGTGTGTGTGTGTGTGTGTGTGTGTGTGTGTGTGTGTGTGTGTTAATATGCTCATTATTGGTGAGGTGATTAACTGGCACCATAAGGAGACGGAATGACTTGTTCTTGACAAGCCACATGGAAGGTCACTAACCCGTCAACCATGTGATCGACGAAGATATGCTTCAGACTGTCTGCTCTTGTGTGGAAAATTACTAGTTTTGTTTACCTTTCCTTCTTTTTTTCTAAGCCAATCAGAATAATTTAACCTTCAACAATGACGTAGTTAGTAGCCTCTGTTAGAGTATAATTGCTGTAACAATGTTATTGTATGTGAGACGGCCTACGAACTCCTGTGAGAAGCTGGCTTCTGCTGATGAAACTGCAAATTAAACTTCACTAAAATGTCTGCACTTCTGACTCCTGGTCTTCATTCAACATATCTGGTCCTCGGGTCTTAACTGTAATTCCCCTACAATATTCCCCTATTAACATGTCATTTATTAGAAATGTATTGTAAAAACAGAATTTTCAACAGCCATTATTCCAGTCTTCAGTATGGACGCTTGTTGCTGTCACAAAATAGGTAACTGTAACTTTTTATCTCAAAATTCATAATATACTTTTTTTATTCAGAACTGCATGATATAAAGTCAGAATTATGAGATTTAAACGTGCAATTCTGAGAAAAAGGTCAGAATTTGCGAGTTAGCGGAAACAAGCTTCTATACTTAAGTGCCATAAAATCCTTCAGAGATCATTTCTTATTATCATCAATGTTAAAAAACAGTTGTGCTGCTAAATATGATCCTATTTTCACAGCATTTATTTGAAAAATAAATCTTTTGTAACATTACAAATGCCTTTAACTGTACATTGATCAATTTTAGCAGAGTATTAGAAGAAACTTTGACCACATTGGCATAAACAGCATTAGCTGACCCTCTGTCCTTGTTTAATCAGCCTCTGCATACTGCAATCAGAATTCCTCTTCACTTCTTTCCACTAGTCCATTTCCAGCAGTTTGCCTTTAAATTTCTATTGATGGAAGATCCTCCAGTGAATCTCATCATTTCTTTGTGCCGTGTACTTTTAAAGAAGGCTCTCAAAGACATGAATTAAGCAAAGTAAAATGCAAATACAATCAAAGTGATTGAAATGAAGTTCTCAGCTCCCTTGGTAACGTGAGGTCTTGATGTCAAGCCCAAAGACTGGCACAAAGGTTTCGTTGAATACGGCCTTCTGATTGGCCAGCAGAGGTTGGTTGCTGGGCTTTGCGGTTTGTGAAATAGTGAGAGGCTAATAACCTCCCAATCTATCATGGGAGAGCGCAACCGTGACAAAGAAAACCAGTTCCCTCCATTAATATCTCGAAATAAGCTAATGTCCGTCCTTTGCAGCTGCAGCCTTTGCCTCATTTTCATTTCTCTCTCCATTAAATTTACATTTTATATACATTCTCCTTGTCTCCTCTAAAAATATGTTAATCCAATACAAAATATGCATCTCTGTGGCATCTTTCTTTTGTTGCAATGTTTTTCTTTCATTGCATTACACTGCTTTTCCCCTAGCTCTATAGTGGGGTTTTTGTGGTTTAAATGAAGAGACACAGATGGGGGATAAAACAGGGCTTATTGTGGCCTAAAAGCATGACATTCATATGGGAATATGGAAGTGTAAATGAGCTGGTTGGCACAAAGCATTCACTTGCTCTTCTGTTGTTTGTACTAGATGAATTACTGATATGGCTGTGCTACAAGAGACAAGGGCAAATCTGCTAAACCAATAGCTTTACCAATAGTCTTGACACTAAAAGCTTCAATCACACTTCAACTAAAATAGAGTTTGAAGACTTTAGAGCAGGGGTGCTCAATACGTCGATCGCGATCTACCAGTCGATCTCCAAGGTACTATTGGTAGATCGCATGACAAGGTGAGGTGACATTGTCATGAACTGACGCTATACAAATAAAGTTGAGTTGTTTTGAATAAAAACTAGACGTCAGCGTATCAGCCATCCCGTCACTTGATTGATACACAGGACAACCAGTCAGATGACATCTGATTTTTTTCCGTACAATTAGGTCACTGTGCTCAAACAAACAACGCCCCTGAGCGCTGCAAAGCTAACAAGCTAGTCGTTAGTTACATCCTAATTTTTCGCTCGGTTTTTTCCAATTAAACATAAGATAGGGTATAAAAATGAGTGGGGGAGCTGGACCAAGTAAGAAGAAAAAAACGTATCACTTTCATACGGAATGGCAGGAGGACTTTTTTTCACGATGACATTTTCAAAGTGCGTTTGTCTCGTCTGCCAGTCTACCGTCGCAATACCAAAGAAGGGAAATGTGGAGCGGCATTTGATCATTTTGACTTGGTCATTTCAAAAGTAGCTCCCATGCTGAAAAAGTGTGAGCACCCCTGCTTTAGAGTAATAAAAGTAAATAAAAAGCTTCACTACAGGACAAATCAATTACAGGTGCAATCTAGGTCATGTTTTTTTAATAATGTTTTAAATCAAATAAATCTCAGCATGCAACATGCAGTATAGCCTCTAGATTACTTATTAATGAATTCAAATTAATATTATTATTGTACATAAAAGAAATACAAAAACTGTATGAATCTTGTTTTAAAATATTTTTTATAATTATTATAAATATTATTAATAAATATACAATGAATTCCATATTATTATTATTAGTAGTAGTAGTAGTATAAAATAAAATATTTTTGAAGTAACAATGTACAATAAATTAATCTACAACTACTACTATTAATAATAATAAATTAATCAAATTTAATTATAGATTATATTATTTCTTAATTAATTATTATTATTTAAGATTGTTTTGCTCTTTTTTATTTTCTTAGTAAACAATAGTTGTTTTTTCCATACTGCTAAAATAGTGTGCCAGGGTGGTTATTCGTTTTTTAGCATTTCTATGTGGTTGCTTGGTGGTTTCCTACTGGCCCATGGCAAAAAAGCAAAGCATCTACAGGTTTCTATGATTTTTGTGGTTACCAGATATGGATTGTAATTAAGTTGGTTCACAGACAGCAAAGGGAGGATTGCACTCTCATTCAATGTATGCATTGAATATCTCATACTGTTTCAGAAACTACTGCAGTCTCATTCCAATCTCAAGCCGAGTGGAGTCTGTATATCCTTTTCAATCTACTCCATATCCAGGAAAAGAAACATTGTGCATGTATGCTTTCATTTGATGTCTTTTGTTATGAGAACAATGCAGTTTAGGATGAAAATATAGAGATGGATGATTTTTTTCCCCCAGTAGATTTATTTTATTGTTGCAAGCTTACATTTCTTTTCTGTATCTTTTATTAAAAGGTAACAGGTGTTTAGAAAGTGCACAAAAATACAAAGATATAGAGATAAAGAGAATGGGATTCAAGATGTGAGATATGCAGAACAAGGCACACAGACTGATAAAATCGCAATACCCTGAAAACATTCAAAGTCCAGTTGTAATATGAATTTCTGGTGTCTATAAATATGGAGGAATCCAACATGTTTGTTTGCTGTTGATATACTGAAAAATTGGTTGTTTTGGTTCTCAAACATGGCTCAAAAAGTAATTGTATCAGTTGTATTTTGAATCCATAGTAAATCAGAGTATCTTTTCTTTGTTGTTTTTGTATCATATGCAGGAATATCTCTTCATGTGGCCTTCACACTGCAGTTGAGAGCTTAATTCAGACCTTGACATCATGCACACTGATTCAGGGTAGGGTTGTGTATTCAGAATTTAATCAAGAATGCTAACAAAGAAAAAAAAACAAGAAAGCAGAACATAGACTTGACACAGAACACAGAAATGTGTGAGAAGTGTGTGCCGCAACTGTATGTGTAAAGAGCAGAGAGCTTTGGTTTGGTTTTGATTGGCAACATTTGCCAAACTCAGTATGTTGGGATATTTAATCTACAGTTTCTTTGGACAGCAAGCAGTTTAACATTTTATGACCTGCCCTAATGTCAAACTGGTAACATGTGAGACATGTAAATATGCAGTGGCTTGTGAAGAGAATCAAAGTGTGGATGTTTTCAGTAGTGCCTTTATTGAAGTAAATATATTAGTGTTTTTGGCTTTTCAGTTGTAAAGTGTATTGAGCCCTTGTAAACTCCTGTGATAACGCCTTATAGATAATCAAAGAAAATTTTTCTCTCTTAACTCCATAGTCTCAGATGTTTCTTTAGTATCTTGTATCTGTATCTGTGCGAGGAGTAATGGGAGGAGTACTTCCAGAGCCCAACAAAATGACCTCCAGCAGGCTACTGGTGTGCATGTTTCTGACCATACTGTCAGAAACAGATTTCATGAGGGTGGTTTGAATGAATGAATGGTGGCAAATTCTCTAGTGGGACCTGTGCTTACAGCTCAGCACCATGCAGCTTGATTGGCATTTGCCAGAGAACACCAGGATTCAAGTCTGTCTTTGGCACACCATTCTCTTCACAGATGAGAGCAGGTTCCCATTGAGAATGTGACAGATGTGAAAGAGTCTGGAGATGCCGTGGGGAATGTTATGCTGTGTGCAACATTATCCAGCATGACCCGTTTGGTGTTGGGTGAGTAATGGTCTGGGGAGGAATATCCTTGGAGGGTCACACAGACCTTCACGTGCTAGCCCGGTTACCTTACTAATGTTAAGCACCGGGATGAAACCCTCAGAGCCATTGTCAGACCTTATCCTGATACAGTGGGCCCTGGATTCCTCCTGGTGCATGATAATGGCTGGCTTCATGTAGCTAGAGTGTGTATGCAGTTTTTAGATGAAAAAGGCATTGATGCCATTGACTGGCCCTCACATTCCCCAGACCTAAATCCAATTGAGAACCTCTGAAGCATCCGAAGTCAAGTAGCACCACAGACTGTCCAGGAGCTCACTGATGCGCTGATCCAGGTCTGGGAGGAGATTCCCCAAGACACTATCCTCCATCTCATCAGGAGCATGTCGTGAGTGCATACAGGCATGTGGGAGCCATACACACTAGTGACTTACATTATGAGTTGCTGTCATGAACTTCATTGGATTAGCTTGTTACTTCAGTTTTGTACCCTCATTTTTGGTACGATTTTGAATCCAGTCTTCAGTGTGTTGATGATTTTAGTTTCTATAAATGTACGCATAATTTTTTTTAAACAACTTAAAGAATGTATATAAATAAAGGTTTTCAAATGTAAAATTTAATTAGAGATCCAATGTGTGATTTTAGTGTTCCTTTACTTTTTTTGAGGAGTGTATATAAAATTCAAAATATTCGATGTTTTCAGTATCCCATAATTATACCGAAACTGATTGTTTTAACCTTTTTATTAACAGGGCTTTTTTTTAAATAGAGCTTTTATTTATTTTTACTGTTCTATGAATAAACTTTAACATCCATAGAACCTTTCCATTCCACCAAAAGTTCTATAGTAAAAAAGGTTCTTCATATTATTAATGTATTCTTCACTAATTGAAATAAGGTTTGTTTAAGAACCGTTCATTGAAAAGTCTATTTGACTAGATTCCAAGAAATGTATATGTTCTTCACCAACAAATAATTGCATTGATAGTTTGTGCATGTGTGTGTGTGTGTATTAAAGTTTAAAAAAATCTTTATGTATTAATGATTATCTATTCATTTAAATACTTTTAAGTCATCCTATGCCCCATTTGGTTTTCTGTGGAGCCCTAGTTGAGAACCACTATTCTAAACTTAGATTAGTTGGATGAAAATTCTCATTGCGTTCTTGAAGAAACAATTGAGATTTTAAGTAAACTTGTTATTTTTTCTTTCGTACAGCTATTTTCCTCTGTGTATAAGGTTAAACATGGATATGGCCATATTAGCTTTCAACAGGAGATAAACAGGCTCATTCTGCCCCCAGGAGGACTGTGTGCCTGGCACCCCACTGTAGAGTTATTGATAGAATATCTTGGAGGGAATGCTGATCTTTGAATTGCCTTCAATCATACAATGAAGATCCTTCAGGCAAGAGAAGGCCTTATAACACAGAGGAATTGCCTCTTATTTGGTGCTTTTTCTCAAGGCCTCAATCACTCACTCACTCTCTCATTCAATCTGAGAAGCGAGCAAAATGTGAAACAATGCCCAGCGATGACTGAGATTCCGTCTATGGCCTCAATCCAAGATGATGATCAGGTTTGTCTCAACATAAAGAAAGTGACTATTATCCAATTCACATCTCCAGTTTCTATATTAAATCTCATCTCCCAGAAGAAAGCACAGATAGAAGTAGAGACCCAGGAGAGAAGCGAGAGAGAGAAATGAGGTGAACAAGAGGGTGCCTAAAAATGACTCCGGAAGATTACGGTCAGTTCATAGAGTTTCTGGCTATTATAAGCTCCACGCTGAGAGTTTTATAATTAAACAAACCTAAAAAGGAGACTTCCATCACAGGCAAAGATTTTTTACCAAAACACACTGGACTCCTATGCTGATACTCTTTCCATAATCTGCATTAAGGTTGGCACAGTAGGAACATAAAGCTGGCATTATCACAAGAAATTATCAGATTCTGAACGTCACTTTAAGAACACGGTTATAATAAAAAAGAGAGCATGACTTGTTTCTATGTGTGAGTTTATTCTTGCATATACATTGATTTATGCACTGTACCATACAGTAAATCTTTGCATGGCTGCTTCAATTTGCACATGCTCTCGCTGGAATTTACGTGTCTCACAGATGATTATCCAGTTCCTCAGCCAGCGTCATCCACATGTCATGTGTTAGTTGTGCAGTGTGACAGATGCCAGCAAAAGCCTGCAGGGAGGACAGCATCTCAGTCTCAGTACTCACTGGTCATGGCACTATGGGACTGAAAGCATCTCTTGGGTGTGTATGTCAGCGGACCGTTAGAACGCTTGGGATGACTGTCAACACTGTTGCACTGTCATATCCTTTCAGGGCATCATGTCTTTTTTTTCGAAGGGGCACACCAGTGGTAATTCTGGCTTAGTGCTGTGGGCAAGATATCATATGAACAAAGGAAAATGAACACATGAATAATATATAGTTACATTAAATATTATATAAACATACTTTTCATGTAAAAAAAAAAACCTTTGCTCAAAAATCTGATGGCACGTTGCCTGGTTGAAAAGGGACAATCTCCTTCCTTTCTACTCTGTGCTCATCTTCTAACATCAACGGACCTTCCATTGACATTGACCTTTCCACCGCAATTAGTCACTTAATCAGAAATTAATTATTAATATTAACAAAACCAACAGGGCTTAGGGTTGTTTGTCTCTCTTACCTCATTATCATCCGCTAATGACCAAGCCAGCATCTCATTTCCACTCCAAAGACAGAGGAGAGATATTTGTGCTGAGATTTCAGGTGTTGTTAAAGGGCACTTAGAGATGCCACATGCTACGCAGGAGACTTCCTCCCTTCTGGACACCACCGCAGCCAGGAAATGTGCATTCAATTACAGTTTGTGTAGGAATTATGAGAACACTGTTACCAGACAAAATGTCACATACAGGCATAAGGATTGCAAACTCGTTCTTATAAATTATAATACACAGTCATCAGTCTATTATTAGGTGAAGTCAGCCTTATGGAGAATACAAAACGCTAGGTTCATTCATCTATGTGGAAGCAGATAAAATATGAATAAAACATCCATCCTAACTAAGTTTGTCCTGTGCCCGGTTTGAACTGGTCAAAAGGTGCACGGATATGAGGATATAAGTAGAAAATTACACTCATTAAAATACCACTTCCGATGCTGCTAATTACTTATAATTACCAAAAGCTGGAATGATAAGAATTTATGTCCCACGGGACGGGGTAAGATGACAGGCGAGGGCGCTTGCTGGCCTCTGCGCTCATCCTTTTGTCATTCAGCGAGTGTCCTTCAGGAAATGAGCTGTTTGGCATGCAGAGAGGTCTGAGGCATGTTTCATAGCTGTGCAATAATTGAAGTCCAGTGATGTGATCAGAGCATATGTATTACTACACTACTGAATTACACTAAGCTAGGGGAAAAAATTACATATTAGATTTTTCTTTTATGGGTTTCTAAGTTTGATCAAACATGACTGTTAGCCAATAAAAAAGTTGCTAACATTTTGTTGTTCTTAAAGAGTAATATTTGACATAAATGTGCATATTTGACATAAATTTGGGACTTTACAGTGCTTAAGGAAGATACTATTGACCTGTTGATGATGAATCAGAGAACATTACATACAAAATAAAAAAAATGGTCAAAAACAATGTGTACTTAGCGGCTTTAATGAGGGGAAAAAACTACAATCCCATGAAGAGTTGAGAAGGACAATCAATCATTAAAGACAATTGAGAAATAGGAAACAATTGATTCAAAGATATTGATTACATACATAAAAACAAGATTTTTAAAACTAATTAGAATTTTATTTTCTTTAAATAGCATTTAAATAGTTTGACAGAGTAGGGAATCCGACTTCATCATTTGGAGTGCTTTATGTAAGTGGTTGAATGCTAGAGTGGTCTTGCTGCAATTCTCAGAAAAAATGTTTTTCACCAGGAGTTCTACTGTTAAACAATTATTTAATAAATAAGTTGCGATAATGCAGACTAATGGCTTCTTTAAAAATCAATTCCTAAGAAAATTAATGGGATTTTAACTGTTGCACTCTATCACATCAATTATGACAAAGACAAATTTACTGTAATCTCTCTTAATATTGAATGACGCTGTGGTGAAAATGAGAATGTTTGAGAAAATGACCCTGAACATTGATTACGGTAAACGAAATGTGTCAATTTTAATGTTAACACTGTTTGCAAAGAGCCCTGTGGCTCTTTAATCGGTTCGAGATGCTTAATCAACTTCTGGCTGAAAAAGGTGAGTCTTTCAGAAACCTGTTTGAAAACAGTCAATATGTTTGTGGTTTGCATGTTGCTGGAAATTACAGATAATAAGGGATACTCCAAATAACAGCTGAGCAGGTGCAGGCCGTAAAGGTGGTCTAGTTCCTCTGTATTTCAGTCTGGGGGTGTTTGTGGTGATGAGTGAAGGTCTCAGAAATGGGTAATATGAGCAGCTGTGCAGGAGAGTAATGTCAGGCCACAGGTGTTCCCTCTTTTTCCAACTGCCGCTCCTCTCTCCCATCCATCTGCCCATAACAACATTGTCTAGGATCACATCTGAATACAGACTTTCTCCCCTCACAGCTGCATAATTATAGCTAATCCACAAGAGACGCATTTCTCACATTTCATTGCAGAGGTTTTGCAGGAAAAATCTCCTTGGTTTGCTTGCAGGTGTGGGAATTTTTTATTATCATTTTTTTTAAAGAAACTAACTGGATCAACTCGAGCACAGAATATATTTGTCACCGGATGTAGATCAGGCTGGATTTCTGAGCCTGACAACATTTCAAGGCTGAATTTTAAAACGAGGCCATTCTCTATACTGACAACTCAGCACAACAAACCAATTATAGTCTGTAACACTGCCTTCAGATAAGCATCAGAAATCTGAATATAGCATCATATATACATGTTTCAATTTAAATAACTGTCAGAAATTGTGAAGAGCAAGCAGAAGATAGAAAGAAACAGAAAGAGACAGAAAATAGGAGACGGGCTGAGAGATGGGCAGGATAAGTGTGGCTGCACTGTTATATTAAACCAACCAAGACCAAAACATGCCTGTGTGTATTTAAGTTAGTTTGGGAGGAAATTGAGGGAGAAATTTCAGGAAATTGGACCCCTTACTAGCAGAAACAGCACAGCCCTGCTGAGACTGGCACACAGGGCAATGCCACACAACCAGTTAGGCCTGACGTTTCTGGAAAATGTCACAACAGTGCAAAGCATCCAATAAATGTACTATTTCCTTTCCTCCTGTTTTTTATTTATGCAGCATCGCATAACAGAAAACAGCTGCAGAATTTTTCTGGAATTTCTAATGTAGTGAAAGACCGATTAATACCTAACAAAGCAAAGACACCTCATTAGCCTAAAAGCCACACTTCTAACTATTTTTCTTCATAATTATAAAAACCAAACCCCATTACAGTTACTCCACTGGATGGCCTTATCATTTGTGCTGCTGTTGACAATTGTTGCCAGTGGTATCCATTTTGTTGGATTTATCAATTTATTATTATTTAATTTATTGTTAAATAAAGCAATTAAATGATTAAAGGATTAAAAGGGATTTAAGGGAATAAAAAATAAACATGGTAAAAGACGTTAATGAAGTAAACAATTTAAACTATAGCCAAATAACACATTTGCTCTTATTTATTTTTCTCTAATATATTAAAAATGCAAATGTTTCTGGTCTCGTCACATTCATTCATTTATGAATTATATGAATTATGATCACATATTTTCAATTCAAAACAGCGAGAGTGCTTTGCATCATAGGTTATTACTGTCATCGCTGAACATTTCTATGGTAAATAATTATGTTTCCACTAACTTAATCATTTTGATATTGATGAGCACTTTTAGACCGCTGAGGCAGAGCAGCCTAAAAATGTAATCAGCCTATAAAAATTTTACTTTTAAAACTTATCATCCTAACAACAAACAGCTTTAATCATTCTACACTAAAAAATAAGATAAGACAAATAAAAGGAGAAAATATTCATTAATATTAATGAATAATTTTAATATTAAAAATCATTGGCTCTCGTCTGGTCTGCTCAACCCAACCCAACCCAATGTTTTATGGAAATGTATAAATTAAGAAAGTTTATGGTTAGGGCTTGGGATATAATATAAAGTTTAGTCTAAAGTCTAGTTTTAGTATAAAAATCATATCTATGGAAAGTCCCCATTAAACATGTAAACCCAACATGCGCTTTGTGTCGAAAATATTCACAACAGCTTCTCAACTTAGATGGTAAAAGGAATGATTACAGTGTGTCCCAAAATATGCGGGACCAAATGTCTCCAAAATGATACTGCAAACCTACACTAGACGTAGCGGTTTAATCAGATTCAAATAAGTTCAAAACCAACCCTCTGTTCTCATATCTGCATCACAGGCTCCTCACGGGCATTCATAAGGGGTCTTTAGTGTGCCGGTGAGAGGCTTGATAGGTGTGTTTTGTTCCTACGCCAAGTCTATTGAAATAACAATTGTCTCAGTGTTAAGCTTTGGGCCTCCTCCAAGGAAATTCAGTTTTTCAGACTGACTTGATACACAGTTATAGTAGTCAGCAACCTCAGAGCTTGAGCAATATGTGAGAGTGTCATGCAAAGATCTAGGGATGATTAAAAGTAGGGGATAAGTGAAATGTCCTAGTAAACTTTAAACAGTCCGATTTATGATCGGTTTCATCACATATGATTTGATCTAGTGCAGGGCTTGTCAGTTCTGATCCTGGCACTGCACATTTTAGATGTCCCCTTTATCTGACACACCCTGTTCAGGTCTTGGAGCCTAGAGAGCCTCTACTAAAGAGCTGACGATATACATCCGGTGTGTTAAATAAGGATCAATGGGATACTCCACGACTAGGACTGACAATATCTGATCTAATGATAACAAGTTGCAGTCTTTGCAATGATCTGCAGGTCATTCAACTGTCTCCCACTGACAGCTTCATCACTAACCAGTTAATCTATCGACTTAATATTGACTCCTTACACTTCATCATTTGATCATAAACAATGGCCATAAATAAATGTGACAGACTGTCTGAGCCAAACCTGCTTAACCCACCAAGAGAAATATACTAGAGCCAGACAGACAGCACAATGCTTTCTGATGAGAAACCGGCCATAAACTGCAGTGCGGCACCCACCACTAGCTTCTTAAGAAAATATTTCATGATATGATGATGAATATTTTAAACACATCTGCTTTACGCTGAGCTTACCCGGGGGCAGACACACATGAATCTGGAAAGATGATCATGGATGAGAGCTGTAGAACTTAGCAGCATTTTACATAAACTTTCAAAACCTTATTTACTACAACAAGGGTCCTTATTTTTATGTATATAAATAGATATATATATATATATATAGATATATATTTTTTTATCAATCATTAAATTTATATTAAAAAAGACGTAATAGTTTTTGCAAATACTGCAACAAGCATCTTCATCTATAATAAAAACCCTTTATGCCACGAAGAACAGCTCAAATAGAAGCATACAAATAAATAAAATAGTGCAATTTAAAAAAAATACATTTATTATTTAGAAAATAAAACGTATAAATTACAAATGTCCCCCTAGCATGGAGTTATTCCACAATATTTAATCTAATTTTTTATATAAAAACAAAAACAAAATTCAAGTATAAATATTCTCCAAATCAAAATTCAACTTCTGTCTATTTAAAAAACAGCAGGGATAGAAGTTGTAAATGGCACTTACCCCGTTTAAACATGTTGGATATTGTTAATTCTCTGTCTGTCCACTCAGGTTCATTTATTCTTGTATTCCAGACTTCACACTGTCAGTAAAAAATGCCAAGCTTTCTATCAAACGCTGTCTGGTTTAATCAGGATACATAAATGTATGTACTCCTATAGCTCAGAGGAGACTTCTCGCTGAATTTCAATTAGGCTAATTTATTGTAATGCTGATGTCCATTTCTTCCTGTGTGGTCCCGAGCAAATATATCACAAGATGCATCTGAGAGCAGTCCAGAAGGAGAGGAACACATTCTGCAGTGTTAATTGTTGTTATCCCGTGAATAGATTAAGCAGGGGCACCTGGTGGTGTAGTTCAGCTCTCAGCGACCCTCACGAAACAAGCAGGATTGTAGTATGTTATCCTAAAAGCTCTTATTGCAAGATACTGACGCGTTTGAAAGTCGGTTATCCCTCTAAAACACGCATTGTTGAGAAAATTCAGAAGATGATATTCAATCCGAGCCGAGGAAACTCTGGTGACGGTCTCTCGTGCACTCTTCAGACACACTCTACGCGGAACTATGGGGAGGTGTCCCGCTGCCTCCATTCAAAATCTCCAACAATCCACCTTTTTGAAAGCATTTCGTCCAGATATTTCGGGTTTAGGGACACGGAAAAATCACATATGTGAGCGTTACTCCTTCATATATCGAGCGCGGTGAGTGAGTGGCTCGAGAGTCGAGTGGCGGAATGGACAGATGATGCGCTCCAGCTGAGAGATGCGCGTGCCTGTGATACCTCAGAGCGGACGGGGCTCTCAATCCACTTATGGACTATTCTCCCTCTCTCTTCCCCAACAAAAAATAATATGACTATCATATGTTGGTTTAGTGGTTGATATATGCTTGTTCAGATCGATCGAGAGATATCTCTCTCTCTCTCTCTCTCTCTCTCTCTCTCACACACAAACCTTAAATAGGGAAACCTTGCACACACACACACACACATATATACATACATACATTATATATATATATATATATATATATATTTGGTTTCCTCTCACTGTTTTTAATAGAATGTATATAAATAAAGATTACACTCAGGGAGTGATTGAAGTGTTCCCTTAATTTTTTGAGCTATATATATATATAGCTATATATAGCTCGAAAAATTAAGGGAACACTTCAATCACTCCCTGAGTGTAATCTTTATTTATATACATTCTATTAAAAACAGTGAGAGGAAACCAAAATCATCAATACACTCAGGGCAACTCAGCACATAAAAATCATACAATAAATCTACATAGAGGCTGATCAAACTTGCATGAACTTCATGACAGTAACTCATAATAAGTCAGTGCATGCCTGTATGCACTCAAAACAACTTCTGGCCATGGTCCTGATGAGCTGTATTACATTGCCCACGGTATCTCCTGACCTTTTCACGTATGTCACATGTGCTCAGTGTGAACTTGTTTTTATTCATGAAGAAAAAAAGACTTGATTTCTGGTGTTCTCTGGCAAATACCAATCGAGCTGCACGGAGTTGAGCTGTGAGCCCAGGTCCCACTAAAAGACGTTGCCACCTTCATGAAATCTGTTTCTGACAATTTGGTCAGAAATATGTTCACCAGTCTTCTGCTGGAGTTCATGGCTCTAGCAGTGCTCCTCCTGTTCCTATTCCCTCAAAGGAGCAGATACCGGTCCTGCTGCTGGGAGGTTGCCCTTCTATGTCCCTGTCTAGCTCTCCTCTTATAGTGGCCTGTCTTCTAATATCTCATTCATGCTCTTGAAACTGTCCTGGTGTAGACACACCAAACCTCCTTGCGACGCCACATATGGATGTGCCATCCTTGTGGAGCAGGACTGCATGTGCACCTGATTGGGTTGCAGGTACTGCCTCATGCTACAGTGAGCGACAAGGACCCTAACAAAACACGAAACTAAAGACAAATCAGTTTGGAAGAATAAGGAGAGAACATTTGTCTATGTCCACCACCTCCAAAATCATTACCTTTTTGGGGGGGTTGATTTGCTGTTGCTCCTCCAGTGCATCTGTTGTCACTTTCATGTGCACCAAAGCAGTTAAAACTGATTTACAAACACATATGCTTCCGATTGATATCCCTGAAGTTTAACAGATTTTGTGATTATAAAGTGCTCTCTCTCTCTCTCTCTCTCTCTCTCTCTCTCTCTCTATATATATATATATATATATATATATATATATATATATATATATATATATTTATTTATGTCAGTTAAATATTACAATTAAAAATGATGATCAGCAAGACTCACTCACCTAAAGGATTATTAGGAACACCATACTAATTCTGTTTTTGACCCCCTTTCGCCTTCAGAACTGCCTTAATGGTTTGTGGCATTGATTCATCAAGGTGCTGAAAGCATTCTTTAGAAATGTTGGCCCATATTGACAGGATAGCATCTTGTAGTTGATGGAGATTTATGGGATGCACATCCAGGGCACGAAGCTCCCGTTCCACCACATCCCAAAGATGGTCTATTAGGTTGAGATCTGGTGACTGTGGGGGCCATTTTAGTACAGTGAACTCATTGTCAGGTTCAAGAAACCAATTTGAAATGATTCGAGCTTTGTGACATGATGCATTATCCTGCTGGAAGTAGCATCAGAGGATGGGTACATGGTGGTCATAAAGGGATGGACATGGTCAGAAACAATGCTCAGGTATGCCGTGGGATTTAAACAATGCCCAATTGGCACTAAGGGGCCTAAAGTGTGCCAAGAAAACATCCCACACACCATTACACCACCACCACCAGCCTGCACAGTGGTAACAAGGCATGATGGATCCATGTTCTCATTCTGTTTACGCCAAATTCTGACTTTACAATCTGAATGTCTCAACAGAAATCGAGACTCGTCAGACCAGGCAACATTTTTCCAGTCTTCAACTGTCCGATTTTGGTGAGTTTGTGCAAATTGTAGCCTCTTTTTCCCATTTGTAGTGGAGATGAGTGGTACCCGATGGGGTCTTCTGCTGTTGTGGCCCATCCGCCTCAAGGTTGTGCGTGTTGTGGCTTCACAAATGCTTTGCTGCATACCTCCGTTGTAACGAGTGGTTATTCCAGTCAAAGTTGCTCTTTTATCAGCTTGAATCAGTCGGCCATTGAATCATTTTCGCCCACAGGACTGCCACATACTGGATATTTTTCCTTTTTCACACCATTCTTTTTAAACCCTAGAAATGGTTGTGTGTGAAAATCCCCGTAACTGAGCAGATTGTGAAATATTCAGACCGGCCCATCTGGCACCAACAACCATGCCACCCTCAAAATTGCTTAAAACACCTTTCTTTCCCATTCTGACATTCAGTTTAGAATTCAGGAGATTGTCTTGACCAGGACCACACCCATAAATGCATTGAAGCAACTGCCATGTTATTGGTTGATTAGATAATTGCATTAATGAGAAATTGAACAGGTGTTCCTAATAATCCTTTAGGTGAGTGTTTATGTAAATGAAATCTGAAATCTGTTTAAATACTAAACAAAAGACCCACATGATTCTGAAAGGCTGACATTGGGCCAGACGTCTTTTTAAAAAGTGCGGAACTGTAACTGTCACCTTTATACAAGATGAGAATAAGTTTTTATGTATCTTGCCATTTCACCTCTATGTGTAGTGCATCTGAGACACAGGAACACTTGAAACCACTGATTCATGCACTGTGAAGGAGTCTGGTGACTCAAGCTATAGCACTTCTGTCTCCATTCACAAGCAGACACACCAAGCGAGAGAGCACAGATGGAGATGAGGAGTCATGAAAGACTCTTTATAAATTTGATTAATGAGGAGACCTCAGGCTGTGAGAATGACAACACCTAATCACAACCTGGTTTGTGTTTAGAGAGTTTGATTTTGTTAAATGTGGACATTTTTCTCAGTTTCAGTCCTGTGTTATTTTCAGACTAAATTTGCTTTCAGTCTAACAAAATAACTGAATTGAAAACATGTCTCTTCAAGTTTTTACATCCACAAAGTCACACTTTTCCAGATATTATTTTTTTCAGATACTTTTGTACAATAACAATATAAAAGCAATTTATTTAATTTGGGAAACAACATTTTAACTTGATTTTTATAAATATGAGTATATAGTCGCCTTTTATTTTAGAAAAGGGGTCCTTGGCATCAAAATCTCTGAAAACGTTTTCTTTGCCCTCAATACAGTACATCGTTCATATCTATGGTATCGACACTTGATTTGCTCGGATCAGCTCTGTGTTCGACGAGTAATGTCTGTTTCACTCCACGTGCACTTGTTTGGGGAAAGATGGCGGCGGCCACAGAGATTGAAGTTCTTACTGCGAGAAAACCTAATGGTAAGTATTATATCAGTTGTTGTTTTTATTAATAGTTCTTCGAGTTGCGGTGAATACCAGCTTTAAAATCCCAGATCTTTCTTTTAAGGTGACGTCGTGCTAAATCTGTAGTCGTTACTTGTAAATGAATGTACTGTATAAATATGAAATATAGATATCGTGTCACTGTCATTATGTGGCGTACTATGTCAGAAATGTTATTTTGTGATCTAATGTATAGTATGCGTTATCGGGGCTAGTTGTCACAAATGCCATGTCTCTTAGTCAAATAGCACAACTACCGGTATGTGTTTATTTAGCAGTAGTTTTTATTTTGGTTTCATAGACCTCAGACAGTTAATTAAATGGTAGTTTATGTGTGTCAACACATAATGGTAAATTATGTGTGTTTTTTTTCATGGTAGTTTTACTGTTTACATAAAATAAGACAGGACTTTAAACACACGTTTTAAAAGGCGTTTTCGTTTGACGTCAGTACTGTTTTATTCTGTAAATGAAAGAGAACTTCAGTGTTTGTTAAATTATTGTTTTCATGTATTACCACCAGTCACAATGCTCTAAAATGGATCTGTCCTCCCTAATCTTACTGCCACTTCTCTTCCTATCCTTGTTTTCAAAATATCAGATAGTCCTAGGCCTATATAAATAAATAATCGCTGAAAGAAAAATGTCTAAACATTGCTCTGTTTTTGGCTGAAAAATGATGTTATGATAATGAATTTTTGGAATGGTTATAATTAGTTTTTTATTGCTAATGCATATGTTGTATTGTGCTTATAAAAAGCATTAAACCTTTGAACCTCTGGCTATAAATAGCACAATAATATTATTTTATGTAAATATATAAGTACATTTGTCATAATGCATTAGACTTATTAAAATAGTTGCAATGGAGAAATCAAAGCAAAAGGTGTTGGTATCAGTATTAATTTCATTATCAGTAGTAGACGATAATCCTCTTAAGATGTAGACGCCTTCCCAGTTGGCAACTCGGTGTGATGTAGCTTCACATTCTCTACTACCATCAATTGAAAGCGATTATCTACATACAGGTAGGGATCTCACGGTGAGGACATTTTTCACACCGATATTACCAGGGAAGGTATATTGTATATAATTTACAGGCATCGGGTAGCCAATATGCAAGGTATTGAAATCTCTTGAATGCACGCTCGGTTTTCACTTTCAATTTCACGTGCACTCTGTGTATATGGAACGCCAGTACTGACTGCACATTTTACAAGAGAAGTTATTTGTCATTGACTCTCAGGATCTTTTGTGCACCAAATCCTCCGCCATCGTCCTGTCAGTCATATCTTATAATGTAATGAGTAAAATCTGACTCCTGCCTATGGAGCGACTCTGCAGCGAATGCTGAATGGAGCAGAGCAGACACTTTCAGTGAATAAATTTAACACCTATAGTCCAACTTAATTAAATGGCTTTTATTTCTAGAAAACATGAACTGAACATCACATCTACACACAGGTTAACACCAATTGACTTGTGTTCATTTTGTTCTATAATAATAAACTTTTCTTCCTAAATCTACTGTAATTTTAAAGCTGTAAAACATCTAAACATGTTTTCATGAGTACTGTATATAGGAATATAGCCATTTTAAACTAGCCAGATCTTACATTACAGATGACCTGTCTGTCATAGACTTAAAAAATGGATGAATGTCACTGACAGACTCGTTCTGCTAATGGCTGACCTCTCAGTTCAGCTGCTGACATGACAGTGTGATGATTGATTTGTGTGATAATTAATTTTTGGATCTGAGAAATGATTGCATGAGCTTTCTTTGTCTTATTATATAGGCTGTAGCCCAATCAATTTCTCATAAAAATGAAATTAGATTTTTAGTGGTACTTGCTAAAGCAATTTGCAATTGCCCATATTGGACATTGCACAGCGGTGTCTTAAAGCACACTTGAGTTTAGTGATGCTTATAACAAATTTAGCCTTCAGTCTCTATAAAGCAAATTAGGTGAATTAACTCTCATATTGTCTTTTTAATGTAGTGCGAGGACCGAGAAGAGTGGCAAATCAGATTCCTGATGAGATCCTCAAAGATCCAGAGCTCAACGAGGCTATTAAGGCCTTGCCAGCTAACTATAATTTTGAGATCCACAAAACAATATGGAGGGTGCGACAAGCCAAATCCAAGAGGGGTGAGTACATTTAAAATAATTTTGTTGAAAATGGTTATGAGTTTAAGGTTACATTGAGCTATTAGGTTAAAGATTTTTCATTTAATGTTTTATTGAGCTATGGTTCCTCCAAGTGTGCAAATAAACTTTTGTTTTAGTGCCCACTTGAACAAAAGCAGCAATATGTTGTAGGTATTTTGAGTGTCGTGTTGAGTTATATTTTATGTTATTAGGCTTATAGTTTCGGTTCTGGATTATTAGTTGTTCTGGTTGTCTGTCCATAGAGGATTAAATTGCCTTGAAGTTTGTATCTGTTTGCGGGATAATGCAGCAGCATTACATAAGGTATGTCTCAAACTTATTGCTTTTATGAGAGCATACAGGCTGCATTATATAGATTAATGTTCTTCACTATTGTGTTTTTAGTTATATGGACATACAAACTGAAAAGTAGAATTGCCTTGGAGGTTTTCACGGAATTATTTAAGATGTGGTCTATTTGCTGTTCTCTGGAACAAAGTACAAGCTTCAAATTACTGCAGAGGGCTGCTTTAAGCCAGCTGGGAAAGTTGGTGAAATTCATGACATTTAGAGGCGTAATTACCTAATTTTGTCAGAACTTTGCTTCAGCAAAATGTAGAAGATAGGATCATTAGCTTATTAACCATCAACTGATACTGCTGAATAGTAAGGATACATTTGCCGTAGTCAGAATGACTTTTATTCTTCAGAGCACAGCAATTGAAATATTATCTTGGTATTTGATTTTTCTTCGGATTTCTGTAATGCTTTATAATAAGGTAAAATGGTGTTATTTCATGACACCAAATGGCTTCACTATTTATTGAATTTATGTTGGTTACTGTTAGTTTCTACATATTTTAATAAGTTTAGTTACATTAAGCTGTATAAATTAACTATTTATACATTGATCATTCATAATGCATTAACTATTTATACATTGATAATTCATAATACATTATGTATTATGAATTATCAATGAATAATAGTATTTTTATAAATAAACATTAACCTAGATTAATGAATGTTTTTAAAAAAGTGTTGTTCGTCATTAGTTTATGATGCCCAATGCAATTTAAAAAAGAAAAAGAAATATTCTTAAATTCTCATTATGTATTGCTTTATTTATAGTATTGGACGAATATGTGGCTAAATTCATGTTTCTTTTTGTTTTGCTGTTGTTTTTAAATATGTGTCTAGACCAGCCAGTATTTAGTCTTATATGCGGTTGCAAACTGAAGCTCTTTTTTCTGTTTTACATCAAAGTGTTATGTTCTCTGTAGGGACTCCCATGCGTGTTTTTTTTAATCAAAGATCTTGTCAGATTGGTGTGACATTATTCCCCTCGGAAATCAACACTTATTGCTTGTTTGAAACCTCTTTAATGAGATGTCATACAGTTTCTTAGTAATATTTCAGCAATTATAAGTGGTCAAGTTTTTTCCAGGTTTGGCTCAAATTGTCTCACTATAGCATTTAATCTAGAAAATTCCTTTTATTGGCAGTAATTACATCTTATTCTAATGCACGTGCTTTACCTCCTTAAACTAACCTCAGAGAATTTCATCATAGCATAAAAAAGATGGTGAAATCACGGCTAGCAGCACGCTAATCCTATTATTCGTGCCATATCATTTATCGTTATGCAAATTTAATCCTCATTTAGTTTGATGCGTCCAATCAAGAGCTGTTTATCTCTGCGTTTATGATGAATTGACTCAGCTTGAAGGCCTTGTCGTGGGTGCTGCGGCTTAGAATTGTGGGTCTTGATCCAGCAACCCTTGGCTCTTATTTGGCTTTGCTTGTTTAGCCTGCGTTCTTAATCTGTCATAACCGTTGTGATGCCGGTGCACTGCAAGCCAAATGTGTATTACCAATGACATGTCCCTAACATGTCAGAACAGCTGAGTCAAAATAGGCCAATAGTGCAGTTGAATGAACACACAGTATTGTTTCAAGAGACATAAATGCTATGGGACGTTCCATGTTTTTTGGGCTTCTGATTGTGATTTTATCAGAAATTCGTCCCAAGCATGTTCTCTTGTCGTTCTGGAACGGGTGTCAAAGAGTCTTCAGGTTAGGCCGTTACACAGATGAGGGAAAAATATGAAGCAGAACAACGCTTTAGTTGATTTTGGGATATTTGGATGCATGTTCACCAAAAGTGACCTGTCTGTTGATTTCAGACCTACAGTGATGCCCAATCGTTAATCACAAAAAGTCCTAACAATGAACCGCAGCCGCAGAAATGCCCAATTTCAAGCTTCTATTGATGTGAATGACAACAGACAAGTGTTTGATGTGCTGAATGTGTTAGCAGGTGGCTTGTGCTGAGTACTTTCATGGGGATTGGAGAGAATGCTACAGTCTGCTGGGCTCTTTGTTGTGGAGGTTTTCATTTTTAAAAGCCCCCTCTATTTCTGGACTCAATGGGCAAAGATCATTTGTGACCAGATTTTCACTCTCTTTTTACGTTTTCTTCTCTCTTCCGTGGGTTTCACCAGTATTTATCTAAGAAATAATTAAATATTTCTAAATATAAAAAAGTTTTCACGCATATTTAAAAAAAAAAAAAAAATTAACAAGCTGTGTAATGTATATAAAAAAATAAAATAAACCACTATAATGTAAAGTGACGTTTATAATTTGTATATAGATTTCACTACATTCTAGGGGTATAACAGGTCCTACTCCTAGTTGATTCATACAGACCAGGTCCCAAGTTTCAGAATGCATTTAATTTTCAGATTAGTCACAGTTTAACCATCGATTATAGAGTGAAAGTATATAATTTGTGTTGGCTTTGCCTTGCCATTTTACACATTCAAGTGGAAGAAGAGGATAAAGATTCAGTACTCGTGCTATTATCTTTGCGAATGGCTGCACGCACCTGAAGCACGCTCACAATAAGACACATTTCAGATAGTGCACAAACAGACAGTGTCTCTTCTTGCTTGAATGGACACAGTCACATATAGCGTTTTCGGCAAGAATTCTCATAAACTGGTCGGTTAAGTGAACAGCAGCAGTTGAGGAAAAAAGTCGGATGTGTAACGGTATATTGGGTCTTCCATTCTTTCCCGGTCTACACACCGAGGTATGGAGATCGTTGAAAAACCCAGGCTCCTTTGAGGTACATTATCTGTCCGATGCAGACTTCGAGCTGCATCGGACAAACAATCTCTTTCTCCTTATGCAGCTTTGGTGGCCACAGAGACACATTTATGGCTTAATCTGAGTGACAAAAGAACAAGACAAAATCTTTCTGGTAGACACTCCATCCTTCTACAACACAGGAATTTCCTGAGGTTTGCCTTTGGGGGCAAGACATACCAATATTGGGTACTTCTCTTCGGTCTTGCTTTATCTACCTGAACTTTTACCAAATGCATGGACGCAGCGCCGGTGCTGCTGTGCCTCCTAGGCATCCGTGTACTGGCATGCATCAATCATTGGTTGATTCTAGCTCAGTTGCAACGATTAGTGGTTCAACATCGAGATGTCATTCTGGCGTACTTAAACGTGTTGGGGTTAAAGGACTGTCTATGAAATCCCTTGTGACCCACCGTCGTGAGGTAAAATCTCCAAGGTATAAAAAGTCTAAAGAACAAAAAATCTTCTGGCCAAAGTGGCATACCACCTGAAGTGTATAAAGCCTGCATATCAGTGTTGTTAGAGCCACTCCATGGAGTTTTTCACGAGATTTGGGAGAAAGAGTTATTCATATCTGACTGGAGTACTTCCTTACTGCTACCAATTCCCAAGAAAGATGACAACTCCATCTGTGGTGGGATTGACATATTACACATTACAGCCTGATTGACATAGCTGTTAAAGTGTTTGGTGTGGTCTTGCTGAACCGCTTCTCAGCCATAAGAGACACGCGCACTCGACCAAACCAAGGTGGCTTTCATCACGGTTGAGGCTCCGTTGATCAGATTTTCACTTTGCAACGAATTCTTGAACACTACTATAAGTTTCAACAACCCACTATGAAATTGCTTCATATATTTCCAAGCGCCATTTGAGCCACACTGTGGAAGATCATAGAAGCTGATAGGATGCCCATGAACATGGTCAACCTCAAGAAATCGTACTACTCTACCACAAGAGCACGCGTTCACATGTACAGTGAAGAATCCACCACTTTTCCCCTTACAACCGGGGTACGACAGGATTGTCCGCTATCACCTGTGCTTTTCAACTTTGTGGTAGATTGGACGATACAGTAAGCTCTGCATGGTTACCGAGGCGTTCAACTGAACCCTGAATTGAGAGAGTTTCAATTGATACCTTAGTTCCTGAGGTACTTTAGAATATCTAGGATCTCACCCTAGTTCAGCAACATTGGCTACCATGGTCCAGACACATTCTTTGACAGTCAAAGGAAACATTGTCCAAACGCTCACCCTCACCTCCACAGTGTAATGAATGGCGATGCCGTTTAGGACGTCAGCTTAAGATGTGTATCAACTCTGTGAAGACGGATGTAGACCATCTGGGCTTATGTGCTGTATATGGTGTTCACCATTGGGCTCGCAACTGGGTTTTAATCTGCACGGAACTTGCTGCCAATCATCTTGCATGGGTCACTACTGTACAGAACATACCTGAAGCTGACTCATCCTCTCGTAGGAGATAGTCGCATAAAACTAAAGTAAGTGTTGTCATCTCAGCATGATCCCACCTGACACGCACTTGGCGCAATTGCAACGTTGGTATCTTGTTCCCATAGCATTTCGATGCAGCTCGAGTTCCCTTGAAAGGGACTGTCTCGGTTACGTATGCAGCCTTGGTTCCCTGAAGAAGGAACGTGTTGCTGCATCGTCCTGCCATATCTCCTGTGTGCCTGTCAGCAACTACTTCAGACACTTTTAAAGCTAGGTATGGCTTTTATAGTATCTGGTTTGTGACTTCACCCGCCTCTGACGTCGCTTCACTTGATTGGTTTGCTTTCATACATCTGCTTTTGACACAGCATCTCGTTCCCTCTTCTAGAAACCAAGGTTACATATGTAACCGAGAAGTTTTATTATTTCAATTAGAGAGAATTTCAGTCAGTCGGAGCTGCATAGATAAAAGATAAACTATACCTTTTTTTCCCACAACAGGTATTAAACAAAACAGCTTTAACAAAGATTAATATATATTTCATTTTTGCAGTGAGCAATGTAGAGTTATTTTAAATGTGATTATTACATTTCTGCACCTGAATAATATTGTGTGACTTTATTTGTAACTTTGTTGCATTGTAAAATATGTTCACTTTTTTTCAACGACTGTTCACTTTTCTTTAACTATTTTTCTTTATTAGTTAGGCTAGTAGTTTTTTCTGTGGTATTGAAGTACTTAAAGTGTGCTTTAAGTATTAAATGTAAAGCCAAGTTTTATCTGCCTATTTTGTTTTTATTTTTTATATTTTTGCTGATCCGAAAGATGATCTAATCCGTGACTCAAAAACTGTATATGATCCAAACCATTTGCTATGTGATCTGTTGCACCCCTACTAAATTTAAACTGATGGATTTTTCAACCAAACCACATCTATGTTAGCCAGCTAGACTTTCTATTGATCATATACGTGTCTGCCTTCCAAACGTAAACATTTGGTTGAGTGTGATCTATTGATCAAATTATAAAGGAATGATTTGCACTGTTGTCCATGAAACTGTGGATATCAATTGATTGAAAAAAAAACTTTATTGTTGAGAGCTGCAGGGCCTTTTTCTTTTCACTAATGTGTAGTCAAGTTGATGTATTTATTGTTAGCTAAATTGTGTTTGTATTTATTACCTGTGCCCGGTCACTGTGTACTCTTTGTCAAATTAGATTTGTATCAAATATTATTTTGCTGTGGCAACAGCACAAACTTCACCTACTTTTATTTTCTGCTATCAAGAGGAAAAATGTATGGAGTAAGGCTATTTCTATAACAGATGCCTTTTAAATGTACTGTAGTATGTTTTGTAGTAATGCTCTCGTGACACTAGTATACAGGATGAGTCATACCTGATATATAGACAAGCTTTCCACACACCCTTTCCACAAATATATAGATATTTTGTTGCACATGATGTAGTCTTAGCCCCAGAGTTGAGAGTAACAGCAGAGATAAGAGATACATTTCCTGTCTGACTTTCACAGCACTAACACTGAAAACTAAACTGGTTATGCATACATTTTGAGAACGAATCAACATGATTTATGGGGCATCACTACACCATTATTTCCTTTATCATAATGCTAATTTTTTTATATACTGTATTATATTAATGCTAGAAAATATTATAAAATAAATGATCTATTATAAAACAAAGGAGCAAAGTTCCAGAGAAAAGATGCAATTAAATTAAAATATAAATAAAGAAAAATCTGTGTCGCACAGCTCATTATTTTGCCAAAGGTCTTGAGTTCAAATATGCATACTTTTAAAAGACCAAGTGCAATCGCAATTTTGTTTCACTGGATAAATATTAGCTGCCAAGATGCATTTTTTTCCTGTGGTTTAATTAACTTTACTTGAACCGTATGGCAGTAACATGGCTTCTAGAAGGTCAAGAGGTGTCTTTCCATGGGCAGACAGACAGAAAGCAGCAGCAGTCAGCAGTCAGATGGCTTGAGTAACAATTAATTTTCAACAAAATATTAAGTAGCACAACTGTTTATAAAAAATAAAACAAAGTTTGCGAGCAGCAAATCAGCATATTAGAACGATCATGTTACACGAATACTGGAGTAATGTGTGCTGTAAATTCAGCCGTGTCATCACGAGAATAAATTCCCAAAAAATTAAAATTTGATTCCAAAATGTATTTTAAATGGCAATAATTTTTCACAGTTCTTCCCAGGTCTAACATCACTCCTGGTTCATTATTGTCTCTCCTGTGTGTCTGTTGTTCTTCTCTGGCTCAGTAGGCTTCGTCGGAGCTGCACAAACATCTGTTTGTATGTTCATTTCACATAATGAGGATGCATTGGTTGCCTGATTGATTATTTGTGAGGTTTTTCTGGCCTAAGGATGGCGATGATGAATGCAGACGATTGTAGAGATAACTTACCTCCCAGATTAATTAATTCTTGTGTTTGAATAATTAGTCCACGGTATCTTGAAATAAATGTGATCATAATGCAAACTCTATCTGCAGGGTTGTCAGTTTGTATTTGCCAACACACAGATAGAAGTAGAGGAAGGAGTGAAGATGCAATATTCAATCAGAGTTAAACCTTTTTTTTTAAGCTAAAGTGTGTTTTCTATGTAAATAATGGCTGTTTTGAAATGGGTTTCCTAGAACACACCCCCTATCTGTTATTATCAATTATCATATTAAGGGTTTTTACTTTGTCTATTTTTGCAATACAGTAAATGCAATGTTAACCAATTAAAATGTACCTAATTATAACACACCTCATCCTATCTGATTTGTTTTTGTTGTAGCAGCTGTGTACTTTCAGTCATTCAGAGAATTTGATGAGGGCTAACATTTTGTTTGTCAGTCATTGTAGTGTGGTAACAGGTGTAGCTGAACACACTAAGCACATTTTCTGTCTGTGTGTGTGTTTGTGCAGTCCACGTCAGTTGGGGGTTCTGGCATTTTGGCATTTCCTTGAGCTTCTATGACATTTCTGGATATGCAGTGTACAAATGTGTGCTCACTTAGCTCTGGGCCAGCGCTGGTCCTCCTTAGCGAGATGGAGCTTGTCAACGGCCGGCCGAGTATGGATGGATGGAAAGATTTGTCAGGCAAGGCTGTACTGAGCTGAATAACCTTTTACTGTTAATAAACTCGCCCTTTCTCAGGTAATGACCTGTCTGTGTCTGTCCGGACGGAAGGGGGGCAGTCTTTTAACCTTTCATCAGAGAGTTGCAACGCCCAGCTGTATTCCCCCTTCTTCCTTTCATCCATCACTCTTCCTCGTTGCTCTTTTGCTTGCCTGCACTCAAAACAAATTGCTTATGTTCTTTTGTGGATTTTTTTTTTATAACTTTCTCCACTCACATTTATTGCTTGTTTCTTCCCAGCTGAGCCATATTCATGTAATTTCAGTTTCTTAAAAGAGGGTGTGAATTCTAAGTAGGTTTTATACTCCTGAGCTCAACCTGGTACATGTGTCTTCAATAGCAGGTTTTTTTTCTTTTTCATCATGTTCAAAAATAATAATAATTGTGTTATGGTTTCACAAACGTAACAAAATTCTAACAAGATAGTAAAGTTTACAATTATTTACAATCGTAAAGTATTTTGTATGAGTCTCTGCAACATTCTGATTCCGGAGATATGATCTCACAAAGTTTGTGCCGTTGATAAGTCTAAGGGACTTTTTCATATTTTCCAGTTTCCTACCCGCTTTACCAACATTGCATGCCTGATCGCTTCTTAAAGTCAGATGCCATCTCTCCTCAAACTGAGACAAATGGTGCGGGTTAAAGTCGAATACTGAATTTTCGGTGTGTGTGTGTGTGTGTATGTATATATATATATATATATATATATATATATATATATATATGTATATGTATGGAGTTACACAGATATATATATATCTGTGTAACTCCATGTCTGTTATAAATTCATAATCACCATTTTGATGGAAAATGATGGCATTCGGTTCAAAACACTACTCATCATGCCCCAAAACCCCCCACTTTAGTTAAAGCCATTTTAACTGATGCTTCCTTGACTTTCACAGTCATTTTCGAAATTTGCACAGCACTTTTTTAAAGCAGAACACACAAGAGTGTTCGATACCTCACAGAAAACCAAAGGTTTTCAAAACTGGAGAGTTCATCACTCGTCATATGTGTCAAAAAAAGGGTAGAAACTCTCTCACTCTGGATGGAAAATCATGTTTTGATGGAATGATTATGATTGTAATTGATTTTACTACAGTGATCCAGCATATTTTAATAAGTAGGCCACTATGTATTTCAGTTCTGAGAAAAGGCCAGAAATAATGTAAAATTATGAATATATTCAAATATTGGCTTGATTTAAAAAAAATCTTATAAGTAGTGTATTCAGAAGTTGAAGAATTAGATGAGGAGAGATGGACTAGAAATTGTGGTGTTTCATTCTCCTTTATTTGTATCCCAGCTGGATGGGTCACACTTGAATGGTATCATTATGACCTGACAGACATGTACAATGGTGATAATTGGAAATTTCTCTCTTTCTTTGTTTCATTGTTCATTTGTTAGTCTTTATAAAACCTATAACTGATCTAATTTTAGGGTATAAGTCTGTTTCCAAGACAACAGTGCAACATATCTTAGAATGATGCTCGAGTCCAATGAGAAAGAAGAAAAAAAAACTCTTCATATATGTCTACTATTAAAAAGTTCATCAACCACATAATTTAAAGAGTCAGTGATAAAATGATATCAGAAAAAAGCACAGCGCAAGAACATGATCTCATTAGACTGGTGCTGGTATAGGCTGATTTCTCTTTAGCTGTTCTTTTAGCTATTTTTCAATACTAAATAATCAGGTTAAGTTAATTTATCACCACCTTAGAAAAGTGATTTTATCCAAGAAAATATAAATATCTCCAAAACGGAATTTTATGCCATATTGTGTTTTAATTTAGTAAAGGAAATAAGTTTATATTTCCTTCACAAGTTAACAGCTTTGCATGCTTTGTTAATATGTAGTCACTTATTGAATTGTAATATACCGTATTTTCCCGCATATAATCCGCAGACGCAGATAATCCGCACCCTCATATATCCCGCGGGTTTTGGGGGTTTGTGTAAAAAATCGTTGGTATAATCCGCACCCTCAGATATCCTGCACCCATGATGAATTTTTTTTGTGCAAGTTCATGATTCGAATTTCGAATGTCAATTATCCATAACTGTTCAGGCTCGGTACACAGTGCTTGTGCGCGAAATTCAAACAATAAGAAAACAAACAAGTCAAAATCAGAAGAAGAAAGACAGTCTCTCCCCCTGGAAGTGTGTTGATCGGATGAGAAGAGCACGCTATCATGGCAGCACAGCCAATCACGTCTTCTTGCATGATTGACAGGTCAGACAGCCTATCAGTGCCAGCTATCAGATTATAGACAGCCAATCACATCTTCTTGCATGATTGACAGGTCAGACAGCCTATCAGCACCAGCTGTAAGACTGACAGTACAGAGGCCAGACAACTTGTGCAAGGAAGAAAAACAGAAAGAAAATACCGCAGTTTTTTTATATTGAAATATTATTACGTGTAAAAAATTGGTGATATAGTCCGCACCCTTATATATTCCGCACCCCCCCTGCGGGGTTTGTAAAATCTGGTATAACCTGTGGGATATATGCGGGAAAATACGGTAATTTAATTTAACATGCTTTGTATGACAGTGTTCAAAGGTCAGTGTCCTCAATAAGGATTAATGTATTGATTTTTCTTAGTTTAAGACATTTGTAATGTGTTCAACAAAGGTATACCATTTAGTTTTTATCATGTACCTATTATCCTCTGTTGTTTTTTTTGCACATTCATTTCACACTGAATTAATGCATTGCTCCCTCACAGCATTTAAGTAGAGTTTTTTTTGTTTTGCACTGATAGAAAGTGTATCTATTGTCACTGTTTTTAGGTATGGTATAAATTAAGCGTGACAGGCGAGTTATTACAGCTGTTAAAATGGTTAGCTTGTCTGAAACTGCGCCAACTTTCCATTTATGCCTCATGCCAATTTTGCCAGCTGCTTAGAGTGATTTATATGCAGCATATCTTGAATGTGTGCATATAAATGTACCTGACCACCACTTATCTCAGAACATGCACCTAATTATTATGTTACGTGACAGACTATATTGTTGACAGCCACAAATCAGTTTAGGTTATCATTTATTTATTTTTTGTTTTGAGATTTTGAGATCAGTGGATAGAAAACCAGTACATTAAAAAAACATAATCTAAAAAATGCATGGAAATAAATTGCAATTGTTCCAGAATTTGTGTATGTATCACTGCTGCAATAAGCAGAACATTCGTTTTTCCATAGAGACAATGGACATTTTTAGGTTTGTGTTAGCCTGAACTCTGTATTAATTTCTCTCTATAATTTGTTGGCAGCATTTCTTCATTGAAACTGGTTGCTTATAATGAGGCATGACTTTTGTGTTTTGGCATTGTGAAAGCGTGAGACGGAGGCCAATTGCATGTCTCGCACCCTGTCTAAAGTATTGTACTGTGGTTTCCTTAAATAATCAGCTGCTGTAATAGTGGTCAGATGTTTCTTGTGATTATAGCACACAAAATCATTAATTTCTGAGCAGAACCTAAGGAATTACATTTTTATCTCAACAAATATTTTAATTGTTTAAGTCTCGTACTCATTTGTTGAGTGAGGGATATCTGTCAATTTAAGTACACAGACACTTTTTTTATTTTATTAAATTTGCAGATTATTACAGGGATGCTTATGTTGGTGGCCATATTGGTAAATGCGAGAAATCACGTAAAAATTGTTCAAGTCAAAGCCAACTGTTCATGGGACACTACATTATTTGTAGTTATGTTTCTTTGGCCATACAAATAAAATAAGTATTTCATATTTATGAGTTTATTTTTGTTTACTTTTTATAAACAAAATAAAAGGATTGTGTTTTTATCTATTCACACTGCGCAGCTGTCTTTCATATTGTTTAATATTGCACTGACTGAACTCTCTCTCTTTGACCTGCAGTGGCCTTGCAGTTGCCCGAGGGTCTGCAGATGTTTGCCTGTGTGATCGCTGACATCATTGAGAGGTGGGTACCACATACACTCACGCTGTCTCCTCCACGCAGCAGATCTCAGGACTGTGGATTGGCCTGAGTAGATGTCCTTGGTTAAAAAGGGCACAGTGTTTGAGTTTGCAAAAGACCTCTGTGCTCATTAAAAAACGTATCATCATTCCTTGCGATAGCTCGTATCTGGGGCTCAGCAGAAAATTAGACACAATTGCAGACACATGGCCTTGCTAGTTAATGACATGAAGTGGACAGAACCATTATTCTTCTCAATTACATCTTGTTACAGTCTTCGCAGACAAGGCAGCATACAAAATACAAATCGTGGTCCAGTGTAGGTTAAGAACGAGTCTGACCACACCTTCCACCTCGATGAGGTTTTATGTTAATGCTAATGACGCTAGCAGCTCTACTTAATGAAAAACAATAGTCCTGTTTAACAAATAGTCCTGTTTTTTTAAGTGGTTGGCTGGTATTAGCTGGTCCTCCAGCCGGGTCATAGCTGGTCAATGCTGGGTTTAAGAGGGGTTTTGGCAAATTCTTTAATATGGTTAGGCATTTACATGTACATGTGCATTTACAATACATTTTCATGACATTTGTTACAAATTTTTATATATATATATATACATATTTAAATGTTGGCTGTCATAAAAACAAAACATGGCAGATTTATTCAATTAACAAATATGTTATATTTAAGTGAAATATTGTTCTCAAGCTTTTTTATTGACATCTTTCCATGGTTGAAACATTGATTGAGCAAGTGCATGAGACATGATATGGATTTACAGTTCTTCATACGTAACATACCTTCTGATGTTCATTCGTCTTTATTTTGTGCTATAACTAGTAGTATAGTGGAAGAGATGATCAGTTTGCATGCTGCTTGATTTGAAGCTCTACTGTAATCTGTCAAAAATTTACAGAATTCGAAAGCCGATGCTTTGTATCATATCAGAAGTAACAAAGCTGCTTGTGATTTATTGGCTAGGAAGTGTGCTACAGTGTTCTCTTCATTCGTCAAAATAAAAAAGGATAGACTAAAAGATTCTTGGGATTTAAAAATTATTATTGGTTCATCAAAATGATAATTGGTTAAAATTGAGAAATATTTTTTTCTTTTTTTTTTACCCAGCCTTAACTTTAATAATCTGATTTGTGATTCAGAGGGGTCCTATGAACAATATCAGTTGATTCCTTTAAAATATTTGACTCAAAAGAATGAGTTGTTCACGAACTGGACATTCTACTTCTCTTATTTAAAGATTAATGTCAAGAAGTTTAAGTGAATAATGACGCAAAGCTGCATAGAACATTGTATATGAGTAACAGTGGCAAATTCTGTGATACCTTTGTGTTTTTGCATCTCTATTTAAGCCTGAAATCATATTCATTGTCATTCCATTGAACAGAGAAGGCAGAATTTTCTTTGCTAAGAACAATGTTATACAGGTTTGGAACAATATGTGGATGACTAAATAGTGACAGAAATGTCATTCTTGGCGCAGCTGTTTCTTTAAGAGCTTTGCTTCCTTTTATACTAAACGTTTAATTTCTCTCCTACCATCTCCTGGGATGAATGTTCCACCTGTTTCTTTAAAGTATGTTCCCACTTTCCTCAGAATAAGCAGAGTCCTATTCCGGATGTCTGCTCAATAATAATGAGGGACATTCTGAGCTGTGGAGAGATGGGTGAGCGTTTCCATTGAGAGATATGTTTAGCCCCGGGAACCACACTCAGAGTGTCACATTCCCAGAGGATTCATCTGTATTACGAAAACATTATCGGACTGAAATGGTTCCATCTCACTCAGGCCTGCTGGTTCGATTTGGTGGTGAGCATAGAGTCAGCGAGTTGAAGCGAATGGCTTTGGATATTTTGATTGGGTCATGTAAAAGTCTCGCAGTCTGATTACTGTCCCGGTTAACGCAAATCTCTCTGTTTGATGTAGTTCTGCTGTCACCACTTCTGCAATTACGTCCTGTGTTCATCAACTTCTTCTTCTTTTTACTCTTGGGGTTCTAGCACCATGTCCATTGTTATTCACAATGAAAATTATTGTTAAATTATCAGGGTTTTTAGGGTCCTTGTCAAAGGTGACAAAAAAGAGATGGGATAATGTGTGATAGATAAACAGTTTTAAATAAAATAAATAAAATTACCATTCAATTTAAAGTGTCCTTGGAAAAAAAAGTATTTAAATTTTTTACTACTATACGTTTAAATTAATATATAATAAATATTTGAATTACTTGATATAAATTAAATTATATTTTCATCAACTAAAATAGTAAATTTGACTAATATGAATTAATATGAATTATTAAACTGTAAAACCTCAGTACCATGGTATTATCATCAATATATCCCATTAATCTCAATAATTTCATGGTTTGTGGGTTTTGACCCCTCTCTCGCCGTCTTTGTCCACTTAAGTGTGTGAGAAGTGCTTTGAGTCCATGTCATGTAATGTTTATCAGACAGCCATAGTGCTCTCAGCTAAAGAGCTACTAGTTTCTCATCGTAGCAGGGCTTAGCGTCGTAAATGTCCAGACACTCGGAAACCTGTTAAAACCAGTCAGTGTTTAATGAGAGCAATTAATGTCCGTTAATTAACTTTGCTAAAGCCCCCGTCTCCTCCTGACATCAGCCACAGCTTTCCATCCATCCTCGGCATGTTCTTCCCCTCATTCCCGCAGCCACATCTTTGGATCTCTGCCAGCAGGATTTCTTCGATCTGCTGTTTCTCTGAGGGCCTTTAGCTTGGCTTGCATAGGACATTTATTCCTCGTTGGGCACGAAGGGCTCTGGCTGTTTAAGCGTCGAAGCACTTGTTGGGGGGGGGGGGGGGGGGGAATGCTCATCATTAGCCTTAGCCTTGTTCAACATGTGAAACCTGAGCAGGTGCCCACAGATCACAAAAAAACTGTTTATAATTGGTATTAAACAGAGGTGCACCGATCATTATTTTTTCATGATATGAAAATGTGCTCTCTGACAGTAGATGGCGCTTATGGAACAGCGTTATCTGGGTTACCGCTGCACACAAAGCAGTGCTAAGTCATAAACAAAGGTAAGAGGAAAAGAAAGTGCCATCGAAACCTTTCTAAAGACAGTCAGTTCCCTTCAGGGAAGCATTCATATAAATAAACCCCCATCCCAATTCAATATTTTTCTTCCAATATTTTGAGCATTGGGGATCATAGGGTTGCTGTGCCTGGTACAGTATTTTCTCTGCTCTCTTCTCTTTGTTTCCGAATTCATTGTGTTTATTTTAATATCTCAGAAATATACACTACCGATCAAACCACAGGACTGGTTTTCCTCAGAATGCAGATTTAAGTGATACGATCGCAAATCTTTTGGGGACAATTTACAGTCTATCAGTTATATATTCTAAATTGATGTTTATTCCAGGTAAACAGTGGCAGATGTTTTGTGTGAATGTTATGAGCCCAGATTACAGTTTTTTCAGGGTCAAGCTGGTCTGCCCCAGGGCCATGGGAACGGATTAATTGTTACATGACACTAAAGACGGCAATAGGCACAGCTCCCAAACATGAGATAAAATAAAGATCATATTAGACAGAGATTGAGAAACAGAACCAGAGTGGATTAGAAACAATGTTGTATACCGGAATCAGCTAGAATGGTCTTTATGGGACTGAGAAGAATGCTTGAGATTGGAGCCTCCACTGTCATATGATGTGTGATAGACTGTGAGCTCCATGTCAGTGTGCGGAAAAGAGGTTGTGTAAATCTAGTCAAAGTATAAGCTGATTAAACAAGATGAAGTTTTAAGCTCTAATGAGAGCAAGCTGCTATGTATTACAGCAAAAGCTGCAGTTGATTCACACACACACTCACAATCAGCCCCACTTCCACACAAGCAAATGTTATATTTCCACATCTGATACACACAGACTTGTTGGTGTCTTTACATTTCCTTAAATGCTGCTGAAAACACCTACACAGGATAAAAGGTGCATATACCTGCTTAGATGTGGATTCCCACACACTTCATTACTATTATGTATAACGTGTCTCTCGTATACTCGTATCTCAAACTACAGTGTTGTCCACTTATCTCGACCTCAGTTAACTCGCCAATCCTATTATGTCAATGTTTTTGAAGTGGAACCGCCAAACTCCCTATTTGTCTTTGACGCTTCTCTCACAGCAGCACTCTCTGAAGTGAAAGCGCATATCGTTATTGCGCTTCTCAATGAGCAGCAAGTGCTGCAGTGGGTCCCACCCCCATCGCAAAGGCCCAAAATTGCATTTTGGGATTCCAGAAGTAAAACACGCTCAATGAACTTCTGCCAAATTCTTTGTAACCAATGGATTTACATGACTTTTCCAACTATTTGTGATTTATAGGATGGCATTTTATTTATTTATATATATATTTTGTAACTCACAATTTCCACCTGATATGTTAGAACTACAAAAATATATTTGGATATATTTACATAACTTTCCCAAGTCTATAAATCCTTTTTGTTCTAGGCTGAAGGCAGTGGCTCTGGTTGAGAACTAATGCACTGAATAATTCACCAATACTACATTTCTTGTAGATGTGAGAATTCAGTCGCTGCTTTCCATTGAGCATACAGTAACATCCTAAATAGTATTCACTACAAAAAAAAAAATTGTTTTAAAAAACTACAAACATAGAGGATGTGGGACTGATTGTTAAGCAGCGAGGTGTAGACGAAGGGATTTGAGCAATTAATAATCAAATAATAATTATGCAAATGGAGAGAGTTTATCTGCTACTGGCAGATCAACATAATGCTTGTTTTCTCTCCAATTTGATAGGGAGAACTGTTGAATAGTGGAAATGAAATCTAGAGTGTTTATTTAAAGACGTTAACAAGATTGAGTTGCCAGTTCCTGGTGAAATCTAACAATGACGTGGCAGTTATGACCTGTAGTACAGTGGAATCCGCTGAGCTCGATTAACTCGCCAACCGTGTTATGTCAACGTTTTTGAAGTGGAACTGTCAAACTCCCTTTTTTTCTTAGCATTTTTTTATCGGTTATGTCGATACAGTGATAACCTATACAGTGTATGTACATTTTCAGAGCATGCTGATCGCTTCATCAAACAAATCGCCATATTGGCTTTTGGTTTTCTCAATCCTCGGTTATCTTGACGCGTTTTTGCAACCCCCAAGGCCGTTGACATAACCGGGTTCCACTGTATATCCAAAAACGTTTCTACTCTTCTGCTTGACAAAAATATTACATACTTTTAGGGCATATAGGTAAGTAGGTGTATACAGCAAATACCTTTTTTTATGTTATAGCCAATAACCCATAAATAAATATATAGAATTTTAATAAAGATAAAACTCTAAAAATTTGTATTTTTAAAGGCTACAAGTGAATTTATTCATCACAACATTATAATGTACATTAAAATGTAAAAATGCGTATTCACTTTGAGATTTGCTAAATATTGCATTTAACAGATTTATTAAATTATGTTAAGCTTCATCCCTAATGAAAAAAAGACATACCTTGATACACAGAGCTATATATAGTCATGCTAGTAGGATGTTAAATAAAAGATCACTGAGCTCTGTGGTACGTAGTTGCTGTTTAACTCGTTTAGAAGAACATCTTCATCTGGTGTTCTGCTCTGAGTTTTGGGTTGTTAAGAGACACTGTGACAAACCACAAGAGCCGATCATACGTCAGTCTGACTTTGATATACCAACAGCTAATTCAGGAAGCGTGAAAAGATCTCATGTCAACCCCATTGAACATATATGCAACACCAGGTCAAGACTCCTGCCATTTTCGTCATGTTTGAGGCCCTTAAGGAACGGGAAGAAACCTCCTCCTGTGCTGTCTGTCACTAAGTGTTATGTTCTTGATAATGCCGCCTTCACAGCTAAGATATCTCAGAATAGCAACAGGGTTTTCATCGAGTTTCCTGTTTAAAGGTCTAGGCTTTTTATTGTATTGATCGTTGCTCATAATGTTTCATAAAAATGTTGGCATATAGTCGCAACTGTAGCCTTTTAGTGCAGTTGTATTGAACACAGTGATTTTCATCCATCCAGCCCACAACATTTATGTAAATGTGTTTGTGCTACTCTAAGTATTAAAATATGTCTGATGCTTTTCTATACAAGGCGATACATGACTACAAGCTTAATATTTTGGCAAATTCATTGGAGTGTATCAGTGTAATGCAGTTGAGGGGATATTTCACCCAAATATGGCAGTTCTGTCGTCCTTCTCATCCTTATGTCTCTCCTGTTTTAATATAATCCAATATATCTAGGCTGCTTCTACTTCATTCACACCTTTGCAGGTTCAGTCCAGTTGACAATACACAAAGGAACCAACTGGGTCAGTCCATGTCAAATCAGACAGATTTAAAGACATTTTTTGCCACCCTGATTTGGCATTTAGGAGCTTAAAAAACAAACGTAAAACCAATGTTTTATGGTCAATTTAAAGTTTAGGATGTTACTCTATACACTGGAGTGTTTTCGAAACCATGTTGATACCTTAACAACTTGTAGTTCGATTTTAATAACAGAATCTTCCAAAACATAGCTGTTTCCAATATTTTTTAAGTGAATTTAGAGAACATTAATGATCATTATTTGTATTATCTGAGTAGCTCTAACCCCTCACTACCTGCTTCAGAAGTCGTCCTCAGCAAAGGACTATTTGTCTATTGCTTAAAGGCTTTCTTCATTTGCTCTACCTTAACTAAGGTTCTTATGGTACCTTTTGCAACTGACAGCCAAGGTCACCATCCTCTGTATTCACATTTTGTGCTCCTTTAGAGACCAAAAAAAATCATACAGGTTTGGATTGCCATTCCCAGGAACCTTGGAGTTGTGATTGATCAGCTGAACATCACAGACCACATTCATAGAACTGCCCGGTCCTGCTGATTTACCTTATACAACATTAGGAAGATCAGGCCCTTCTTATTGGAGAATGCTATACTACGAGTTGAGAACTAATGCACTGAATAATAGGGATTCACCAATACTACATTGCTCAGTTGCTTTGAGCATACAGTACCATCCTAAATAGTATTCAGTATTCACTACACAAAAAATTAAGTGTTGAACTACAAACATAGAGGATGTGGGACTGATTGTTAAGCAGAGAGGTGTAGACGAAGGGATTTGAGCAATTAATTATCAAATAATAATTATGTAAATGGAGAGAGTTCTTTGCATGAAAGATCTGCTACTAGCAGATCAACGTAATTCTTATTTTCTCTCCAATATGGTAGGGAGAATGGTTGAGTAGTAAATGAAGGAAATGAAGTTGGAAATGGGAAATGAAATCTGGATTATTTATTAAGGATGTTAACTGTAAAAAGATTATTGACTCCCTAGTTCCTGGTGAAATCTAACAATGACGTGGCAGTTATGACCTGTAGTATATCCAAAAAAACTACTCTTCTGCTTGACAAAAATATTACATACTTTTAGGGCATATAGTGTAAGTAGGTGAATACAGCGAATGCTTATTTTTGTGTTATAGCCAATAACCCATAAATAAATATATAGAATTTTAATAAAGATACAACTCTAAAAATCTGTATTTTAAAGGCTACAAGTGAATTTATTCATCACAACATTATAATGTACATTAAAATGAAAAATGGATATTCACTTTGAGATTTGCTAAATATTGCATTTAACAGATTTATTCAATTATTTTAAGCTTCATCCCTAATGAAAAAAAAGACATAGCATGATATTGGAGAATGTTATACAACTCCATGTCCAAGTTTTTGTTCTTTCCAGACTGAACTATTGCACTCTTATCAGGTCTTCCAGCATCTACTGTCAGATCCAACAGCGAGATTGGTCTTGAACCAAAGACATAGGTTTATCAATTCCATCAAATTCAAGACACTGAACACCTCTATACCTAAACTTACTACTTCACACTCATTTTCCCTCCAGAAGCTGGTGTTCTGCAAGTGAACAGCACCTTGTGGTGCCATCCCAAAGAGGAGCAAAATCACTTTCACAGACCTTTACCTTGACTGTTCCCATCTGGTGGAATGACCTGCCAGACTTAACCTGAGCAACTGAGTCTTTAGCCATTTTCAAGAAACTGCTGATGATGCGTCTCTTGCCCTTAACATCTTCAACATAGCCCATTAATACCACCACTTTATGTTTGATTTCTATTCTAGCTATCTTTTCTATTTAAGCAAAACTTACTATGTGTACTGTCTAACTAGTCACAGCCATACACAGCATATATGGTTGCTCTTTTGTTGGTTCAACTGTTTTTGTTTTTCTCCTTATTTTTAAGTCATATAAGTGTCTGCTAAAGGATTCAATGTAAATGTGAATGTGAGGGTAAAGAGATCATGCCAGAAATCTCACATTGCATTGAATGTCCCTTTTAAAATTCTGCAAATTATTCCCATCAAGAGAGCCAGTCGACACAGATGAGAAAAGATGCCTCCTCGTGCTCCGACAGTGTTGTTTCGCTCTGCAGTTAGAGCCTCCTATCTGACGCCTGCCCCCATTTTTGCTTTCTTTGATTCATATCTCCAGGCTGCGGCCCACGGCCCCTGTAGGGGAAATGTCAAAGTTAGTGTGGTGGAAAGATCCTGGCATGGGGCCGACAATCCCCATTCCCGTCTCACACTGCACAGCTGAGCTGTAGGTGGCAGGAGCAGGGCTATGTTTGTCTGTGTGTGTGTGTGTGTATATATTAGTGAGTCCCAGCTGTCTGTCTTCCTCAGTTCTTACATAAGGAGCTCGTACTAGGAGGAGAGATCACCAGGCCCACAGCCACTGGATGAACAAGCCTATTCTCTCTCTCCCCTTTCTCACTTTCATTCGCTGTATCTTTCTTGCTCAGTCTGTGTTGATGACTAATGAGCTGCCGTGCCTTTCCATGTAATGAGTTACCTACCTACACGCCCAGTGTGTTGCCTTGTCTCACTTGCATGAAGAACTGCAGGGTAAAGGGTGAAGGAAATAAAGAGGTATATGGAGTGGATGTGCAACCAGTTGAGTAGTTGAGGTGTCTCAAGGCTCTGTGTGAGAGTGTTTCGGGCCCTCTAATTCACCTAGATATATTTTTTTTGTTTTAATATTTGAAACGTTTTAGAGAGGGTTTTAGTGTGCTGTGTTTGAGCCATCAAAGACAAGCTGTAACAAATTCCCCACCTTGAACTGTCTGTCTCTTCTGTGTGCTGTATTCCTGTTATTATACTCCGCCTGAAAGCATTTGTTTGATGAATGTCTGTCAGCTAAACTGCAGAAGGGCATCGCTTTAAGTTCTCTTCTGTTTTTTCCCCCCAAACAGGACAGGTTCCTTAAAGTGCAACTTCTCCGGTGTCTGTAGCATATGCAAATTAACAGTGTTTGCGCTTTCTCTGTTTTTTCTGAAATGAGAAATTCACGTTTGTTTGCCACCAAAAGTTTACGGGATAGCACAAATGCTTCATCCAATGGACTTTTGAAAGGACTTGGTTGAAAAATACAGATTATACCTTTCCTGCGGAATCAGAGTCAGAGTGAGATTTAATCTTGGCTTATATTTTTCTGTGTTTTTGATCAAATAAATGCAGGTTTGGTGAGCATAAAAGATTTCTTTCAAAAATATATAAATACAGTAATACCTTGAGATACGAGCGCCCTGACATATAAGTATTCCGAGATACGAGCAAGCCTTAAAGCAATTCTTTGCTTTTTAATACAAGTAAAGATTTGAGATACGAGCACACTTACAGACGCGGATCACTCAGAGCAGCCCACGCACCTCAATCCTTCACTTCACTTGTTCATTGACTCTGTATCTCCCGCGAGTCTTCCTGTAGTGCAGTGGATCTCAAATAGTGGGGCGCGCGGAGCGATGCCGGGGGGGGGGGGGGGGGGGGGGTGCGCGCGTGGCCGTGGGGAACATGCTTTTTTTTGTCAGGGAGTAGGTTTTCTTGCACTGAACAAGAGCAGCAGATATGAAGATATGAACAAACCCTTCACCCGTTGACGTGTACGATCACACCAGTGTTCATGTGTTACGCTAAATTCACACATGTTTTCACGCGATATCTGGCACTGATCCAAAAAAAGACGCGCTCAGAGAACATATCATTATAAAGGTTTTCATATTTACTTCCACATATCTGAGAATCTGAATATCAGGTAGTTGATAACAGAGCCAACAAGTTAGTGACTATTTTGAATAAAAAAGAAAAAACTAAATAAATGTGAAACATCTATCACACAGCGCTTTGATTAAGAAGCACTGCTGTAGTGTATGTTATATACATTTATGGAGTAATTGCATATGACCACCAGAGGGCCACCTTGGTTGGGCCACAAGTGATAATTGAGTATTAAGCTGGGAGCAGCACAAGTTATGTGAATTCAATAAAAATAAATGAGGTTCTGAGGTATACATTATGGTGTGTGGAGTCTATCCAATACACTACACAGGAAGAAACCCTACACTTCCGTATTGTGTTTGCGTTATCTACGTAATCCTTCCACCCTCCTCCTCCGCACATGCCGTAATTGTATCGTCTGTCTCGAAGGTAAGAAGTAATAATTAAAAACATTTTATTTTATCGCAAGAATCCTTATACACTATATTTTTTGTGTGAATGTCTCTATAGCAATTAAATATATATAGTTTTTTCCATTGTTATTAGCACTAATAAGGTTTTTTTTCTGTTATTTCGAGTTACAAGCTTGGTCCTGGAAAGGATTGTGCTCGTATCTCAAGGTAATACTGTAATTGACCTTAAACTTTTCAGTGGTAGTGTATAGAAACTAACCTATGTTAATGCTCTTGATGCATTGAGCCTTATTGTAATGTCATCATTTGGACTTTCTTGCTGGTTAGACTTTGGTTAAGTGTAATAGCAAAAATGCCTCTAGAATCATTTGTTTGCAAATGCCACTTGTCTTGACGTTTTGTATCGAATGCAATGACATTTAGAGTTTTTTTGTGACCAGAAGTCTCCAAAATATATGTAATTTTGTAGTTAATTAGGAAGTAGATGCTTTGGAACAAGCTCTGGTCTGCCAGCTTGTCTTGTTGACTTTTTAATATTGTAAAAATCATATGTAGAATTTCTTTCAGCGATTCTGAGATGATTTCAACCAGATGGCCGGCAGTCATCTGCTCTTAGTTTTGATTTGAAGGACGTGTGATTTCTCAAAGACCCTTTGCCTGAGATTCTCTGTAGTCACAGTCACTTTTACAGATGGCCGTAACAACGCTTACAGATGTTAGCGGGGAAGCTGTCATGTCATTTTCGCCTGAAAGATTCTCTCTGTAAACTTTGCTCAATTTCTTTCACCGGCCACTTTGTTGGGTCTACCACAGGAGGAGATAGCAGGTGGGAAAATTGTTTGATATACTTTCTTTTTTTTTTTTTCTCGGGTGCTTGGAATGGAACCCTTTAAATCTATGCTGTGAACCATCACACACTGAGGTGCAAAAAGGAGAACCCGCAGCTGCAGGTAGCACCTGAACATCTTGCACCTTACTTCCAGAGAGTCCCAGGGATCCTCTTATCTGCTAAAGCTTATATCTACTAAATAAAGACTCAAGTGAGAATGCACCTGACGGATCACAAGTCTGTCCAAGGAAACTCCAGATCTGTTCTAATAAAGACAAAAGACTGGACTACACTGACTATGTGTTGGTAGCAAATGTGTACATAAGTCACAAGAATCAATATAGGTTGAAGGAAAAACTGCTGAAATAATGAAGACAGAAATGTGAAGAAAACAGCAAAAGTTTGATTCAATTGGTTTTGTCAGTATGGCAAATTGCAGGTTGAGAAACTCGCTGGGCTCCAGAGCCATCGCACAGGCTGCAAAAGCAGACGCTATGTTGGGAATCTGTTCCCAATCTGCTTGACATCACTGTTGTCATAGAGATGAGGCCGACTCTTGTCCAAGTTTGTCAACACATTTGGTCATGCTATTTAGTGAGTGTGTGTGAGTGTAAATGGTTATGAAATATAAAGGTGCCATATAGTAGTCAGACTTGGCTAATTGCACGTAGCGACCGCCTCACCGGCATGGTCCTCTGTGTTGATTTTAATTATTTATGAAACAATAAAATAAACATAATGTGCCTCTGCACAGCAGTGTTGCTGGGTAAGGTTGCAAGTTGTAACTTCAATTCTCACTGCTTAATTATTCGCTTTACAAGTCACATATGCATAATTTAGGTGTAGAAAACATACCCTACTGTTCACAAAATTGTAGTCACTTTTGATTAATGCATCCTTGGTGAATAATTTTTTTTTACTGATCGCAAGCTTTTGAATGGTAGCACATCTGTAAAGTATTTCAGATTGAATTTGTTGTTCTCTTAGAATCAGTTCTCCAAATAAAAGAAACATTAAACAATCTACAATAATTAAATGTTATTGTTCGATTTTCATTATTTTGTATGTAGACTGTTGTAATAGTGTAATATTTCTCAAACTTGTCTGCAGTTTTAGAATAATATTTTCTCTTCAAATAAAATGCTTAATTTTGGAAAGGGAGTTCGTATAACAAATGTTATTGATTTGATTTAGTGAAATGTGTAGAAAATCTAAACTTACTATAACAACAGCGCTTTTATAATTTACGGAAAACTTGGAGATTTAAATTTTGTACTTCAATTTAAAGCAGATAAATGTAGAAAAATTATATCATAGTTTGAAACGGCACAAGTTATAGACGTTAAAGAAAGAACTGTTACAGCCATCCTCCTCCATATGTGTACATATCTGAATTTATTATGGAATTTATTTGAACATATTATAGTATATTCGCTGCTTGTGAGTACAAATCAACAACTTTGGCTTTTAGTTCACCTTCTCTCCTCAAGGTTACACACACTTACACTTTCCTGCTAATCTTATTTGGTTTAATTGAGGAACAAATGCCCAGACAAGCATCTAACCATAATTCTCTCTACTGTTTGTGCCTTTACGACTCCAATTTGCATATTTTCTTCATCCTCTTTCCACCATGATCTCTGTGCCTGTGGTGCTTGACAAATGTCTTCAGATTCATTTTCACACTAATGATGTGAAATTATTTAGCAGGGCTTTAAAAGCAAAGTTGTGTTGATTTTGATTCGTTGTAGAAAGCAGACAAACTTGGTTTTATAACACACTGCCATCTTTTCTTGTGCTGTCTTCAGAAAACCTTGCTCTCTTGTACGAGTTTAGCCTCACAGACTTGCTGGCAGTAATGGAGGTGCGGTGAACACGAGGCACCTCAAATCAAAGAATTGTGAAGAACCTCTCTGAGACTGAAGGGAGGTGAGGAGGTGCCTCCGGATTGAAATTGGATGTGTGGGCCAATGGCTTCTATTTCCTCTAGCACTTAGTTAGTCACTCTCTGTCAAAGCTAGAAATGTTCAGCATCTTCTATGTAAACATTATACCACAGTGGCCAGTTGCATAAATATAGCCGCTAAGTCTTAAGATCTAGTCTAACTAACTAGCAATTTGTTTGGGCCAATCAGTACATGCTTACATTTCCCATCTCCTGCCTTTGCATGCGAGTCAATGCAAGGAAAAGTACTTTGTAACTTTTTCCTCTTTTCCTAACTCATCATTCTCTCTTTTTTTGTGTACTGTGTTATGGCAATTATTTATAGTCTGATTTATTGAAAGTTATGTTCTGAGATTTTTTTTTCAATTACTATTGTCTTTCAGGGACTTACAATTTCGGCAGCTCACCTTGTGATGTTAATCTTGCTGCAGAAAAGAATATTTGGTGCAAACATTTTGTGGGTTATGCATATATACATTTGTAGTTATTGTCTTGAATTGAACTTCAAATGGGGAAAAAAAGCCCTTTAAAGTGTAAAAGGGGGAAATATGTATTTAATGATGCTTGGGGGAGTGCAGAGCAAGAAGTGATAAAATTAGAGAAATTTGTGAAAGATGTGGTTAAAAAAGGGAGCAAGCAGAAATAACTAAATTACTTTCCAGAGCAGAGGAGCAGCTGCGATAAAAGCATAAATGGATATCTGTGATCAGAATGGCACAACTGACATATTGGGTGAACCAAAATGTAGATAAAGACGGTCTTTCACTGTGATAGGGCTTTGAAATCGAGCAGCTTAATGAATGAACTTGAGCATTCATTCATTATCTGTCATTTCTGTGATTGTCTGAATTCAAGGCTTCTGCATTATCACACCCAGCATTCATTTTTGCTAATAATCTCGCAAATGTGCAAAAAAGAAAAAACACAACACAATTCATAGTCTGAATTGTTATATTATTGGTCATGTCATTCCAAACCTGCATGGCTTACTTTATATATTTAGAAAAAATATTATTCATTAAAAAAACAACAACTGTAGAGCATTGGTGCTTGCAATGCCAAGGTCATGGGTTCGATTCCCAGGGAAAGCAAGAACTGATTAGAATGTTAATATGTACCTTGAATGCAACGCAAGTCGTTTTGGATAAAAGTGTCTGCCAAATGCATACATTTAAAATGTCTGAACATTGAAAGTCCAATACTATTTGGACCCAACTACTCTTCAAAATATTGTCTTTTGTGTTCCACAACAGAAAGAAAATCATACAGCCTTGGAATGACGTGAAGTTGAACGAATTACCAGTCATGCAAATCTAGCCTAAAAACTCACGGCCGACCTTTCAATCCCTACACGCACCACTGGACATGTGTTATCCCTTTCTTGCCTTTTTGCCAGGTCCATCGGCGATAAGCCCCTCAGATAAGAGAAATTCAGTTTACCTCATTTACAGGTCATTTTAACATTCATGAAAGATCTTTATAGTTGCATATACAGCAGATATATATGACCAAGTTGAGTTGTCTTAGCATGTGTGCTTGTGTGGGTGTGCATGTGAGAACCAGCTATTTGCATAATGGCAAACCCTTTGGAGGCTGAAAGCATGTCTGGACCAATGGCTCAGATCCATGTGGAACAGCAGTAATGATCTTGTTTTTAAGGGGGTTAAGGGATTATCCAGCAGCATTTGAGAAAACATCTGTTTGCGTGTTCTGGAAACGGGCTCGGTTTACTTATTGCGCGTCTCATTGCTCAATCATTAGTGGAGACAATGTTGCGGATGCTCTTTCGATATCAGTTTGTGAAAGGTGTGTGTGGGTATGGAGACTTTTTGTTCTGACAGGACAGGGAGACTGCTTTCACAGGATAAAAAAAATCCTCAGAGGCTGAAGTGGAGAACGTTTGATCTTCGCAGTGTCGTGCCTCCCTGCAGGTTCTCTTTCTGCTGTTGTAGAAGTGTTTTTTTTCTCCAAATTTTTTGATAAAGTTATCTTTTTGTGCTTTTTGTGTGCAAAGTATAGTTAAACTAATATAATTTTTTTTTGGCTACATATGCAATCAGATTTATAGTCAAATTAAACTGATATATATATATATATATATATATATATATATACATACATGTATTCTATAAACAATCTATATATGGTAGCATATATTTTCCATTTTCATCTAATTTTCTTTTCATAAGTATCACATTTTTAAGACTATTCATCATATTCATCACCAGTTTTAAATGTATTTGTAATGAAATATAATCATTTATTAGAAAACATAGCTGATGTTTTATAAGAATTTTCATAATATGTTTTGAAATGCATTACTGGACTGCAAAATTGATAACTTAGGCAACAAATAAACATCCTTTAGCAACTGAGAAAATTTTTACTTTGTTTAAATCTATCTACTTTTATGCATTTTGCCACTTAATTTCTAATAATATTGTATGCAGGCTTTTTTCTTTCTTTAATTAAGGAAATAAAATAGAGCAATGTGTTGTGTTTGGCAATGAATTTGATTTGCATATTGTGGTAGAATATACACTACCAAAAATTTTATGTCAGTATAATTCTTCGTTCTTTTTTCTTTTTCTGTTAGGAAATTCGGAAAGTGTAATGGCTTTTACATTAGAAAAAAAGTTATGTGTCAAACAAATGCTGTTCTTTTGAACTAACTTTTCATCCAAGAAAACTTAAAAAAATGCATCATGGTTACTTAAAAATATTAAGCAGCAATATTGCTTTTTAAAAAATTTAAAGAAATTTTTCTTGAGGACCAAACCAGCATATTAGAATTTTCAATTAATAAATAAATATTTTTTTTATCAAATAAATTCAACCTTAGTGAGAAAATGAGACCTCTTTAAAAAAACATTTAAAAATATTACCAACCCCAACTTTTGAATAGTAATGTATGTGGATTTAAAGAAACCATACAGCAATTTTCAGTGACAGTTCTTAGATACATCTTAAATCTTTTTGTACATAAGAAGCATGTCAAAGTCAGTAAATTAGTTAAGTTATTGAGTTCATTAGTAAATTAAGTTAAACCTGAATCGCCAAACTTTAGTGTATAGCAGCACATCTGGATCAGGTACCATAATATACAAAATCATACTCATACATACTGTTGTAATTTCTGTTTTGTTAATATAGCAAACCTTACAACATACATCTCATTACCTTAACTCTGTCCCTCTCTATTTTCCCACTGCTCCTTTTATTTTTTTGTTCTTGCTCTCTCGATCTTTCCTGTCTTGCTCTCTCAATGGGTTTAAAGAGGAAATAATGAGGCAGACCATCTGTAGACTTGCTCAGATATCAAGGGAAGAGCCTCTCCATCTTGGAGGTAATCTCTCCTCTCCTCATGTCCTCACGCCAGACGCGTCTGCCAGCGAGAGGAGGGATGAGCCCACGCGCCACAGAACCAAACGAAATATGAGGCATCAGCAGGTGCGGCATATAAATATTTCACATCTCTAACCCGATTTGCAGCGTGCTGGGCTGGACGTGTGACTGTGTATTCAGGGATTACTGAATTTTTCTTTTTGTTTGTCTATACATACATGTGTGTATGTACTTTTACACTTTTATGCACTTTTATCCAAAGCGACTTTCATTGCATTCAAGAAACGCATTAACATTCTAATCAGTTCTTGCTTTCTCTGGGAATCAAACCCATGACCTTGAGCGCCACATTCTACTGTTTGAGCTACAGAAGTCTTTGAGAAAGCGAAAGAGAAGCCAAGTGCTCAAATATCTGATGCGTGTCAAAGACATGGCTGGAATCCTGTAGTGGTAACGGGTGAACACTGTCTGTTTCACCCTAAACCTGTAGATAGGACAAGCTATCAAAAATGACACCGCATTGGCACATCATTTTGCTGCCACCACTTTATATAACTGCACCATCGCTTGACTGAATTAGGATAGAAAAGGTTAATATCTAATTAATAACGAAATAAGAAATAGTCCAATTTGTGACATGGGGGTTACCGCAAATGTGTTGAATTGTAGTGCCCATCTTGGTGACAAGTTTGAATCGAATCTCAAAATTGTGTAAATATGGAAGGTGGTTACCTACTGATGCAAGTCAAAAGAGTTATTTTATTATATCTTATTTTGATTCTTACATTAAAATACTTTTTTTTTCGGCCAAAGTTGTCAGATTGCTTATTTTGTGATTTGAGGTATTATTTATGTATTGTGAGATGATTTACAGTGAAGGTTTATTGTTTTATTGAACAGATGTTTACTATAACCAATAATAATAGTAATCAATTAAATATGGCTAGAAAAATATATGTACAAATTAAAATACATTTAACGCAATCACAGGTAAAATGCGCTGGTCAATTTGTGGATATTTGGCTTATGAGTCTCATTATTTTCCTATTTTGTTTTCGATAAGAAAACATCCAAAATACACTTGTAAGTGTTTATTTTATTGCACCTTATTTATCTGAAGACTTAGATTACAGTACATACCTTAAGGCATAGGTGTCAAACTCAAGGCCCGCAGGCCACATCCGGCCCGGCGTGTAATTATGTCCGGCCCGCGAGAGCATTTTATTAATGGCCCGCGAGATGTCCCGCGCTCCAGCTGACCCGCCGAACACTTCCTGTATTAAACAGGAAGTGGCTAATGATGCTTCGCGCTCGCGCTACTACCGCGCGATTGTTATTGTCAATTATCCATAACTGTTCAGGCTCGGTACACAGTGCTTGTGCGCGAAATTCAGGTGTTGATCATCGGATGAGAAGAGCCCGCCCTCATGGCAGAACGTCTTCTTGCATGATTGACAGGTCAGACAGCATATCAGCGCCAGCTGTCAGAGTGATCGTCCAAGCGCCAGAAAGAAAATACAGTGCAAAAAAAAAAAAAAAATTAGGTCCTTAGGGACGTAACAAATATATTTAAATATTATTACGTGTAAAAAAAAATTGTGATATAGTTTGTAAAATCTGCTATAACCCATGGGTTATATGCGGGAAAATACGGTATATGTTTACTGACATACTGCCGGTATACCCGTGTGTCTCATTTGCGGAGCTAATGTGGCAGTAATTAAATAATTTAATAAGACGGCACTATAAGACAAATGACATAAGAGCAAAGACAACTGAATGATTTGATTTGTTATTGCTGAAAATCAAAAATTGTATTTAGATTTCCAGGTTTTGTTATGCAGCATGTCCATATTTTGAATTTGTATAATTTTGACAGGATATATTTTTATGGAGAGCAAAATCTTTTACATATAAATCTTTTTAAGTTTTATATAAAATGACATAAGAGTAAAGAAATTTGAATGTTTGTTCTTTTAACTTTTACTTACTTTTACTTTACTTGTTTACTTTATTTCTAACTTGTATAATTTAGACAGGATATATTTTAATTTTTTTAAAGTATTTTTTAAATATTTTTATATTTTTAAGGTATAAGTTGATTTATTCCAGAATATTTCTGTCTGTTTTTATTCACATCTAATTTAAAAAAAAGGTAAGTTTTAAAAGTTTAGTTTTAGTGTTTTCAATAAATGTTTATCCTGTTCGGCCCGTGACCTAAATTTTTTTGGGATTTTGGCCCCCTGTGCAATTGAGTTTGACACCCCTGCCTTAAGGGCTATTTTCTCAACAACAACAAAAATCTCTATTTTCTCTCGTCAGTCGTTTATCTCCATTTCAGTTGCACTTAAAAATAACAAACTTTACTGAAGGGTTTTGATAAAGGGGGTCTGTTTATATACAATTTTCCATTTTATTTATAAAAACATGGTGCATTTTTTATTTTATCTGACTTTAGAGGTATTTTGGAGTGATTAAAAAAAAAAAAATCAACCAAATGAAATTGAACCAGAATTTTGAACCAGGCTTAATCAAATGTTCAGATTTCTGATCTAGTTATATATGTAAATGAGCAGAATTAATTTAATAATTAATCAATAATTGTTAATAAATCATAATTAAGCAATCCAATTCTTCTACTTAATAAAGGCATTCTGAAATACTAGCTCAGACACAGTTCAATTGAGGTCATGCCTTCATATCAGGAGTGTGCGTCGGAGACCTGAGGGTGTTATGGGACTGGCATCTTGGCATCCTCTACAGAGCGTCTTTCTCTCTCTCTCTCTCTCTCTCTCTCTCTCCTGGGCTGATTTCTGCCCTGAAGTGGACTAACAGGATTTCATAGATGGTGTCACACAGCCAATGATGCATCCCCTCCAGACACTGAGACCTGCTCACACAAGAAGAAAACCACTAAGCGGTTTTGAGGCCAGCTTTTCAGGCTTTTCATCAAATGAGCAAAACGCATACCCGCTCATCTTGTACACCCTTGCACATTATCTCAGCCCCTGAGCTAGTCTGAGAAAACCTCACTCCACAGAGGCACACAGCTGGACAATTAGAACGATTTTGCCTTTCATTAATCACGTTGACACTGGTAAGTATGTATCATATCGAAAAGAAGAAATGGGCACAGAAGCTTTGCTAATAAAGAATTTTATGGCTTTGCACTCCAGATTTAGGACTGTTTTTCTCTTGTGTAGGTTGAGAAGGTATAGGTAATTTGATTTGTGTGGGTTGGTGTGTATTGTGCTCTAAGTGGTTCAGGAGTAGTTTGTAGACTGGGGAAACAGAGCAGGGATATGGAAAGTCCAAAGGGATGGTTTTCTGTGACAGCCCCTCGTTGCTGATCTAATATTAGTCTTTGTGTTAACTGAGCTCAGTGAAGTGAGAGGCTAAACACACAAGCACACACAATCCGAGTTATTGAAACAGGGCAGAGGGTGCAGCATTGAATCACTCAGGGGCTTGTGTCCTGGGCTTTCATCCGCAACCTTACACAACACAAGGGCTTTCTTTCTTATTGTATGCGTTTTTGAAGATGGCCAAGATAATACAAGGATACTTAAGTCACATGATTTTTAATGTTTTTTTATCTATTTGAATTCATCAATTAACACCATTGTTGAATATTTTCACAATGAGTGTACCAAAGACGGTCTCAAATTTGCAGTTTCCTACCATCACAAACGTAACCAATCCTGTCAACGCTCGTGTTGGGGCTTTTCACCATTGATTTTCTATGATATTCAAAGGGTTTCTAATGGTGTTGATTTTAGAATGCAGCTGCCTCACTCTGAGATGGGAACATGATCTGTGTAGACATTAGCAATGCATTATTAGCTGTTTGTTAATGTAGTCAAGTCGTAATAACATCTATTACAGTTATGTGTCTGACTTTGCAAAGAGTGATGCATAAAACACACAACCATTTTGATGCACATATTGTAGAAGACCCTGAATAATTCCCTCTTCCTCGTCTTCTGAATCAATTTCTGTTTCAAACACATATGGCTGAATTAAAGTAATATTGTGCAGCGTTTACTAGTTGAGTGTATCAGGTAGTTCAAGCTGGTGTGATTGAGTGGAGGTGGGGACTAATTTGCATGTTCATGGATCCAAGGATACTATGAAGCAAGTGTGTAGAGTTATAATCAAGCTATTTTAAGACATGAAGAGAAGACATTTTCTCTGTGAAAAACTTAAAAATGTTATTTTGATGATTAAAAAAATTGTTTTAAGGGATATCATTTTTGACGTGGACTTTAACAAAATTAACAAGTCATTGCATTAGTTAACGTGTGGAGGCATCTAGAAACCAATCACGATATATCTGTTTTTTTTTTTTTTTTGCCGTTATTGGTTTTTAAACAACTTTAGATGTATTTAGTTATTTCCCCTCAAGGTCACAGGGTAGAGCTGAACTCCTCTGCTTTGGTTTTGTTGTTTTGTTTTATTTTGTTTTAAAAACTATTTCATTATGTTGATTGAAAAGTGTATCTTTTCATAAAACTAATGCCACTTTGTTAAAAATATGTCTGCATTAACAGAATTTTAAAGTTTAAGTATCCAAATACAGTAATACCTCGGTTTACGAGTTTAATTCATTCCAAGAGCGAGCTCGTAACTCAAATTTCTCGTACAGTGGTACCTCGAGATACGAAATTAATCCGTTCCGAGGCGTTCTTCGTATAATGAGTTTTTCGTATCTTGGAACACATTTTACATGTAAAATGGCTAATCCGTTCCAAGCCCTCCAAAAACACCCCATTAAATTTCATAATAAAGCTAAATTGACCTATAAACAATGAAATAACGTAAAATGTCGAAGCTTACCTTTCGAGTGAGGCTATCTCCGAAAGTGGCGGCAGAGGAGGAGGAGGACAAACGGAAGATAACGTAGTTGCGTACGTACACTTAACTTTACGAAAACACATAAAAAATGTAAAGTTTCGGGTGCGGAGTGGCTGAGCTAAAGCACGCCAGCACGTACGTATAGAAGATGCATGATGGGAGGGATGCTGTCCAATTAGAGAGAAGGATCTCATGGCTTGGCTAGCATCAGGAACCAATGGGAGAGCAGGAGGATGGTGGCGAGTCTACTATAACTAAGATGGCGGCGTGCGGCGCGAGTTTCAAAATTGTTATGGGGCGAATCTCGGACTTTCAGAAACCTTTCGTTTCTTGAAAACTTTTCGTATGTAGAGCAGTAAAAAATTTCGTCTTTGCTTTCGTAACTTGGATTTTTCGTAAGTTGAGCCTTTCGTATCTTGAGGTACTACTGTATACCAAAACCATTTTCCCCATAAGAATGTAATAAAATTACATTTTTACATTTACACATGACCATAAATGCCCATTTTAAATATTTTTTCGGTTTTACCCTATAAATTACCTCTGAAATTATAAGCATTAACATTTTATATAAACAAAAAATAAAAATACTTGATGCGCTTAACTGTAATGCGCATTTTACCTTTGAGTAGCGTCGCTGCTGGCGTGAAGGAGACGAGAGGAGGAGGAGTAGGGGGTTACTGCTCCCACCATGAGAACTTCTGGTAAAATGTCTGGAGTTCACTCTTTTTACTGACGTTCACTATCACTTTGATTTCATCTTTTTTCTTTAATACCGTAGAGATTGTGGACGTTTTAATGGTTGTAAATCTTTGCCAGATCTGAAACACCCGTACCTTGTTCATGCTTATCGATTAATTTATTTTTTTAATTCCACAGTTATCTCATTTTTCGTACCTTCTTTCTTAGTCATCTTGAAGGCCATTGTCTATATGCTATACTGTACAAAAAAATGCGTGCGAAGATGCTGAGCGTTAGGACTTTTCCACAAAAATTGTCCGTGGGCGAGGGAAAAAATTTCTCGCACTCCGATACGTTGCTCGTACACCGATTTGACTTTCCATGGTCGTACACCAATTTGCTCGAATACAAAGTCAATCATAAACCGAGGTATTACTGTACTACGTGTGTCCACTGTTTCATTGGGATGGGTTTGTTTATCTATGTTTGTTGCCGTTTCTTGTAAATATGGTTGGTCTTTTGGAGATGCAAAAATTGAATATGTTTGACAGTGATATAAATAAGAGGGAAGTAATTTTACAGTTTTAGAATGGCGCTCTGTTTCAAAAGCTTTCCTTCACAGCATAGAAAAGCAGTTGGACTGGCAAATGCATCTAATGCGCCTTTATACCGCGTGCTTCATGTATGGGCCGTTGTGCACACTATTCAATTATCAACATTTGAGCGTTGCTTGTTTAATGATAATGGCTTATGATTCAGTCATTAAACATAAAAGATTGTAAATTCATAACTTGGCTCTATTTCTCATGTTTTCTGAAATTTATAATGATATTTTATAATGACAATTATCACTTCTCTAGCTCTGTTTGGATGCCACACTCTAGACAATTACCGGTCATAAAAAGACACCGTTTATTTGAAATCATTTGCTTTTGAAGGCTTTGATTAAGCAGCCAAAGTAAAAGATCTGTTTTCTTTCAGCGTTCACAAACAGGAGAGCTTTGAGCCAGCAGCCCCTCGCTCACACTGAGCTTTGATGAAAGTCCTGTCAAAGCCAAGTAAAGATTTCACCTCTGAGAGACAGGAGGAATAGCTTGAAATGGATGGATCCGCTTCCAGACACAGCACACCCTAATGTTCATTAACCGAGAGAGTGAGAGACACGCAGAGACACTGACCGGTCCTGCAGGAGCATGACTCTGAGACAGGAGGAAGGGAGACATGACAGAGAGACAGGCACATGAACTGTTTGTGGAGTTTATGAGAATGTGTCACAGATACGAAACCATCCAACAACCATCACATTGACAGGGTGAAGCTTTGGCTTTTGGCTGAGTCCATATGTCTGAAACCACACTGAAAATCGAGTATTTAAAGCACAAAATAAACTCTTTTATGATTTTGAAAAAAATATATATATAAATTTATAATATATACTTATATACTTTTTTTAAATTGTATTTTATTTTATTTTTTTATTCTCTCTGTGTGAGTGTGTCGCTGGCTACTGTTTTGTGTGCAAGCTGGCTGCTACAGAGACACTAATTAACAAGCCCTGTTATTGAGATCACAGACATTTCTACATCTTAATTGCATCTTAATGACATTTCAGCTCAGATGTTGTTGCTGGAGCCAGATAGCATGACGGAAAGAGAGAGGGAGACAGTGGATTTGATTTTGATTGAAGAATAGGAGAGCTACAGTAACAAGTAAACCGGGGCCGTATCTGACAGTGACTCTTCTATCCTGCGGTCAGCATTTGGAGGGGCGGGTGAAGCACTAATCACGACTAAAACCCCTCATCTTATTCGTGCTGAGCCTCAGTCCCAGCGGGAGCACGAACTTGATCCACACTCCTGCTCCAATAATTACAGCATCATTCCAAGGTAGCAACCACTATCTCAGTCTTGCATGAGCTCCGGTAATCTGACACTCAGAGTTTATATTAATGTATTTCCGTTTTTCATCCACAAGCCCCTTTAGTCTGTTAATCCGATACACCGCGCAAATAAGGAAGCCCGACAATGTGGTTTTGCTCGTGTTTTGTCACCGCAGGTTGGGGTAGACATCGTTACCGGCAACAGATATGCCAGGGGGTGGGGGGTTGATTTTGTCCCCCTCAATGTCAATGGCGATTACAGCCCTGCTTTAAAATATCAACCTTTTTTTCAGAAACTGTCACTTTAAATCCAGAATTCCATGGAACTTTAGAGATTGTTCATATATTCTCTACTTCTGAACTTCCACTGTCAACCTCTCCTCATCCATGTGTTATGTTTAATATGAGTTAACAGTACTGTAGCTTCATATTTTTGTGTGATGCAATGGCACTTTTAAATATGGCTTAAGCTTCCAAATACTGGTGCCACTGTATATCTATCGGTTGTTCTGAACCATCTCATTCGTATGCATCTTATCGTTTTGGGCTGGTGATGATTCCACCCACTCGTGAATGTGCATGCGCAAACGTGCAGCAGATGGACCGAAAGAGAGGGACCTTGATGAGAGAAAGGATGAGCGAATCAAATCTACCACAGCAAATATTTATTTACCAGATGAGCTCTCCTCATCCATCTCTCTCTGCTTTACAAGCAACGGCTACTTGCCTGTGTCCTTCACATGAGAGTAACTGTGTGAGGATAGAGGGTGTGTTTGGGGGGCACTGGGTTACTGAAGTAAGCCATGCATGAGACACGACAACAGGCAGTGTGTTATGAAGAGATGCTGTGTGCTTGGCATGCTGGCACACTTTGTTTTATACCTATAATGCGTTTTTTATAATTGTTAATTGGCATCTTCCACCTTTACATACAGAAATTAGGCCTAATATTTGCATCCATTGAATTTCATGACATTAAAGCACTTAAGAACCTAGAAATTAGTTCTCATTACCGTAATGCATTTTTGTTTTTAGTTAATTCTCACTATTCTCAATGGTTATTCTCATTAGATTCATGTATTTCAGTAAAAAAATGGTTTAATTACTTTTGCAAACCCATTGCCTTTTGGCGAAATCCACCGTTTTGATTGCCAAAAATGGTATTTATGTGATTTGTGCAGGAGGAAGGGTTTTTAGATGGAGGGCACGACCACCAAAGAGGTTTTATTATCTTCATTTAATAAGATATTTATTTGACAATAAACTTTTTTTTTTCCTCAGTCAATTTTGAGTAGAGTGGCCCAAGCACAGATGGATCACAGAATAAATGCAAGTCTAATATCTATTCAAATGCTACATCTATCCAGAAATTATTTTTAATCGACCCTTGTTTTTTCGAGAGATTCACCTTCCAAGCTAAAACGTCTTCAGACATGGTGCTTAGCTCGCAACAGTTGCAAACGACTACATAGATTGACAAACTGAGGAAAAAGACCCAGACAGGAAGAAGAAAAAATGTCCAGTGAACAGTCCAGACAGAGTGATCAGTACAGACTGTACTGTGCACCATGGTGTTGTATTGGCCACTTTAGAGAGCTCAGTCTGAATAAGAGGTTACAAGGTGAATCAAGTGAGGGGGTTTCAAGGTGCTTGTGTGTGTGTGTCTGTACAAAAAGAGAAAATGTGCCTGTGTTCTATTAATAATACCTGTCCTAAATATGTCTGCTTCCAGACAGCCAACTTCCCATACAACAGGCTGTACTCTCTTTTTCCTCTTTTCTTCTCCTCACATATTCATTCTCTCTCGTTTTTCTCACTCATAATTTATGTGCTCCTGTCTCATGTTTATCCTGCATTTAAATTTCACACAGAGGAGAGGCGGCAGCAGTGCGCCAGTCAATAGATGTGCTAACACTTAACGACCCCTGCCGAAGCAAACAAAAACAGATCGTTGGCTCTTCAAACAGCTCCTCAGAGAACCACCTCACTGGAATGCTTGTCATTGTCCTACAAAGTGGAGGAAGGAAGCAAGCCAAGGACAATTTGTTGCAGCATTTCTTAAGAGTGTACTTTACTGGACATGGAGGCTCATTAATGTCCTCCTGTCACTTTTTGGAAGTTACATATTAAAAAATCATTTGGCAGACACTTAAGTACTTTCAGTCAGAGTCGTAATGTTTTGCATATCAACCAATGACTGGTGAATTAATACATTTTTATGAAACATTTCTTAATAATATTATCATAATATTTACATGCGTTTTAGTTTTTTTTGCGTATTTGTGGAAACAACGGCACAAGTTATTACGTCACTTGCAGTATCATATGCAAGTCTCCTCTCAAGCTGCATCTGAACATCTGTATTTTCAAACTTTTGAAGTGTGTGTTTTTAGTAATGCGGGCTAATGTGAGAGTTTTGGGTTATTGCTATATCACCCATTTTCTGATCATGTACATGCATTTTATTTTTTATCTTTAGGGTTTGCTGATTTAAACATTTTCTATGACACTTGGTTGGGATTTCTGTAAACCATTTAAACTTGTAAGCTAGGAAAAATTGCTGACATAAGATGAGGCTTTGTCAAAATTCAAGAAAGGTAGAGTCAGTAAAAACGAGTTTAAAATTAAGTTTTGTCATACTCTATTCCATCATTTTCCAGCAGCCATGTACTTATTGCATGTTGATGCATTTTACATATTTATGTGTTTATTAAATATTTTTTTATTTAATAATTGATTATTTATAATTTAACAATATATCATTTTTTTATATAATTCTTAAAAAAATATATGAAATGATAAATGTAAAAAGTGTATATGTATGTGTGTATATATATGTATATGTATATACAAACACACATACATATACACTTTTTACATTTATCATTTCATATTTTTTTTTATATATATAAAAATGTAAACAGATGTATTTCTGCATCGGTTTTGCAACAGCAGAGATAGTGCCATTGAGATGAATGGGAATGTTAACATGCTAACAGACAAACATTTTCAAGATTTTGCATTATTGGTTATGGCACAGTGTTAAATACCCAGGGACAAGTTTAGTCGCTTTCTCATGGATTGCCACTCTTTTTGAATATTTGATCATTTGGTTACCAGCTTACTACTATTACTACATACAGCAAGCCATGGGTATTAAACTTACCCTCTACCATCAGTTAAGGTTTTATGTTAATCATTGTCCAGCTGTCTGTTGTCTCTGAAGGTCATTCTAGATGTTTTTCCAGACTGCACAGAGTGTGTCAGTTTACAGCTAGCGGGAGCCCACTTAACTGGAGACATGGATGTCTGAGTGACATTTCCTCTTGAGAGTGATTGATCTGCCAACTGTGTGAACCCGTCATTTTACTTGTGGCCTGAAAGATTTGAATTGCAGTAGGGTGGTGATCAAGGTCATTGATTGGTTGATTGTGTTGTTTCTCAGATTTACAGATTCGGACACTCTGGTGATGGGAGATGTGACGTATGGGGCCTGCTGCGTGGACGACTTCACTGCACGCGCTCTGGGAGCTGACTTTATGGTGCATTATGGGCACAGTTGTCTCAGTGAGTTGCATAGAGACACACACACACAGTCATTATTCATTTGTGAATGAAAGGGGTAGTCAACATAGTATGTAACATTGTCATAATTTTCTTACCATCTTTCAAAACCCTTATGGCTGTATTTCTTCTGTGGAATGCAAAATATTATAATACTTATTTTGGTGCATTTTTGTTATTTACTTTCATTGTGTATATACTGTAACTATGTTTATATGAACTCAAATTAGTAATTGAAATAAAGCTGAAATACATAAATATTAGATTTAAAACCTAAACTTAAAAACTTTTCTAATTTTCAAGCACAGCAATTACTAAAGAATTAAACTGAAGCTCTATAGAAAAACAGACAAAAGATTACTCAAATTTAAACTAAATATAACAATAAAAGCTCATTCAAAATATGAATAAATACTATAATAGTACATACAGTGTATAATACTAAAATAACACTGGCATGGAAAAGGGTGGTGTGAACTTCTCCTATTGTGTTCCAGAGAAGAAAGAAAATGAATCCGCTTTGGATTCTTTACAGTTGGGTATTATAACTATTCCTTTTACATATTTATAGACTACACACCCTCAAATTAATTTTCATAAAGGAAGATGTCTTATGTTTCCTTAATCCATCATCGTTCCTATGAGTATGTTTCAAGGTCTTTCATTGATGGATAACAGCTTGTTTGAAAAAAAAATAATTGAGAAAGAGACCAAGAAAGCTCCAGGGGAGTCTCTAAGAGCAAAGGTTGGAGACAGTCGGCCGTGGTAAGGAGAAGTAGAGATGTATAGATTTTACTCTTGAAGTGCTTTGCAAAGCTGCTCTCAATAGCTCAGTGTGTTAGCCGGTCCAAGTCAGGATATGTAAGGGATAGCAGATGTTTTGAATGGACCTGCCTGCACGTGTACTCAGTAGATCAATAGTGAACATGCATTAAGGGTGTCCTTTGAAAGGTCTGGATGTGCCAGCCTAGAGGAGGCCGCTCCTTCACCCCTGCTGCCTGTCAGCAGCTCAACATACAGTAGAGGAAATGCTAAATCAATAGGGCCAATATATCTCCAGCAGAACAATCACACTTCTCCCAAATACCAGAGCCGGCCAAGGGAATATTAATCCTTTGGCCAAAGTCTCCAGTAAACAAACAAATAATTAAGGAAATAAATAGACTCTATATTAACTACACTATTTACAAATTTTCATTTTTTATATAACTATACTGGAACATCATATGTGTCACAGATGCAAAAAGCATATATATATATTGTTAATTGCAAATAAAATATATATACATAATATATTTTTTTTTAATGTACCGTATTTTCCCGTATATAACCCGCGGTTTATAGCAGATTTACAAACCCCGCGGGGGGGGGTGCGGGCTATATCACAATTTCTTTACACGTAATATTTTAATATATTTGTTACGTCCCTAAGGACCTAAGTTTTTTTTGCTGTATTTTCTTTTTTTTCTTTCTTGTGAGGGTTGTTGTGTCTGATAGGCTGTCTGACCTGTCATCATGCAAGAAGACGTGATTGGCTGTGTTGCCATGAGGGCATGCTCTTGTCATCTCATCCAATGATCAACACCTGTAGAATATGCTTCCAGCGGGAGAGACTGCTTTTTCTTTTTGTTCTGATTCTGACTTGTTTGTTTTCTTAATGTTTGAATTTTGCGCACAAGCACTGTGTACCGAGTCAGAACAGTTAAGGATAATTGACGTCATGCGAGCAACATTCGTAATTCGAAATGTTAACATATACAAAAAAGTTCATAAATCTATGGGTGCGGGTTATATAAAGGTGCGAGTTATGCCCACGATTTTTTTACACAGACCCCCCTAAACCTGCAGGCAATATGGGGGTGGGGATTATCTGCATCTGCGGGTTATATGTGGGAAAATGCGGTATATGGTATACGGGTTGGAATTGCTTGCCATATCACTTATTATTTTGCCATTTGCAAGTGATATCCTTGAAATCAACAATATTCAAATATCAAAGGTTAACTGGAGTGACGATTTTGAAAGCAGGTGCACAAAGCTTGTATGTTTCTGTGTAGCCATTTTTGACCAGCAAAAAAACAAACAAAAAATAACTGACAGTGCTGGAAATCAGCAAGTGTTCATTCTGTCACTGAAGATGTCGTCAATGATTAGTTTACCTACAGGTTGGTTCAATAACATGCATAAATGAATGTAGTTTTTGTAGTGTATATTGAAATCAGTTGCTATACATTTTATGAAAGAATAAAGCCACAGACCTCTGGCATTTTGAACATATTGAGCATATTTCTCCATGCCCTGTAGCTGTGCATTTTCCAACTTTATGAAGCTCCTCAATCATATCTGCTTATATTTTGCCCTTAAACAAAAAAAACAGAGGAGGGAAGGAGACAAGGGGATGGAGACGGTTACTGAATCCATGACTCTTATTGACAAAAGCTGTAATTGCAGTGAGTAAGTGCTCTCAGTCTGCTGTGCTAATTGGATAAGAGAAATGGATCGATTCCACTTAACTTCAGCCCCCCCCCCCAAACCCCCGTCCCCTCCACATCTTTTTTCTTCCGTTTTCTAGCACCTGCGGAAAGAGGTTATTGCCACTTGTGTGTTTCGTGTGTATGAAAATAGCCCTGCATATATGTGCATTTTGACAGTGCCCCACTTAAATGCAAAACTTTGCAAGAATAAAACTTTATACTGCAGTCAGTGAAATCTCTCTCCCACCTCGCTGTCTCTCTCTCTCTTTCTCCACTCAACCGTGTACATAATTTCCTCTAGGTACTATCCATGAAAGTTGTTCATGACATTTATTCAGTAGCTCTGTTCTAAAAACCTTTTTGTTGCCTCACTGCTAATTGCCTATATAGGCAGCTGCCTTCTAAGGGATCATCCTAACTACCATTGTTAAATTTGGAAGCTCTGCGTGGGAAACAAGTTAGAAACTGTATGCAAAAAGCTTGACATCCAGTTCAACAGAGTTTGATGCGCAAAACAGCCCAGTACTCTAATGCCTCGTTCAGACTGTCCGTCCCAATCCAATTTTTATGCATGTGTAATTGAAATTCATTAATAATTTAGCAAGTGACATGAAAAATGGATTTGTACAAATTTGAAACTGGCGGAGACGACCTCTTACGTTTCATGACGTTCTGGAATTGCCTTCCCCATGAACACGTAATAATAAGAGACAGCATTGTTATGCTTATAACATGTTCCCTGTCAGATGTTTGAACAACTTCTTGCTTTGAGCGATATCATTTTACTTCCCACTTGCTGTACTGTCTTGTCGTCTCTGGACTCCATGTTTAAAACACTCCCTAAAGGTGGCATTTGCCTAATAGCAGTGAAATGGCCATTAGAGCAATGTCTTTAAAAAGAATGCTACAAGAAGAGTAGCAATTATCACCATCAGCAGTAAATAATGTAGATAGAAGAAAACTGAAGCCCGCCTCCCTCTTTCAGCTCTGCTGTCTTTTAAATGAGGTGTGAAATATATGGCATTAATAGCAATTTTTCTCCTCTTTTCTCCTCTTTTCTTCAGTTTCATCAATAGATCTGAGGTAGGCCGAGTAACACAAATTTTTCCGAGTTTTTTCAAGTTTTTTTTATAGTTTTTTCAAGCATTGAGATGGAATTTTTCAAATGCAGCACATGCTCTAAAAGTATTTGATTTCTGATGAATCTTAATGGGGTAGTTCATTATTATTTACTCAACCTTATGTCATTCCAAACCTGAATGAAAGTCAGTGAAACCCAGTGTTTGTTTGTTTGTTTTTTTCACTTTATGTAGACAAAAACAGTTATTTTATTGTGACTTTACAGATTTTTGTGTCTATCTACCAGGTCAAAATCATAAGTCTATTGGTGCTTTAAAGCAGTATCGGAAATATTATATTTTACAAGTTGAACACACATGAATGCTACCGCATTGTTGTGCTTATGTACTTAATGGAGATTTGATTTGAAGGGATCATACGTGTCTGTAGCACAAAAGTTACACACCAAATTTTTATTTTTAGAGTTACAGAAAAAATAGGAAGTGTATCTATAAGATTTGAATGTAGAATATTTACCGTATTTGAATGTGTTGTGTGACATTTGCTAGTAGGACTGGGCGGTATGACAGCATATATGGTGACCACGATATAAAGTGTCTTATCGTTTTACTGTACTGTAGATTCTATAGATTTTACTATATTGTTTATTTCACGTATGTAGCGTATGATCAGTGTAGCACTGTTAAAGTTATATAAACATAAGAGTGATAAATATACAAACGAATAAAGAGTGAGACGTGCTTGATGCTCAGCACAATAAGCTGTGATAAAGAACTGATACAAATGCTCCTCACGCAAAATGACAAGCTGAAGCATGAGCACAGAAAGCTGCGTCTCTTAAACAGCATGATATTTAATAAAGTTATTAATAACAAGAAGGAGTAAAAAAAACATGCGGTTGGTGGTCGGGCTGTCTGGCATGCACAGAAAGCCACCTCTCTCAGACAGCATGCGATCACAAATTCAATTCTGTTTCGCATCTTATTGCACTTGAATGGTCAGATAAACACGTCAAAATGGCAGTTTTGTGGAGTATTCATTTAACTATAGTTGGTTGTGTTTTATATGAACAAACAATTGGGTGAAAAGAAGATGTGTTTACACTTCAAGTCTTAATGCACAGGTCTGATCTTTTGACCATATCCAATTTTTTTGCCCAGCTGTTGACATTCACTTTAGACACAACTGGTATCTGACGTCTGTGTTTACATTAATTCCCACCCCAAAGTGATTGTTGGCTTTTTTATTTAATAACGAGAAGGCTAGAGCAAGAGAGGAGCATAATAGTGAAGCTTGTTGGTTTAATTACAGTTTATCTCATTGATGAGAAATATGATGTAGCTTTCAGTGGTGAAGCCGTTTTATTTGTAAAACTCACGGGATAGAGGTTGAATTTCTTTATTTATAAAGTTTCTAATTCAATAAAAACATTTACAGCCACATCTGATTCATAATACAACATTAAAAATCTATCTTTGTGAGCAAACGTGTCGACCTTGTGCCTTATGGTGTCTTGGAATTTAAAGGGGAATTAGATATCTGATATGTATCTGATTTAAAACCACATTAGGAAGTGGCTCAGGTCCGATGTGAAAAAATTGGAATCTCATGCAGGTGAGGGGGGGGGGGGGTGGGGGGGGGGGGGGGGGGGGGGGGGGGGGGGGGGTTTGAATTTTTTTTTTGTGTGTGTGTATATGTGTATATATATAAGTGTAAACGCAGCCTAAATTAGATCTGTGCATTTGGTCTTAAAGGGACAGCAGCATATAAACTTCTGTCTGTCTCATTAATGTTAATAAAACATGGACAAAAGACAAAGTGAAAATCACTCTCTGCTCACTGGAATATTTATGTTTAAAGGCGTAATGAACTGAGAAATCAAAAGTCCTTTTGATATTTTGACATAAAAGAGGTAAATTGTACTATAGTAACATCCAGTCTAAAAACAGCTCATATTGAAGCCATTCTGCCAAAATAACAGGTTGTGGAATATCCCACTTTATTACATAATGTTGTGGCTAAACGACACCTGGGCCGTCTCCTACATCACTGCCTCTTTAGTCCCGCCCATCAATTTGAGCATGTGGTAGGTAAATAACGAGAGAGGCAAACGCAGGTCTATGCAGAAATCAAATGATAGCGATTGCTCCAAAGCAGAGGTGCCCAAACTAGGGCGCGGCCACCTTTGATTTGGCCCGCCGAACCGTCCGAGGAGAGAGAGAGAGAGAGAGAGGGCGATACAGATTGTCATTTCTAAGTTTACATAACAATTTTGTTTGTTTTATAGTTGAACTACAACAGAGTAAACTGAAATTAAATGTAAATTTATTGTAAATGCGCAATTCAAGGCGCAGCACTGCGTGCTTTGCGACACATGACGTCAATAAACGTCAACAAATTAAACGCAATAATGGAGAAATCAAGGCAGTGGCACACAGACAAGAGATATTTTTTTTAAAAGCTGGGGAAGATGAGTTTTTATTCACAGAAGTCAAATCAAAGGCAATATGTCTAGTTTGCAAACAGTCTGTTGCTGTTTTAAAAGAGTATAATATCCGTCGTCATTATGAAACAAAACATTTTGCAGCTTTCTCAAAGTACAGCGGCGAGACGCGAAACAGCTGGCTCACGAGCTGCTTGCTGAACAGAGCGCGCTGCAACGTCCTTCATCATCAGTGATACTGTCTCTGTTTGGCAGTACAGTGAATCCCTCGTTTATTGCAGTTAATGTGGACCGGCACTATCGCGATAGGTGAAAATCAGCGAAGTAGGATCAGCCAATCAGCTCACGGGATACATCCACTCGTGCTCTCATTGGTCGAGCTCGCACTGGGAACCAATCACGTGTCTTGTCTGAGTGCTGTGGGCATGTTCAAAGCCTCTGAGATAGTTTCTCTCTTTGTCTGGCATCCTGGGAAACCGTTTCTCTCGCGTCACGAGGAAACAACGCTGCTTTCAGCAATACGGCTGTACATGGGGGTATTTTTTAACTTTTATTTTTTGATGAATATTTTTGAAAAATCCGCGAAGTGGCGAGGGATTACTGTATCTACCACTGCGAGCAGACTTTCATTCTGATGAATTTGAACAAGAGTAAACTAAGAATCCAAATAACTGACTCTCACCTACATAATATCTTGTCTTTGTCTGTTAGTCAGTTACAGACCAATCTTCTGAAAAATAAGGACCAGCTTCATATCTCTCATTAGGTCACTGACATTGCAACCATATGGTTTTATTATTGATTGTGTATTTGGCACTGAACTGTATTGTACATTGAACACTTGGGGATTTTTGCCCATTTAAATTGTTCATTAAAATGCAAAGCTTTACAAATAAAACTGCATTAGTGAATCAGATTAAAGTTGTTTTATATTTATTTTAAATATTATGAAATAAACCGATAGCAACTTTAATGTAATACAATTTGATTTATGATGAAAAACTTACTTTTGGCCCGCGGCTCTCAATCAAGTTTGATTTTTGGCCCTTCATAGGAAAAAGTTTGGGCACCCCTGCTCCAAAGACAACAAGATGCTATCCAGTGCTATCCAGTTTTGGAAAAACATTCTTTGCATTACCTTCCTTCATATCTCAACATTAGGAAAAAGTGCATAAATAGATGTGTGTGTGTGTGTATATATATATATATATATATCTCATGAAATAAAATTTCTCATACCTCGAAATAAGATTTTGGTTGTATCGCCCACCCCGTATGCTAATGTTGTTTATGTCTTCAGTCCCTATAGACTCAACTGAGGGCATCAAGATGCTGTACGTGTTTGTGGACATCCAGATTGACACTGCCCACTTCCTGGACACGCTCAGGTTTAACTTCCCTCCTGGCCGTTCGCTCGCCCTCGTCAGCACCATCCAGTTTGTGGCTGCTTTGCAGGTGACATTTGACCCCCCGATCCTTACTCAATGATAACCATTCCCTGCGGTTAAAGATGTTCTCTGATTCGTTTGCTGTCTCTTTCTCTCTATCACTTACCTTCCTGCTTCAAGGTCTCTGACAGCACATACAGCTGCCCGTGTGTGTGTTTTTGCTCCTATAACAGTGTGTGTGTTTGTGTATGTGGGTGTGAAATGCAGTTAAAGTTATTTTGAACTGCACAAGAGAAGGAATTATCAGAAGTCATGTTGCACTCAGCACTCTACCTTACATAAGTGTGAGATTTTCTTCCCTTCCTCTCTCTCTCTTTTTTTTCTCCCTGTTTTGCTCTCTCCTCCTCGCTGTCGGTTTCAACCCTCATGCCTAAAAATGACCTACGTTATTTCTGGAAATAGCATGGCCTGTGTATCGTGTGTGTGTAGGCCCGTTCCCGCGCTCTGGGTGGGCGCTGGGGGTCACAGGAGTGTGATTGTATGTTTTTATTCTGTTTAAAATCTTGAATCCTAAATCTTAACTGTAATGTCTCCACCCCCGTTGCATTACTGTAGCTTTTTTGCCTTAATTTATTTGGCACAATTTCTTTGCCTCCTTTTTGTTGGAAAGGAAAGCCTGTAGGTGTTGGAAGATGTGCTGTAAGACTGTTCTCCTTTGATTGTATCTGAAGTCTCCCACTTCTTTTCCACCGAAAAAGGTGTCATTGCACGTTCTGGAACCAGTGCTGCAAAGTTATCTCAAGACCAGACCATGTTCCTACTGACTGTACCTGGCCACAAACTAACACAACTTTTAGCAGTTTATTCGTGTATATAATGAATAAAATTATAACAATCAATGCACATATACACTAGTGTTCAAAAGTATTTTTTAAATTATACTTTAATTTATAGGCATTAAATTCATTAAGAAAAAATGTACAAAATAATTGTTCTTTTGAACTTTTTATTCATGAAATTTATCACTGGAGTAATGTCTGCTAAAACTTCAGCTTTGCCATCAGAGGAATAAATAATATATTTTTAAAATATAATATAGTATCAAGCAGTTACACATTATTACAGCTGTTCTGTATTTCTGTAAGCCTTGCAAAAACATTTAAACAAATGCCACCAGCTCCAAGATTTTGAATGGCAGTGCATATAATCTATTACAGCAGCTCTGATATTCAGTAATATGCAGTACATTCAGCATGATTATGGTATTGCTGTTAAAATACAAACGGTTAAAAAATCGTAGTGTTCTAAAATCTGTCCAGTTTGTTCACCGGCAAAATTGGTTCCAAAAGAGCCCAAAGATAAGACTGCCCTTTTCATTAAAACTTAATTTGGGGGAAATTATCCTGCCTTTGGGCCTCTGACATTAGCGATTCCTGGTTCAGTATCTGCAGGTGGGGATTGATGACATGGAGCATTTTTATTTATTTATTTTCAGCCCAGGACTGCTTTTTTTAGAAAAGGTTTCCAGATTGGTTCTAGTTCTTCCTTTGTCTCAACCATCCTTTTTTCTCTTCTCAGGCAGCCAGTACAGAGCTGAAGCCAGATTATGAGGTGTTGGTACCTCAGTGTCGGCCGCTCTCTCCTGGGGAGATCCTCGGGTGCACCTCACCACGTCTGGAGAAGCATGTCAATGCCGTCATGTAAGGAAAAAATCTATCCTGTCTTGAGTGTGTAGTTACACTATGATGGAATGAGAATAAGTCTGTGTGTGTGTGTGTGTGTGTGTGGTTCTGCTGTAGCCTATGTTGTGGGGACCAAATGTCTCAAGAAGGATATGATATTAATACCAGAAATCTTTTACATTGTGGAGATGTTTTTTTTGGTCACCTTGAGGAATAAACCATACTAAGTGATGTTTTTAGAAAATGTTAAAATTCTGAGATTTTCTGTAATTGGTTTTCTGTGTGTGTTTGTGTTTGCTGCCTCTTTCATTCTTTAATGAACTTTATTTTTTGTTTGAAGAGTTAGGAAGGAAGAGAATTGATTGTTTCTTTAATTTTCACCCATCACCTCTTCATCAGGGCCTCTGTCAACTTTAGACACACAAAAGTGGCCCTGTTACTGTGTGTATGTGTTTCAATTCGAAATGTATAGTTTCAGACCTGGATTCTTTTTGGCCGCATAGCTTTCCAGCCATAATAAAATTCACAATATAGTAAATGCTAGTACACCACATTTGCTTATTTTATTTTATTTTATTTTATTTATTTTAGTGTTTATGTAAATGATTGCACAGCACCCAGTTTTCAAATGTGTATGTGTCACGGACTATATCTTATTGTGGAAGCAAATGCGTTTACTAAAGAAGTTAATAATAATGTCTACATGCGTATTTTTATTATGTTTTAACTATGTATCAAGATTAATAAAGCCTTCAAGGTTGTGCTTTATGTAGATGTATAATGTAGTTAAAGCTGAATGAGTTTGAACACTGTGCTTAACATTCTCTGTTCACAGCATGACCTTTTATATAGAACATTTTTCTACTTTCTACCTCATTTTATTTCATTTTTTTACTTTCTTAATATGCATCACTAGTTTTACTGTTATTTTAACAAGAAAAATAACTTCCTTTCCTTTTAACTTCCTTTGAAACAACTTTTGTGGCCAAGGCCTCGTGGGTAGAACAAATAATAACAACCATTTTGTCTATTATATCCTACTTTTCACAATCCAATGAAATCTTAATGGATAACATCCAGACCCTCCCTACATTTTTACCTGCTGGATATTGTTTTTCAATGAAATGTCACATTGAATGCGTTGTGAATGCAGTTTCATGCTGTCATTAATGAGAATCGTGTCAAGTGCCGTTGTAGCACCGAGACGAGACACACAGCAGCTGATATGTGTTTGTGTGATCAATTACTTTCTGTATCACACAGTGACCATGAGCAGCAAGCTCTGCTCTCATGAGATAGAGGGAAACCTCCTGTGTTTATTTGTGTTTTCTTCCTTTTATTCGAGCATGCAGAGTCTTTAATGAATGTTATTGCGTGTTTGAAGGGAGAGAAAGAGAACTGATATGCATTTACTTTCATTTTCACCTATCACCACTTCATTTCAGCTTTAGACACACAAAAGTGGCCCTGTCACTGACCACAAACCTGACACGGCTATTATCCAAATAGCCTTTCATAGATCATTTACTTTTTGCCCCTCACCCTCTGCAAATGAAAAACTTTCTCTGACACCCACGGTGTAGTTATGTGATGTTTTATTGCAAAGCTGAATTGCCACCATATAATTAACAGCTTATTAAGCTTATACAGAGCCTGACTTTCTCATAAGGAGTAATAGATTGGCCGGGGTTCTGAATAAAGTCCCACGGAGAAGATGATTGCAGCTTTGTGCTGAAAAATTACACAGGTCTGTGGCCGATTGGCACCTTCATAAAGTCTCTGTGGAGTTGGGGGGACTATAAAGTGCTCTGTGTTTAATAGAATTTGATGAATGCCACAGGTCTTCACGCAGGCCTGATTTCTGCTAGGGATTTCTTCTGAAACAAGAGGCAACTCTGTCTCATTGCTAAAGGCATAATGAACTAAACTGTGGTTGAATGGGTCTGTGCTGTGAAAAGCAGTTTTTAGAACTGCAAATTGGGCTATTTCTAATCTTGTATTCTCAATAGTGCCATCTCTATGAAATGCATCAATTTGTGGCCGTTTAAGTTATACCACTAAAAGCTGAGCCGGGGAACCTCTTAGAGTTTAATGCCTCAGCCATAAATGCGATATTTGTAATAGAGGCCCTTGAAAGAGACAGTGCAAACTGTGAAAACTAGTGTGTTTAATTACAGCAATATGTAAAGGAAAGCAGAAAAATATGTGGAGGGGGAATGACTGTCCAACAGCAAAAAAGAAAAGAAAAAATCTGCCTTTGCAGTTAGTACAGTATAAGAACGTAGGAAGGCGTCAGTTTTTAAGGCAAAATGGATCTATTTCACTGTGATATCAGATATTTGTTTCCACGGTTGGTGGAAAGAATTAAATTGGCAACTGATAGAAGGAATCAATGAATGTTTCCAATCCTACCTAGAAATGAGCTTTGTATTCATGAAATATTCAATGTAATAGCTCGCTTGACAATGGTCGTGGACATTATTTTAATTAGTTCTTTCAACAACTGTCATTTTATTTGAAGAACAATTTTGGGATCCCTGGCTATTGTACTGTAACTTTGACTTCCAGACCTAGAACAGTCATGGAAATGTCATGAATTTGGGCTAATCCACTGCAAGCTGTGTATTAAACTATTTTAATGCACGACATGAAGGCTAAGAACCGCCCGATGAGAAGTAGCCGTGGATTATCCCGCATATACCATGTCATTTACCAGCATGTTTGCAGCAGACATTTACCTCCTGTCGGTTAGATCTAGCATTCTGTCCGCTTTGAATCAGACACAGTAGTTGCATTTTTTTGAATGAGTGACAGCATTTATTTGAATTAATTATTTAACAATGAAGCTGCGTGAGTTTATTTACTTCAAAATAACGTAATGTAACTTGTTGCTGAAAAATATAATGTAGCGATTCATTAGTGAAGCTTTTTTATTACTGAACGTTACAGTAGTGCTCCTAAATGTTTCTGTGTGTGTGCAGAGTGATCTCGTCTCTCTCTGTTCAAGTGCGTGTGCGAGCACTTAAATGAAAACAATGCATTAATATAGAACGTTTATTCATTAATATAGAACATTGACTTGGAACTACATGTACATTAAAGACAATTTTCTTCAATTTTTATTTTAATTTTGTTAACCAATATAAAACTGTTCAACTGAATTTTAATAAACCATTATTAAAATTCTATCCTGGTTAGTAAAAACAAAAATGTATCTTTTTGATTAATACACATACATTTTGACATCACAAAATGGATTTTCATTGTTTGATTTAGTAAAGATTGCATTTAAAAGTGCTTTTTGAATTACAGTGATCCCTCGCCACTTCGCGGTTCACTTATCGCGGATTCGCTATTTCGCGGATTTTCATAATGCATTTTTTTTTTTTTGGTGCATTGTGCTCAGCATTCTGATTCGCTAAAAACTCACTTCCGCTTCTTGTATCAAAACATGCTACGAATTGTGCTATCATTTTGTCGTCTCGTGTAGTTATGTGTACGTAAGAGGACACGAGAGATGAGGAGGAAGGACTAACGCTTGGTCGCTTAGCAACCATGGTGCGAATGGCCACTGAACTTAAGCGATTAGCTGAGGAATGGGACCCTTTGATGGGCCGTTCATTACAGTTCTCCAACGTAATCGATGGTGGCATGTCGGTGTACAAGGATCTTTTTGCAAAGAAGAAAAAAGAGCGACAACAGCTGCCTATCACTATGTTCTTCTCCCGAACAAACACACCTGCACCGCGGGCTTCAGAAGAAGAGAACACTGCAGAGCGTAGTCAGGATGCAGCGGCCCAGTCTGAAGAGCTGTGAAACGGCCTACACGTGAGTCACTGTATTTGTATACATGTAATAGTTGCTAATTGTAAAAAAAAAAAAAGTTTTCTATTTCGCGGATTTCACTTATCGCGGGTCATTTTCGGAACGTAACCCCCGCGATAAACGAGGGATTACTGTATACATGTTTTTGAAGGTTAACTTTAAGTGAATGTTAGATTATGGCAAAGATCATCCAAATGGAAAAACTTTACCAATAAGTAAACAAATTCAATATCAGCCATTAACTGATCATCTAATGTGCATCATTACTTTTACTCTAAATCCAGTTTCTTTAGCAGGTTTAAGACACACATGGCAGCAGAACAGGATTTCTTTTTTGTTTGTTTGTTTGAAGGACAAGGCGAATGAGCGCTAAAGAGTGTTTTTCTGTCCCTGTGTGTGAGAGAGTGAAGTATGGCAGGTTTAGCCTTTGCTCTGGTGGGCCCAGGGGGATCCCACCCCCAGTATGTTCCAAAGTGTTTCATAAGCGTGTCTTAATTAGCCTTTCTAATTGTGGTTGCGTTCCCCAGGGCATCCATCAGGTTTGCCAGGTTAATCTATACTCCCATTACCAATGGCAGGTCTTCTCCTGTCGGCACAGGCGGGGATAATTACTGCGTTGAGTTCTGTTTGCGTGCTGTCCGCGTCATGACCCAATCATATCGTGCAGGTTTATTTGTGGAGTATCTGGATTGTAGCCCATCAGCCTCCATGTCTATGACTCGCTATTCGACTGGTTAATGCTGCCGTCTCTTCGAAGTAAGAAGGTCTTGCCCTGTTTGCTTGCTGATTGTTAGAAGGGTGCTGCTCAAGTCCTCTAGGCTGGGACCCATTGACCTTAATGTTTTCTTACACAAATCCCTGAGGCAGAATGGAGTTAACAGAGTTTATTCCTTCTGCCCACTCAGACTTTCACTCTAATGGAGTTTTGTTTCTGTCTATAGCTATCTTGGGGATGGAAGGTTTCATTTGGAATCCATCATGATTGCCAACCCAGAGATACCTGCCTACAGGTAAACCGATGTGCATCTGTTCCCATTTTGTATTGGTAAAGCTAGCATCATTAGCTCATTGTTTAAGCTTTGATCTAGAAATCCAGCAAAGAAGAAATATCCAAAGTTAATTGACCAAATTCAGCCATTTTGATAATATACTATTATCAAAATATATTTTTTTCCATTTTTTTCCAATGATTATTTATTTTCTGTAAATACCTGTATAAATATTTAATACTTTTATAAATTGTTTTAACTATTGTCTTTAATATAATATGATATAATAATTATTACAATAATATAATTATTGATGTTGAATCAAATTGTTTTATGATGCTTTTGAATGCGGAAGGAAACATTTAGCTGAACTTCAGCTTTTTACAGCTTTATTTACATTTCACTTAATATTGTATTTTTCGTTGTTGTTATTTATTGCACGTTAATCACCTCGCGGATGACAAAATTGGAAATAAATCCTATAGACTTGCATTGAATAAAAGATCCAGGCCATGAATACGGACCAAAATGTCATAGCAGCTACCTAGCAACATCCTGTCATGGGGGAACATTTTACAAAACATTTAAGAATTATTTTTTTAAAGTATTTTATTGTTTGTAAATAATGTAATCCATATCTGCAGGTATGACCCGTACAGTAAAGTGTTTTCTCGAGAGTATTATGATCATGAGGCAATGCGGGCCACCAGACTGGAGGCTATAGAGAGAGCTCGCTCAGCCCAGAGATGGGGCCTCATCCTAGGCACCCTTGGCCGTCAAGGCAACCCCAAAATTTTGGAGGTAACCCTTTTTCATACAGTATCTTTTTTGTTATTTTAAAGATGTCTATCTAACTTGCTCAGTTCAGTCTTGCACCTCTGCTGAAAGAAATGCGCACACACACACACCCTGCACGAGATCAGAGATCACCAGGGGCATTAATTGATTTTTTTGGGAGGGGCAGGTCATCTTCCTCTCTTTTTCCTCTTCTTCTCCTTCAAATCTTCCTCTCTTTGTTCTGTCTCTTTTCATCTGTTCATTTGTATTTGTCTGGATTTGGCTTTGTTGGCAGCTTTTTCTCCTTTCCTCGTCTCATCCTTTTTTAATTGGTATGCACAGAGAAGACGATTGAGATTAATTCAGTACCTAGATAAGCAGATAGTGGATTGAGATAGTGGTGATTCTTCTGGAGATCTCAGTAGCTCTCGTTAAATGTTTAGTTTTTTCATATCTGATGGTCATACCTTATTCATGTCTGAGTGCCTTTTAGATCAGTGGTACTCAACTGGAGAGTCAGGAAATAAAAATGAGTTGCTGGTTTGTTCTGACAGGGATCTATACGCTGCTTAAACAATGATAAATTGAAATAATTAAATGTAAGTAATCATATAATTGTGCTTAGTTGATTTTGGGATGGATGGAAGGGACAAGAAACTGATGGTTGATGTTGTTGACATCAAAATCTACAGTATAATGATGTAAAATCATTTTTAATTTAAAAAAATCAAACCAGAATAAGAGACATGGTGTAACAAAATGCTCAAACTATATATTTTTATTAATTGTAATATTATACAATGCTGTTTAAATTTTTTTTTTTATTATTTAAAAGTCTCTTCTGCTCACCCTGGCTGCAAAAATTTAACCAAAAATAAAATTGTGAAATGTTATTACAATGCAAAATAAGTGTTTGAATTTTGAAGCTGAATTTTCTGCATCATTACAGTCTTCAGTGACACACGATTCCTCAGAAATCATTCAGAAATTTGGTGCTCAAGAATATGTTAAGCAGATGTTTACCTTTTTTCAGAATTCTTTGATAAATCGAAAGTTCAAAAGAACAGCATTTGTCTGAAATAGAAAGATTTGCAACAATAAGTAAATACATTTACATTTTAAGATTTTAAAACATTAAAAACTCTTAATAATCAAAGACTTTCGAACAGGTGTGTGTTTTCATTGTAGTAATATATATATATATAAATATATATATATATATATATATATATATATATATATATATATATATATATATATATATATATATATAAATAATAATAAAAAATACCATAAAAATAAATTACAATTAAATAAAAAATAAAAATAAACCACTATTAATAATTTATTGAAATGAAACTTTTTTTTTTAATGCACGTTCTGTATTTGTCATCTAAAACATACAGCTTGAACAGTTAAAAGCAATTGGTTAATTAAGATTAACAAAAGGTTAACTAAGCCAGCTAATCTTATACAGTTTGTTTGGAGAAGAGGAGCAGGGTCTACTAATCCATCCCTTTTCTTTTCTTGATGAAAGTTGTGCTTTGAAGCCACCCATTCACCTGAATGTCCCCTCGCTGATCTCTGGAGGTTTTTTGTTGTTAATATTTATGGTCCAGTGGGTTTCAAACTTCAAAGTATGTAGGGGAGAGTCTGTCAATGCATCACTTTATCCTGAAGTGAGCAAGAATTGTGTTTTTATTCATGTTTCTGCTGTCTATCACTGGAGAATGAATAATTAGTATTGATGGTTGATGAACAAATGAAAGGTGCAATAAAATGAGAAATATACACACACACACACACACACACACGTTTCATATTGTAGTAGGACCTCCTTTGACATCTGTTGTTTTTAAATCAATTTCTAAGTTTTAACAACAGCACTCTTTGTACTTTTCACAATTTACTCAAATTTTTGTATAAAATCATAAATATCATATGTAAGTAATGTGATACCACAAGTGATCTGTGAGAGTGTAAATTATTAACAAATTATTCTGTTCTTCCAAGTTTTTTCACGCTTAGTCTTTTGACACTTTTTTTCCCACTTAAATACGCATACGTGGGGCCAAAAACATTGCAAACTTGCAAAGAAAGGCTGTCAAAAACTGAAGTACAGCGAACCGCATTCATGAGTACTCCCCTGTGGCCAAATACAAAAGCTATATTTTCTTAATGATCGCTAATACTATTAATGGAAAGATGGCAAAATTTAAATGTATTAAGCGTATACTTAATTAAAACAATAAAATATATGTCGAAGTACATCCATAAGTAAATTAGCCCATTTTATACAAATGAAGGATTGCAGCAATGAGTACCCCTAGATTTAATTCAACAAATGTATAATATTCAAGTACTTGGTATATCATTTTAAGCATACTAGTCAAACCCTTCCTGGCACTGAGTGTACAAATTCATGACAAATTGTCACATCTGTCCTGTTAACTCCTGGATAATGACCTCCTTAAATGCCCTGTTATATAATGGGGAGTGTTGCTCGGCTCGTCTGTACAGAATCCCCCACATATGCTCACGAGAGTTACGTTTGGGGAAAATGCAGAGTTTTTCTCCTTGTAGGGATGCATATTGTCGTTGTGCTGAAAACAAATGACCACCAACCAAAGGAATGATGAAAGGGTAGCATCTTCTGTTTCAAGTTTTTGTATTACATCACAGTGGAGTAAGAATTCATGACAGCATTGATAAAGCGCAACTCCTCCATACATCCCTATAGAAAAGCTTTACTACCACTGAACTTCACTGCAGGAACCAACCACTTCTCACTGTACACCTCCTCTAGCAGCAGAACATTTTGGATGCTGTTAGATCCACAATGATTGACTTGGCCTCATGAGATCAGAGTATGGATTTCCAGAAGTCTATATTTTGTAAATATGGGCCTTGGAAAAGGCTGATTGTCTTTGTGCTTTGGATACAGTAAGTAATTCCAGTGTGGAAAACACTTCAGGCTACATCTTACTCAGTGAGATAAACAGTCACTCTTTTCATAGCTTTTGCTGGCTCTGAGACACTCGCTTGGTTTTTCTCCTTCTCTTTGTCTAGCAAAAAATCACTCACCACTAAATGAAAGTGTAAAATAAAGGTTGATTTATTTCAGGGGCCTTGTCACAAGTCCATTTGTTTTTGAATTTGTTACTTTTCACACTCTGCTATATTTTCACACTTAAAACAATTATTTGGTAGTCCTCTTGTAACACTGTCCTCTTTTGTGCTAGAAGATATATGTCTCCTGACAGTTCTTATCTGTTGATATTGGATCAAAATGAATACTCATATTTCATACTGTATATTATCCTAAAAGATTGGAATACCATTTTGGTGAGGATTTTGAATGTGCAATCCAATATAAATAAATAGATAAAAATACTTAATGCTGGTTGATAACTTATTCCAATTCATCTTAAAGGTGTTCAGTGGAGTTCAGGTCTTTGCACAAATCAAATAAACCTGTATAAGTCAATCACCAATAAATTAAGGCAACAACAAGGCTCCACATTATTAATGCAAAAACATCAAGCTAAACTGACCATTTATGCTACCAACACAGAACTGATGATGGTTGCTAAAGCTTTGATGAACATAAAGGGTTTACACAGGCTTTTTACCCACGTTCAGCATCAGCGGTTCTGTGAAGATTTCTCATTAGGCGCTAGAAAGTGGTTTTCTTGTTCTTCAGTAAATCTGGAAATTCTTAGTTGTAATGATTTTCTGTTCTCTTTCCTCCTCCAATATTTGATGTGGGCTGTTCTCACTGACCTTGAGATCTGTGCATGAAATTGTGTTGTTTTTATGTAAATATGTGTAACAGTTCAAACCTCCCCAACCCCCCCCCCCCCCCCCCCCCCCCTCTCTCTCTTTCTCTTTCTCTCTCTCTCCCTCTCTCCCCCTCTAGCACTTAGAGTCTCGGTTGGAGTCTTTGGGCCGGTCGTTCACGCGTGTGCTCCTGTCTGAGATCTTCCCCGGCAAGCTGGAGCTTCTGGCAGACGTGGATGCGTGAGTCTCTTCCCCATCTACATGCATATCACGCTCTCCATTTCACACAATTAAACATCAGCTCCCTTGCATCATATAAAGAAGGTCCTCCATAAGGTGCACATTAATCTGAGTTTCAGCATACCCTGAAGACAAGGCGAGGGTCAGTAGAAATATCACTGACAAATATGTCAGATGAGGTCACAGGTTTTGTTAGTGGGAGCTCCACTGTGACGTGCTTTATTGCTGTGGTGGGCTTTGAGATTATTGGAGTTCTGTGGAACAAAGGAGTTTTTGTATGGGCCTTTTGTTTCAGTATAGTCAATTTTGTTGATGTTTCACAGGCCAATGCGATGCAGTTTTCCCATGGTAATGGAAAACCTGGAAATATCTGAGAACTTTAAAATGGTAATTTTGCAGGTTTGGAAAAGCAATGGGAATTAATGCAATCTTAATTAAATATCTGAAGTATAAAAATGGGTACATCCATGTATAATGAGTCAGTGGGGTCCAAACACCAACAAAAAAACTACTTTTACAGGATATTTTCTTTTGTGTTGAAGTCTTTTAATTAATTCAATTAAAGTACTATTTATAAAATCGCATTCAAGGAATATGCTGATCACCTTGCAAGGGATCCCCATAAAATATAAAAGTAGTATACCACAGTATACATTTTTATTTATAAAGAAGGATTCATTCTGTGTGTGAGAAATGGTAGGCATGACTCCATAAATACAGACTTCATAAATGTTTCCAAACTGATTAGCTTTTAGAGTGCAGAGTGACTTGCATTGCGTTCAAGATATATAGCTTTCCTGTAGCTCAATCAGTAAAGCATTGGTGTTTACAATGCCAAGGTCATGGGTTCGATCCCCGGGAAAGCAAGAACTGATTCAATGTGTTCCTTGAATGCAATGTAAGTCGCTTTGGATAAAACCATCTGATAAATGCATAAATATAAATATATATTGGCATTCTAATCAGTTCTTGCTTTCCTTGGGAATCGAACACATGACCTTGGCATTGTAAGGGCCATGTTTGAGCTACAGGACATTTTTCTATTTAAAATTCTGTTTGAACATAAAACATGCATACACTGACATGTTTGTTTGAGGAAGCCCTGTATTGTACACACTCCTGCACTGCCTGCTCTCTGGCTCTGGGCACTGGTGAGGGGACCCCTAGAATTAAGGAGTGTGTGAAAAGGGGACAGAAAAGTCTGAAAGAGAATGAGGAGGATTTGGAAGAAGGCATGGAGGCTGTTAACAAGAGCAAAAAATCGGAGAGAGGAAGATCATCAACCGCCCCCATCAGTCGTGCCGTTCTCGCGCCACGTGAGTGACACTGCATATCTAATCGAAGCATAACCATGACCAGAAGAAAGTTACACCTCTATCTCTCCTCCTCTCATATCCTCCATTAATGTCAGTCGCTTACGCTGTGGCTGCTGCAGATTGGTGTCATCTTGGCAGAAACATGAGGATCCAAGCAGAGGAAGACATTTCAGAGCCTGACATGAGTGTTGATTAATGCTGCACTGATGATGTATATGACATCCTGAAGAAGATAAGATAAGGAATGAAGCTCTAGTCTGCCAGCAGTCATCAATGTCCAGCATTTAATTACCAGACCAGACCAGAAATGGACCTATATGATGCCAGGAAGGGCTGCACAAATAATTGACAAATTAATTACACGCAATGACAAAAAGTAAAAATCTACAATAGCGACAGACTGTCCTAATGAGCGAGGTTTTAGCTTCAGTTTGTGGTGCTGCATGAAAATGAAGGCTAGACGGTCAAATAAAGCAATAATGGTCATCAATAATTCGTAATTGTTTTAGATCCACTACATTCAGTCTGTCTGCTTGCTTACAATCCAATAAACGCTGAAATTGAACAATGCAATAAATCTAGAATGCACCCATTATAATCAACACAGTGTTGACTGTGTCTAGACATCTTTGTTGATTATAATGACATGGTAGAGCTACATGATTCTGGATGAACCTGAGAATCTTTTCTTTTTTGTTCATTTTTTCAAATATAGATCACGATTCTGAACGGGCAACTGAACAAAATTACATGTAATTTTCTAGATTTGAATGTTCCGGTGTTATTTTGTCAAAGTTTTGGGAACATAAACATTTTAATGTAAATTTCATTCATTGGAAATAATTACAATTCGAATATCAAGAGAAATAGTACACCGCTATGGTCAAATTATGCAGCAGTAATAACTAATTCAGGGCAATTGGATGTTTTCTAGTGTGTAAAAAGCCATTTTGTGGAGCCGTTAGGCCTGGAATTGTAGAGGCTAAACCAGCAGACCACAGCACTTGAAAGTACAATTCAACTTTAGTACTCTGAGGTATTTGTGGATCTTTTGGCTGGCGTGAAATGTTGTCAGCTTGGAGGGTCATTTCTATTATGCAGTATCTTTTGAGCGCTTTCCAAAGTGAGTTACAAATGAATATTAAAGGATACACCAGATATTTAGAAATGCAATGTGCTCTTGACAAGATGATACACTTAAAATGCATTTATTAACTTAATTATTTGCACGTTGTCAAGAAATTTAACAAGATGCCTGACAGGATGGAAATAAAGTACTAGTTGATGAAAACATTACACGAAGATGTCATATTAATTGTCTTATGAAGTTTTGATTGTATAATTTGAGTACTGAAATGTTTGCAGGATAGGACGTTGAGACAGACTAATGAAAAACATTCATTTTATTATATTTCATTTAAAAAATAGACGTTGAATTGATATGTTGATATAGACATTTTATTAATATGTTTGTCAAAACATATCGTTATAAGGTTATTACAAAACGGGTAACAGGTCGTTACAAAACATACACTACCATTCAAAAGTTTGGGGTTAGTAACATTTTAAAAGTATTTTTCAAAGTACTTTTTCAAACGTTCGCCTTGCCCAACCAATCAGAATTTAGGTTTAAATGGTGTTAAACTTTTTTTTCCTTTTACTTTTCAATTTGTGCATTGATTAAAAATGAGGCTAGCTGTGTGTTGAATACTTTGATGAAGGGCTGTGGAATGCCCCAACCAATCAAAAAAATAACACTAGAAAATTGCAGTATTTTTCTTTTATTAGGAAGGTAGAGCGGCTTCAGTCTGTAGTGGAAAAGCAGAAGCTGACAGTCACACAAGTGGCAACGGGCAACAATTTTTGTGTGCTATTAAGGTGCGAATTACAGGAAATGTAAAGTATCATCGTGAATATGTATTTTCAATGTTACTTCTAAATATGAATATACATTTCTATAGCTATAGACTGATTTTAAAGTGTTATCTGGCTACCAGTAGAATGGGTCATGCCATTGCAATTACCTGAGAAGATGAAATATACTAGAAAACCCAGCTTATTTAAGAACATGCATTTATTGCATGGTCAGAGCAAGAACATAATATAAATGCATATCTTCTCCTCTTTGGATTGCTGTTAAATTGGATGTACAAACTGAATGTACTGAATAACGACACTGAAGTAAGAATGCACGGTTAATCTTTCAATCAGTTATGCATTAAAGTGGGTTTGTTACTATAGCAACAGAGGACTTCCGTCAACTGATCTGTACTTGCATTGTCGTCTTGCCGAACCGAACAGTAGAAAATAAGATTAAAAACGCATTCACCTGGTGTGTTAATCAACCTCTTTTGTCTACTTTCAACCACTTCTTCGAGAAGTGTCTATGGGTAAGGGTGGGTAGACGTGTTTTTTTTTTTCTTTGGGGGGGGGGGGGGGGGGTCTTTTTCTGATCTTTTGATCTAATGAACAAAATAAGCTTCTGCAATTTACATATGAATTAAAAAACATACGGAGAGCAGCAGATTTAGTTTTTTCTCTGATAAGCGCAAAACCACGCCGAACACTCATGCATTTTACAAATCTGGAATGGTGAGAGATCGTTGCTGGTTCTTTTTTCATCTTCAAACCAAGCATGGGTCTTCAGCTAACAAACTTTAAATCCTGTCTAGCTGGCACACTTCCCATAATGTTTATGCATTAAGTCATTAGGTGGTCTTTTGTGGTTGTTCGAATGTATTTGACCACACTACGAAAGCAATCCGGTTGAATGCCTTTTCAGATACCTCTGTAAGTGGTCGGTCAGTCGAAAGTATTCATATTTTCAAAAACAAAGCAAGAAAATACTGACCCCAAACATATGTACTGCATAGTAGGATTGACCCAGCAGGCTGCTGGGTATGAAGGTATAGTTTGATAGATATGCTAGAAAGACCAAATTATTATTTTATTTTTTTAGAAAAATCATTTTTAATGTATCAAATATGATACAGCAGACTTTTGTGGAATGTTTATTGCATCTCTAAATCATCATTATATTGCATTTCATTGTATTTATTACCCCGGCAATAAAAACTACAGATCTTAGATCATAAAACAAAGTATTTAGAAAGTATTTAAATATCGTCTTATTGAGACATATAATTGAGTGATTTAGAGTGACAACTGATGTGTATTTTGTGTAGTCTGCTATACTGTTATATAGATCTCATTAAATTGACTAATTTGAGAGCAATGACTAATAATAATCATCTGCTCCAAAATGCATATTTCTTTCTCAGTTTGGGCCTCTGAATAAAATTGAGATTTTATGTGAGCTCCAGATTTTCACTATATTATAGTTTGTGCACCATAAAATCCTGACGATAAAACTGTTCCATTTGAAAAAGTGCCATTTTTCTCACTATTGTTTCAAATGTCAGGCCTTGCAGGGTTAAAGATTATCTATCCTGTGTCTACTTGCTCGCACTTCTAAACCAAAGCCAGATGGTTGTCTTTAGGAAAACTTGAGAAAACGTTTCCTTGCAGCATTCACGACACATATATATATGCCTTTTATTGTAAGCCTAATGTAATTACACATCTCTGTCGGCTTTAAGTGATGTTTGGAGGCACCGGTGCCTATTTCCCTGTGGATCGGAAAGGTTAATTGTGCTATTGTATGCTGCAGGTCGAGTGGCTAATTAAAATCCATTATTTCTACTCCGAGCGAGGAGAGCCGACTGGGGCTGCTTCTCCCACCAGCATGAGGGAAAACCCCCCTGCAGTCATCACAGACCTCCCATTCCTCTTCCTCCTTCAATTAGACTCTTTGATGTGAAGTCTCACCCCCCACCTTCAGGCGACGGTTAGGGGATCAGCAGGAACGTGCCCTCATCAGGTCTGTCTTCACGCGCTGATAGGGCCATTTCAGAGGAAGCAAAACAGGCATCATTACAAGTCTTTGACCTCTCCTCTCATCCACGGAGCAGAAGTGGATTGGGAGAATGGGCTTGATGCGGCCAGAGGGAGGAGTGTGTCTCTGCCCGTATGGCTCCCTGCAGCGAGGGCTGTCTCAGGCGAGGGGACAGATGCTGGCTCTGAAAAGCCAGCAAATTGAATTTGGTGGCATGCTGAGGTTCCCGATGCTGCCTCAACCCTCCCTCATATTCTGAAATCCGATTCTGATACAGATACTAAGTTGATATTTGCGTTTACCACCCATTTGTTATCCCTCTCTCTATTTCTCTGTTTGTCTTTTCCGACTCCTTCAAATCTGTTCCTTTGCTTTCTGCTGCTTTGTGTTTTCTATGATATTTGCTTGGGATTTCTTCAACTAGACACAACCCCTTGATGGATATTACCACACAGTGTTACCTAAGAAACTTTATATTACCTGGAGGAAGCTATTAATAAAAATCTATTAATTAATTTGACGCTCCTAGAGACCTATATTGCCCTAGCAATTAGTATTCCCTGCAAGCACTTGCCTTGGCTAAAACCAGTAAAAACCTAGCAACACCCCATCCATCCATCTGTTTGTAACTTTCAGAAAAGGTCTTTGTAGTTCATTATAATAACTGGAAAATTTGTATTCTGTCAGAATCCATAGCGTGTTTTGTTTTGCTGTCTGAAAAAAGATTTTTTGTTTTGTTTTTTGTCGTCCAGATGGTGTAGTTACCGCATCTACCATCAAGATTAAACAGGTTCATGCTAATCAGCCAAACTTTGACACAAATGCATGCGGCAGCTAAGGCTGTGTTAACATTAGTGCGTTTTTTGTTTTAAAACGTATAACTTTTGCTATGGTTACGCCTGGCATTCACAGTTTTTCGACATTTGAAATCTGAGACTTTTGGTATCCCTTCAGACCCCTTTTTAGTTTGCAAACTTGAGGGTTGCGCTTTACTGTAAACTGACCAAAACTGAGACTTTTTTTATTGGCTCTTCCGGATCATTGCACATCCTTCTCTGATTCGTCAAGCCCCTATCACATGACCATTACATTACCGGAAGATGACAATAACAGATGCCTTGACAACCATGCAAACAATGACATGGAGACAGTACTGCAAGTTTTGCTGGCTTGATTGTCCTTTTCAGCTGCCATTGTGCATTTAAACTGCATTTTACAATACTGAATTGGCCTGGATATGCAAGCAGCAAGCTATTATTAGAGCACTCAGAAACAAATCCATTTTCAAGCAGCGTAAGTCCTACATGGAATAGTGTGCATGAATGGTCATGTGACGTGTGGTTTTGATCGTCTAATGTGGATGGAGATCTTTTCTGAAACTTAGTGGAAGTGCCAGTAGGGATGGAGATCGTTTTCTTTTTAAAATGCCATTTTAAAGTGTGGACATAGCCTAAGGCCTGTGTCAGATGGTTTTGCTATGCTTGCAACTGTCAAATACCAAACATCACGCCAAAAGCTGTGGTTGGTCTTGTATATGTCCATCAGACAGCCCCTTCCTCTGAGGAATTTTTGGCCAGAGTGAGCCACAATATGGGGCAGACTTTAAACCGATCAAATGTCTGGCACTGTAAGGCTAACCAAATTTCCACACACATTAGTCAAGTCAGTCAGATGTTGCATGAGCCTGTAATTGCTACAAACTTGTATCTATCCATCAGGGTTTTTATTAACCTTTATCCAAGGAAAGGGTTTCATTAATGTATTGTCATTTTTTTTGTTTACCTTTGGGAGGTGTGAGTCATTTGGCAAGAGTCGTGCCATGATGCAGCCCTGGAGCAAGTAAGGATTAGGAGTCGCACTCAAGGCTGAGATTAACGGGGTCATGAGAACCAGTGGCAGTTGCAATTCACTGACATAGGATTCAAACACTAAGATTTGTATTATGGATTCATAACTCAATAAAACATTCTTAACCCAGTTATAAGGCTTCAAAGTGAAGCTACTGAAGTCCTGCCATTTGTTTTGCCATTTTTACACTGATCCAACCAGAAGCAATTACAGCTTAGAGGTAGTTCACTCATGGCACTTCATTGATTCCTTCTGCGCTTACTGGTGTATTTTATTTGCTTAATTGTTTGTAGGTGCATGTACAGGTTTTACTATTTTATGCATGCACTCCTCAAACAAATTAATGCAACACTTGCATTGCACATTGGATCTCAATGACAGCAATATTTAATTTGAAAATCTTACACTATCATTTTTTAAGAGCAAAATTATGTGACAATAGTCAATAGAAACCAAAATCATCAATGCACTTGAGAGCTGGATTCAAAATCATACCAAAAAAAAAAGTTATATGCTGATCCAACTTCACAGCAACTCATAATGTAAGTCTCTCTCTCACACACACACACACGCACACACATGCCTCTGCACTTACTCTCAACATTGGGACAGGAAAGCTGTCAGTCAGTAAATGGGGAAAAAAACAAAGTAACTTGCATTACTTTTTTTTAAAAGCAACTAAGATATTTTGTTGTAAAAGTACAGGGAGTGCAGAATTATTAGGCAAATGAGTATTTTGACCACATCATCCTCGTTATGCATGTTGTCTTACTCCAAGCTGTATAGGCTGGAAAGCCTACTACCAATTAAGCATATTAGGTGATGTGCATCTCTGTAATGAGAAGGGGTGTGGTCTAATGACATCAACACCCTATATCAGGTGTGCATAATTATTAGGCAACTTCCTTTCCTTTGGCAAAATGGGTCAAAAGAAGGACTTGACAGGCTCAGAAAAGTCAAAAATACTGAGATATATTGCAGAGGGATGCAGCAGTCTTAAAATAGCCAAGCTTCTGAAGCGTGATCATCAAACAATCAAGCGTTTCATTCAAAATAGTCAACAGGGTCGCAAGAAGGGTGCGGAAAAACCAAGGCGCAAAATAACTGCCCGTGAACTGAGAAAAGTCAAGCGTGCAGCTGCCAAGATGCCACTTGCCACCAGTTTGGCCATATTTCAGAGCTGCAACATCACTGGAGTGCCCAAAAGCACAAGGTGTGCAATACTCAGAGACATGGCCAAGGTAAGAAAGGCAGAAAGTCGACCACCACTGAACAAGACACACAAGCTGAAACGTCAAGACTGGGCCAAGAAATATCTCAAGACTGATTTTTCTAAGGTTTTATGGACTGATGAAATGAGAGTGAGTCTTGATGGGCCAGATGGATGGGCCCGTGGCTGGATTGGTAAAGGGCAGAGAGCTCCAGTCCGACTCAGACGCCAGCAAGGTGGAGGTGGAGTACTGGTTTGGGGTGGTATCATCAAAGATGAGCTTGTGGGGCCGTTTCGGGTTGAGGATGGAGTCAAGCTCAACTCCCAGTCCTACTGCCAGTTTCTGGAAGACACCTTCTTCAAGCAGTGGTACAGGAAGAAGTCTGCATCCTTCAAGAAAAACATGATTTTCATGCAGGACAATGCTCCATCACACGCGTCCAAGTACTCCACAGCGTGGCTGGCAAGAAAGGGTATAAAAGAAGAAAATCTAATGATATGGCCTCCTTGTTCACCTGATCTGAACCCCATTGAGAACCTGTGGTCCATCATCAAATGTGCGATTTACAAGGAGGGAAAACAGTACACCTCTCTGAACAGTGTCTGGGAGGCTGTGGTTGCTGCTGCACGCAATGTTGATGGTGAACAGATCAAAACACTGACAGAATCCATGGATGGCAGGCTTTTGAGTATCCTTGCAAAGAAAGGTGGCTATATTGGTCACTGATTTGTTTTTGTTTGTTTTTTGAATGTCAGAAATGTATATTTGTGAATGTTGAGATGTTATATTGGTTTCACTGGTAAAAATAAATAATTGAAATGGGTATAAATTTGTTTTTTGTTAAGTTGCCTAATAATTATGCACAGTAATAGTCACCTGCACACACAGATATCCCCTTAAAATAGCTAAAACTAAAAACTACTTAAAATATTGATACAAAAATATTCAGCTTTGATATTAATGAGTTTTTTGTGTTCAGTGAGAACATGGTTGTTGTTCAATAATAAAATTAATCCTCAAAAATACAACTTGCCTAATAATTCTGCACTCCCTGTAATGTTACATTACTAGTTACTTGAAAATGTAATCTGATGACTTGAGTTACTTGTAATGCGTTACTCCCAAAACTTTCTGATATTTTTTAATGCAATAGTGCACTCTTTGTTAAAGCCTACTTATAGTACATTTACTGTAAGTTGTCTTGTCGGTTTTCCCAGGTGTGCAGTTTAACTGCAGGTGTGTAAAGTCCAGTGAATGTTCTCTTACATTAGGCATACGAATACCCACAATTCCTGCTTCAGTGCTTCTGTATTCATAACACGCATTCTAAAGACAAATGCCGTTTCTCCAGACACTCTCGCTTTGCCTGCCAATGATCACTCATATGGTTCCTCATGTGACTCTCTGAGCCCTCCCTCACCTCTACTGTCACTGTTATTCTTTTCTGTCCGTCCTTCTCTCTCTCTCTCTCTCACACACACACACACACACACATTCTGTCTCTCTCTTATTCAGTCTTTGCCGCCCAGTCTGGCTGCTATGTAGGGTAGCTCCGTGGAGACTAGGGCATTGCAGTGCAGTTGTTTTTGCTCACCTAACCTTTCTTATCGCTGCTTCTTTCTCACCTCAACCCTCTTTCCCTTTTCCTCCTCCTCTCCCCACTCTTTCTTTATTTTATTTGGCTCCATGCTTGTCTAAATAATAATGCTTTGCAGGGAAGCTTTAGGGCAGTGCAGATTTACTCTCATATTTACAGGAGAGAGCATCAGCACTGCACATCAATGCAGTTCATTTTCACATTCACATTCTCCCTGCGAGCTGAGCTGTGCTCTGCTTCCCTAAGTGTGTTTTTGTGTTTCTCACTTTTCCTTCACATGGATCTTAAATAGTATGAGGCAGTTTGATTCAAGATTGTTAAAAAAAAACTATTCAAAAACTTTTTTTCTGTGATTAAATTAAAGCTGAAATAAAAAAATACTTATAGTTTATAGATTTACATTTTTCGAAATACTAACTAAAAAGAGTTATACTAAAACTAAAATTGCTGTAAAATAAATTAAGGCTTTATAGAAATATTTAAAACATGACAAAAGCACAATATCTCAAACTAAAATAAATATAAAAATAAAACTTTTTTTAATTTTGAAATATTTTTCATTATGTATTATCAGTGGGTTACTTGTTAATTATTTAGCATGTTTTTAATTAAGGGTTACAATATGCAGATTACAGTAAATGTGAAATCATAAATCATTCTTAAACGTTCCTGTGCATATTATTAAAAAATATGTTATACACACACATCTTTTCATCCCTCCAAGATTACTTTTATCTGATGTCATTTTTTTAACACGTTGTCTTTGAACAATCACAGTGAAGAGACCACATCCCCTTTCAGTTATCACAAGATTCCTTGTGAACACACTGTGTCTGTATTTGCTCATCCTGCCATTACATTTTTTTGCGATTCAGACATTTCCTGTTGAATGAAAAGCCCTACATTTTGTACACTCTGGTATAATCACAAAACTCAAGTAAAATGGTTTACAAATATTTTAATTTGGACTACTTTAACCACCTCTTTCTCTCTCTCATATATATAGGTGGGTGCAAATCGCTTGTCCTCGCCTCTCCATCGACTGGGGAACAGCTTTCTTCAAACCCCTGCTGTCTCCATATGAGGTACTCGACACTTGCTTGCATGCACACAGCACAGTCCTCCATCTACTCTACTATAAAAGCAAAGACAGACAGAGCCATACTGAACATAAGAAGCTTTATCTCCCTTAGCACAAGGCATACAGCTACACATCCACTGCATGTGTTCACCTTTTCCCTGTCAGTCGACGTGCTGCCAGTCATATTTGCCATTCAATAAAATGCATTTGTGTGTACAGCGTGTGTATGTATTTGTGCAAATGCACACACTATGCTATGTGAAGGAACGGTTTGTTTACCCACCGTCTCTACTCCTCCGAGACAGGTGGGATGTTTCGGCCAACTCAGAATAGAACAGTAGCTCCTCCCACTGGCCAACTAACTGCAGTGCCTCTCCAGAAATGTCTTTCTGTCTCTCATGACCAGAAGCAAGTGCGCATCTTGATTCATGTCATGCCAAAACAGGACTTAGCCAGAATCACACACCAAGCATTTTTCCTGGGATAGGTGTCTCGGTTAAATCCCTATTCCCCACTGCCAGATGCAAAACAAGAACATCTGCCGGGTTTTATCTGCAGATAGACCTCATTAGGATGCCTGTTACTCTTCTTGCTTAGTCCATCGGGAATATCACGAGCATAATGTACTAGTGGTCGTCTGATATGGGATTTTCTATGACTGATACTAAAATCTATCCTGATATCTAGAGATGAAGGTGTGTTTTTTAAGAAACTGATCGTTTTATTCACCAAGGATTCTTTATCTTTACTTTATCTTGTCATTTTTGATAATGTAATTAACATGTAACATTATAAATATTATGTTACAAATAACTTTGCTTACTTTTGTTAATGTAAAATAAAACGTGTAATGTTTTCTAATCCCCAAGTTTATTTTATTCTATGGCATAAGCCTAGTTTTTTTTTTTTTTTGTGGCATGTGTATAAAAGCTACTCAAATTTCCTAATTGAACTAAGCCCTAATTCTGAATTAATCTAAGTCTTGTATATGAAACCGGGCCTTCAAATTCTTAAATTATTTAAATAATATACATTTTATAAATAATGGCAGTTATAAATTCTTAACTTATGTGTTGCTTTATATTTATAAATAGTTGTGTAATTATATGTATCTACAAAAATACAGTCATATCCAAATCATTGTTTTTATTTTATTTTGATTATTCACAGATTATGCATTTGTCAAAAATAACTGTTATATTGCATTAAATGTTTTTAATATTTACAAAAATATTTTTATTTCAAATAAAACTGTATCCTTCAAACTTAAAATTCAAAACATAAAATGCAACAATGGCAGTTTTGCAGATGTGAGACAAACTAATGCTTATGAAGACATATTTATTTGCTGTAGCACTTCCTGTGAGTTTGAATGAATTACAATTTCCACAACTGCTCAGCATCTCAACCTGAGATCCAGCCGTCCATGTTAATGGTTTCCCTTGTGTTCTTTTTATGTTCTTTAGCTTGTTCTACCCTTTTGTGCTTATTTGTCAGTGTCAGATGTGGCTCTTTCTTTGAAACTCTACCTAAAGGTCAGAAGCTGGTGTTTAGTGTGAACTGTTCAATGAAGCTGCCAGCTGAGACTCTACTTGAGGCTCTGGTATGCTTGTCCTATTGTTGTTTTCCATTTGGGCCATTCGCTTCTTTCTCTGTCCTGGTTAGATCCAGTTTACTGTCTTTTTTCAGTATAGTAGTGAATGGAAAAAACCTTATTCTCTGATGAGTTTCCTGAAATTGCGCAGTGAATTATGAGGAATGACACTATATTTGGATATTTCCACACTTAATTATCCATTTACATCTCAAATACCAATCAGCACATTAGAAGGATTAAGTAATACTATGTTTTTTTAGCAGACTGGTGTAATAACTGAAAATTGGGCCTTATTTACTGTTTAATTTGTATATAATATATAAAAAACTAAAATAGTATTCCAAACATTAATAATAATTACTGTTTTGTTATTATGTTATTTATTTTATAATTTGTTGTATTAGAATTTATAGTATTGTTCAGTAATTTAGGTTAGAAAGGTTAGGTTAGAAATTTATAATAAATTAGTTTTAATATATTTAGTATATAAATTAAATTGGTCAAAAGGGAAATATTTTTAATGTTTCCATCCTGAGGGAAAAATTCAACATTGATAATAAAAAAGGGAATTTATTTTATTTTTAATTTTTTTGGAGGGAATGGAGATTTTACATCAGAAGTTAAATTGGTGTCTCGTCTTATTATTAATCATACAGCATTGTGTCCGTAATCATGAAGTATAAAAATTCCAACAGAAACTTATTTTACACAATATTTACTCAGAATTCACTTGTACTTGACAATGCTATTGACTTCAGAGAAATCTTCCACTTCTGTTAATCAACCAAACAGGCATGGTTATCTGCCGACGCCTCTCAAAATGACTAAATATCAGCCTATTAATCATCCTGGCCAATATATCGGTCTATAGCCACAATGTACCCACTGTACCAGTAGAAGATCATTTATGTTGAGTTTTTATGGCATCATATCTCTTAGTGAAAAATGATAATGCTCAGTAGAGCCATATTGAAGCACTGCATAATCATATGTGGCTCTCATATGCGTCACCATAATCCATTTTCATTGCCGCTTGGCCCACGCTAAAGCTCAGAGCATTTGGTGTCGTAGAAACGTCGTGCAAATTTGGCGTTATGAGAATACATTAAAATGTAGCAGTAACACGCTGATGTTTTGTTGTGTAACAGTGTTTCTGCCTTGCCGGTTTGCTTAAATATCTGAATATGGAGTTCATAGTAAGACTTTTCTTGGACACTGCGACCTTAATGCTTCTCTGCATGTGTTTGTTCTGTCTGTGGAGTCTCAAATAAATGAGAGGACTTCAGCGAGTGTAAAAGTGAAGTATGAAGAAAGAGAGAGAAGGCAGTGATTTTTCAGTGTGTCTCATGTTATATTTATAGTCAATGACACACTTGCCTCTCATGTCAGTGTAGGGATTAGCAGGTAGCTTATGCACAGCACTGATGAAAAGCCATTGAAAGAGGGATGGATGTGCCAGAGTTTATAAGGACAGGATGGATGGAGGAAGAGAGAACGAAAGACTGATGTCAGCAGCACATCAAGAGGAAGTAAAATGCTTATCCCAGGTCCTATCTCATAAAAAAATTAAAGACAATCACCATTTTGCATTTCTAAATGTCTAATTGACTATATCCACACAAAAATTCATAGATTTGTTTCTCATTTTATTGTTTTTTAATTAATATAATATTTATGTTTTCATGTTTATTTTATTAGGGTATTTTTGATCAATATTATATTATTTCATAATATTCCATATTATTAAAGTTTTATGAACAAACTTTACCTCCATTTGTTTTATTTTGTAGTTTGATTACTAACTATTAATATAAACATATATAATTGATAATGTTTATTATTTTATTATTCATGTATTTGCTATTAATATAACATTTAAAATATTTAATATTATGAAAATTATATTTAAAATTATTACAATTTACTTTGTTTGTAAAACTGCTTTTTTTCTACATAGTTTCCTTACCTCCATTTGTGTTATTTCCTTATTTGATGGCTTTAACTATTATTCTAAAATATTAATACATAATAAAGAGTGAGTAGTTCCAAACTTCTGACTGGTGATTTGTTAACAGATCTGACGGTTCTGCAATCTCTTTCTAGAATATTTTTATTAAATTAGAGAACATGTCAATTTTTTGTAGGTTTAATAAGAATATATATTATTAAATACATTCTATATTTAAGAAGCCACAGTTTTCACAGAAAAACAATCAGGCCAGAACTTCTCGACTGCCGCTTTTCTAGTCAATAAAAGTGAGCAACTGTGGTATTAGGTTTTGAAGGGTATTTAAGAGAGATTTATGAAGATCCATTTGTTTGTGAGGTATTGTAGTATTGTCACAAAGAGAGACAGTCCTTCACCAGAGGCGGGGGCGTTTGTCATTTCTCCAACAGTATTAGAGGCGTACGTTACAGCATGCCTCACTTGTGAAGTGGGTATACGTGCCCACAGGCGGAGACAAACACGGCGCATTGATTATTCATATAAGCAGCTCAGTCTGACTGGTGAGATCCTGCCAGAGTTTATGTAATGTAGCCACATACACGAGGAAGTCCTGCATTCCTCTCGAGGCCAGCTAATGTATTCGTCTGCATTTGTAGGTCACATGGAACAGCACGGATCTCACCTCAACTCAGTCTCTGCTCAGTGCATATCGCCAGTGGGGAAGATCTTTGCGCATTGGTAATACATGGAGCCATGCGGGAGAAATTTTTTGTGGTACGAGTCATGTGACTTGCCCTCTTAGATGAGAAGCGCCATGTTTGACTAGATCTCCCTTGATATATTCGACTGCGCTCATAGCTGATACGGGTATCGACCCGTAAGCTGTTGGCAGAATTGCCATGTTGTTTTTTCAAGATTGTCCTCTGGCTTGTAGCTACAGTTTTTGATGCTGCACTCAGCCGTCTTTAATTAAAAATCTTTCTGTTTCAGGCAGCAGTAGCACTGCAGCAGGTAGAGTGGCAGGAAGTGTATCCTATGGACTTCTATTCCAATCAGAGCCTGGGGGCTTGGACTCCTAATCACCCAGACAACCAGCCAAAAAGGCCTTCTCGCAAACCCACCCAGGTGTGTGTGTGTGTATGATGAATGTGATTTTACCAAGTGCAATATTTGTGGATCAAAATCTTTGTGGATCCTGGAAAAACACTCCAATTAACCAGTAATAATCAGTTTTGAGGGACAAATGGACCATTTATGTAAAGTTAAAGCTTACAACCATGTTAAGGGCCAGTCACACAGCCGATCACGCACGAATCAATAACTTGTGCGTTGAGAAATTGACCAAAGTATTCCACGAACATTCGACGCCCGACGCTTGAATCACTGACAGAGCGCGTCCAAACACGCACGCTTCGCGAACGTTCCACGAACAAGCACTTTCAAAATCCACATTGTCAGTGGATGTCAGTGGAATGAACGTGATACGTGCGCGGTTCATGCGTGATATGAAGGTGGGGCGTTAGTGGACGGACGTGGACGTGCGCGGTTTTCGAACCAGTTCCGACGCGTGTCCCGTGCATAGTCACGCATACTCGACGCATAAACTATGCACGGCGACTCATGAATAACGAACTGCGCGTCGAAAAATTTTTGAACCGCTCAAAACTAAAAATCACGCACAAACCGCCTTCGATGCACATCCACTTACAATCACTGACGGTCCACATTCGTTCCACCGACGATTTACACATACGACGAATTACACGAATACGAATAATACGAATTACACATCTGTAGTTTGCTTGAATCCGCGCAGAAACAAAAATCTGTACGTAATTTGTGCGTGATTCATGCGTTTTCGCTGTGTGACTGGCCTTTTAGGTGACTCTCCATTAGTGTAATTCGCCTATCATTTCCTTCTGATTTTAGTGAAATGTTTTAGGTAGTGTTAGGTTTATGGTTGGTTTTAGGACTCAATTTTCAGACAGAAATGTTCCAGGACCGGCAAAATATGTTGATCTAGAATTATCTCTCTAGGCAAAATCACAGTGACTATGTGTACATGTCAAGGTTTTTGGAAAGGAACAAAGGTTTGATTTGTTTTCATGTGTGTCAGAGATGATATATACCAGCATGTACATTGAAATTCACTTTCAAAAATGTACATTTATGCATTTGGCAGACGCTTTTTTCCAAAGCTACTTACATTGCAGTCAAGAAACACAAATCAGTTCTTGCTTTCCCTGGGAATCAAACCCATGACCTTTGGCATTGCAAGTGCCATGCTCTACTGTTTGAGCTGCAAGAAAGCCAGACAGAGCTCTTAATATATAGAGCTCTTTATACATTAATATATTATATTTAAGTTACATAGTCATTTGATGTATTTATAAAGGTTAATATAATTCAAATTATAGTAAACATAATCAAATTTAGTTTTTTTTAAAGTTTTTTTTTTTAACAAACATAAATATTGAACTAGTGCCTATGTATTTTTTTTTCTTTTTGGTCTACTCATAATTCTTTTACTTCAATTTGTGTTATCCTAGCTGGATGGATTTAACTATTATTCTAAAATAATAATAATAAAGAGTTTCCTCTGACTAGTAGTTTGGTCACGGCTCGTATTTTTAATAAACAGTACACAATGTTCAGAGATGAATCTACAAATATAAGAAACAGTTTGAGAACCACCATCACTGACATTGATGTATGCTATAATGAATATTATATAACAGTGCCACCTAGTGATGTGGCACTAACAGAGAATCTGTGCATCTGTTCCTGCACTAAAACACCCTCAGCAGAGTATTACAGGAGTGATGTTCAGTGTTATGTTCATCAAGCTTCGTGTGGCTCATCGTTGAAAAGCAGCTGCAATGTGTTAAAAACAATATTGAAAGGTCAGTGCTAATAGGACAATTTAGCTTTCTGCTGGTTTGTAAATATGTCTGAAAAGCTGAAATCAGCTGATATTATTTTCTCTAACAGAGAATCTGAAATGGTCCTTCTGCATACAATTAGCATACTTGATTTCATTTTGTTACTGTTGATGTTTCAAATGTGTCTTGATGTTATCACATAACTATTAAATGATCGTTTCCATTGAAACCTCATATTTAAGATCATGTGTATATATTTAAATATGTAAATAAACTTGAGTTATATTTAAAATAAATATAATAAATAATACAAGGCTGCATTTATTTGATTTTAAAAAAATACAATAAAGTAATAAGATTATGAAATATTATTGCATTTTAAAATAACAGTTTTCTATTATAATTTAAAATTGTGATGGAAAGCTTAATTTTCACTGTCATTACTCCAGTCTTCAGTGTGACATGATCCTTCAGAAATCATTGTAATATGATGATCCGCTGCTCATGAAACATTCTTAATTATTACAATTCCAAACAATTGTCCTTAAACTATGATATATTTTTTCCAAAAGTTCAAAAAAATAAGACCATTATTTAACGTAGAAACCTTTTGTAATATTGTAAATGTCCTTACTGACTTTTGTAATACTGAATATGTCAGTGCTGAAATAGAAGTATTCATTTTAAAAATCATTATCATTATTTTTCAAAAACCAGCAAGTCTTGTCTGATGTCCAAAACTCCATTACAAGTCTTGAGTTTGACTGAGAAGGGAAGAGCAGAAGCAGAAGACGAAGTGTTGATAAGAAAAACGGCAGAGTTTGAGTAATCTTAGTTCAAACACATTAAAACATCAGACTTTGCCTGACCAATACAAATCCAGTAGGTGTTGTTATATTAAACCGTAAGCGATTACAAATGACTGCTTTACAACATTATCCTCTGACAGAATCTATTCTATTGCTATTGAGAATCCTTAGATTCTTCATTATTTAAATCTTGTGTTTTGCAAATGTTTCTGTGTTGGGTAGGTTTAGATTTTTATATCACTAATATATTGAAAGAAATGCATGTGCGTTTGTGCTTTGCAACCTGGTGCGAGTAGTGTGAGATAAATGAACAATGGCATTTATTTTCATGCTCTGTGAAAATAAATGCAAAAAATAACCTCAAACATCTTTCATCTTGTTTCTCTCCATTACGCAGAATCAACTTCAGTCAGAAAGAAGAAAAATATTGTAATTGCCGCACTTCGTTTTGTAAAGTGCACCGATACAACAGAAACAAGAAACTGCCAATCGACCTCCTGTCTTGTAGTTTGCTTGAATTTAATAATCTCTTCCTCTTCACACAGAAGGCGGGTTCAGAGGCCGGTCAGCAGGTGAGGAGCTGTGGCCGTGAGCAGAGCGCCACCTGTGGCTGCCAGGCGGAATAAACGCAGCTCTCAGCATGGCCAACCACAGATCTGCAGGAGACAAGCAAGCCAATCAGATCTCACTTTGGACATCAAAGCTCTTTGTCCACAACTTCATCAAATCAGCACTCTGTTGACATGCTCTGTGAGTGAAAGATGGGAAAATGAATGAGTTTGTTTGAGAAGAACACCCAAAAATATGAGGAGGTCTGTATGTGTTTGTCTGACATGTCTCTGGTGTGTGTGTGTGTGCGAGAGAGAGATAATCCGTTGAAAAGCGCTGACCCTGAGCGCAGTGTTTCGTCTTACGGCGTGTGGGTGGCTTTAGTTACTCGTAATCATTTTGTCTCTCACTTAGAAAGGATCTGCCAGCCACTTTGCATTGGTGACCTTCATCCTTTGAAAATTGCTGTAGCAAACGAGAACGCGTTCAGAATTATTCCTCTGCAAAGAAAGATAATACTCATTCTAAATTCCAACTCTGGCTTTTTTATTTCCCATTATGTCAGGATGAGTGGTTCTCCAACAAAAAGGAGCTCTGTGAATGTTTTGTACAGGATGCGTTTTAGTTACGCACAAAATAAAATTAAATGTTTACAATTTGCTGTCAGACTTTGATTAACTGCTGCTACATGAATGCCAGCATATATTTTGGCTTTTGTAATCACTGAACAGTGAAACCCAGGATGGATCAGCGGTCAGCTGAAACACATGGAGCCAATTTCCCTAAAGCGGATTAGGCGGAGTCTTGGAGAACTTTCGCTGTCAGTAGTGATTATTCTTGGTGAAATCTTTTAGTCTGAGACTAAACATGATCTGCGTTCAGGAAAGCAGCCATGTTCCTGTGAATTTGGCTCTGGAGATGCTGACTCCTTTAGTTGTCTTCTCTTTGGAATGAATATATGTTGTGCACATAATTGTTTATTGATCTATTTGGTTATTTTTTAATCAAAAAGAAGCTATAGACACTATATGTGGTGGTTCTGTTGAGCGTCTGTTAAAAAAATAAAATTAATATTATTGTTAATACAGTATATAGTTTTTTAGTAGACTTTTTTTTCCAGTCAGTATGTGTTCCTTAAAACTTGGACAAATATATTATTTTTATTGTCTTTGTTATTATTATTATAGTCTATATATTTATTGTCTTTGTTATTATTAACTTAGTCAAATATGTATGTGTGTGTGTGTGTGTGTGTGTGTGTGTGTGTATATATATATATATATGTATATATATATATATATATATATACTTCTAACTTTTTACATATGTGTGTGTGAGACAACTTATTCCAGCAGTAATGAAATTATAGTTATTAGAATATAATTAGGGATAATTATTATTTTTACTATCTATTGCTTACTTTTTTATTATAATAATAGTAGTCATTATAAATTAATCCATCATGTATGCAATAATAATTATTAGGAACATAGGTATAATTGTTATTTTATCAATTATTATTTAGAAAATGCAACATATGCAGAGGCTGTTGTGAATGACAGATGTTCTGTAGTGATCCATGACGTTTTTGCTGGTGGATCTGGTCTTACATTATTGCCACTTTCTTTTATAAAACATCTGTATCTGTTTATTGGTGTTACTGCGTTTTAATTGATTGTCTGTGTATTGAATAGATGTGATCTTTTTATCAGGTTAGGTAAACCTATTTATCAATGTCCACTAGGTGATGCTGTCCACCTGATCATCCAGCAAACTCTTACCTGATAGTTCAGCCTGATGTTTACTGTTGGTGATTGATTTACTGCTTTATTTTGCATGGCAGTGTAGAGAACGTGTGCTTTAGTTACTGATGTGGCAATGACATCCAGATGTGATGAGGATGTCTGTTTCTCCACATACACTCACACATTTCTGTGGCTGTTCTAGGCATTCATTTCCTTTCTCATGGGAAGGGCACGAAAATTGACAGGGAGAGCCGAGAGATGCTCAAATTTCTTTCTGTTTCTGCCAATGCGTGCATGCTGAGCTCATGAGGACTAGCAAAAGTTCATCAAGAACCTCATGATGTTTACCATATGTGCATTTGTTCCTCAGATGACGAGACTTAAGTAAATTTGCAAAGAGTGTCTACTTTTGATATTTTCAGCATCATTAAAATGTTTAATTTATGTTTAATTTATTTTTCATCATGCTTTACTTTCAGGTGTTTTTTGTAGGATGACTCCCATACAAACGTTTTTTTTTTTTACTGGCACTCAATGAAAGGTTCAGGTGATTATACCACGATACTTGGATATAATCCATGCACTAGAAAACATTTCCAGATGGTTAAACTTAGAAATGAAAGTTCATTTGCTGATTTAAAAACATGAGGAAACTGAACTTGATAACCTTTGTTTAAACTCACAAATAGTCGAGACAATGGATATCTTGAAATGTAATTTATATAAACATGTAAACTAGAGTGCAAAATCCAAATCTTGTCATGGTAATAGCAATTAAAGAGAATAAATAAGTTCAAATGACTTAATGGGAGTGTCATGTTTTACAGTGTGGTACTGAATATTTTACCATATTCATATATCATGGAATTTGCATCGTCATGCTACAAAGAATATTAATTTTTTAAATAAAAAATAAAATTAAGGATGCTAAAACAAAATGCCTGTATATAGTTATTACTATTACTTTAAAACATTTTAATAAAACATAATATGTTTTAGTTTCATTTAATTTAGTACATTATTGTAAAATGCAGCACTGAATTTAAAATTGTTTACAGACTAATGACATTTAATAAAAATGATCATTCAATACCATTATTACCAACAATATATTGTGCATGTTTGTATTTTTTTATGGACCGTCTCTGAATAGAGGTCTATCGCAATCACATTGTGCTTTGGCAACAATAAAGAATTTATTTTCTGTATTTTTTTTTTAATGTAAGCTGTGAAATGAAACGTTTTGACTTTTTTTTTTATTCAGCCTTTGCTCAGCTCAGCTATAGCTATGAGAAGCAATATATCTTGGTGGTGTGTTTTATTGTGCCATCTGTATTTGTGCTTTTGTCTCTCCTCCGATTGGATTTGAGCAGCTTTTGTGAAGAGGCTGGCAAAGTGTTTATCTTCCTGCTACAGGAAACGCTGAGTCACCTCTGTCGCTATCATGTTTATGAGCTTTTATTTTTTGCTTTTCTTATTGCATGTGTAGCGTTAGGTCTCGGTCCTAATTCTATACTTATCTTCACACACTTAACCCATCCACTTCAAACAAGGACAAAATTGATCTATTAACTGATCTCTAACCATCTAAATCAGATATGGTTCTACACCAGTGACCATATGGAACAGAAGCATTTGGATTTATTTTCTAGTGTTTACTACCCAGAATTCTCAGCACATACCTTACATCTCTTACCTGCTGGCCTCTTAACAGCAAACTCTCTGAGCATCAGGACAGCACTGAAGATTAGGCCTCTTCATCTCATTCCATCTGCACTCCAGAGTCATTAGATTATCAGCTAAACCATTAAAACCACTTTTCTGGAATCAGATGAGACCGTGTCCTTGGCAATAAAGGATTCCCTTGGGAATCATTATTTGCAGTGTTAATTTTATCAGAAGCAAGACTTGATTTGCATCTTGCACATAAAGCATAATAATATAAGTACCAGTATATGTTATATATATCTCAGTTAAAAATTAGTGTTTTAAATTATGGTTTCACAGGTGTGTATAATGAAATACAAAAGAAATGTTGTGAAATATAGTAAAGAATATCAAAGTGTGACACGTCATTTGATCATCTTTTCTTCTAATAGTAGTTTTCATTACAATAAGTTATGTAGATTATTGTTTTATTGTATATTTTGTTTTTTAGTATGATACCCTGATACAGTTTATCTATATTTTTTGAAACATTGCAGTCAATAGTTGTCCGTTTTGATTCACTTTAATTCATCTTTCTACTACCTCTAGGGCAGTGGTTCTTAACCTGGGTTCGATCGAACCCCAGGGGTTCGGTGAGTCAGTCTTCGGTGGAGCAGTGGTCCCCAAAAAAGACGGCTAAACCCTGTCATTAATATACGAGCGCAAAACTGATGTTTGCGCGCGTGTAAATTACATCCGCGAGCGGAAAACACAGCTACACGCGTAAATACGGGTACCCGCGAGCTCATTTTAATCACTCACTCACGCGTGATATCTAATCTGGGCGCACGCGCGAACATTCGCCCGCTCAAGACTGCTGTTTTTGCTCGCGCGAGCACTTTTATTTTTGTCAGTCGTGGGGCGGGGCTTGCTCTTGTAATTGTAATATAAAATGTCATTGGTTAGTTCCCTTTTCTCCAGAGGTCAGTTGTGATTGGACGCCTGTCAATCTAGAGCTGAGGGAAAAATATTTATGGAAACCCATTTCTGCCACAGTTGAGAAAAAAACATTAAGTCGAAATATGGACTTAGTATCTCGACGAGAAACGAGAACGAGAAACTTTCTTGAAATAATGACTTAACTTCTCGTGCTTCTCCGCATGGTCAAAGCGTGTAAATGCAAGATCACAGCAAACATGACACTTTGTGTAAAACGGCTGTTAAAGTCAGTGTGTTAATCAATGATATAATTAGAGAACATGAATGATAAATCATCAGTATATGAGAGGGGATTCCATAGTATATAGTATTTTATTCATTTGTATTTTTGTGTATGAACAAGCAGCAGCACAGTGATCCATGGATTTTAAACAGAGGAATTACAGACTGATGTATTATAGTGTTGTATAATATTGTATTATAGTGACTCTTTATGATGAACCTGTACATCAAAGAGCATCTGCGAAATATGGTAACCGCCCTGCTTCTGTTCCATTTCCACGCCTTCCTATGCGCATGGAAAAGTGTGCAAAATAGACTGATAATTTATGATTGATGTTACTATAGAATGCATCTTATATATTACACAGACTTTAACTAAGACTGCTGTTCTTGTTGCATTAAAAATGCATGATTAACGTTATATTTATTCGTTAAGTTTAAGTGTAATAATACTATTGCGAATTTCGCGGATGCTCTTTGATGTGCAGGTTCATCATAAAGAGTCACTATAATGACTATTATAGTGACTCTTGACTCCCCCCCCCCAGTACCGGGGGTTCGGGCGCGATGGGCCTCGGGGTTCGGTGAATGCGCATATGAAAAAGGTGGGGTTCAGTACTTCCAAAAAGGTTAAGAACCACTGCTCTAGGGCTATACAGTTATGAATTACGGTATATAATATATGATGCTGTAATACCTGAATCGTTGTACCTTATATTTTTCAGTGCTGAAAGAGAAATGAATTACACCCAATATAGTAATAGAGCCAAAAAAGTCCCTGTAAGAGTGTTGAAACGAAATGTGTGATTGGATTTTGTGATCTGAAGGCTCAGCACTAATATCAGAGGAACTGTAATCTGCTAAAGTGAACCATGCAAAGCTAAAACCATAGCGAAGTTGAAGATCTACTAAAAAAGAAGACATGAAGTGAAAGTGAGGGCGAAATATCAAGTGTTAAAAGGAGATGAGTAATTATGTGTGGGAGGTCAGTCTGTCCTGTATGATGCAGCCAAAAACACCTCTACAAAAATCCAACACACAATACTACAAATCCACCCCTGCTCAAAGCTCTTCGGTTTAGAAGGACAGTTCAGTTAAGAGCAGCCCTGTATGGAAAGACATAGAAAGTCGTGATTTGACTGTTTTCTCTTAGACATATTTTCAAACAATACATGTCCTTTTGTTGTAACTCATTTTATTGGAAAACCTGTAAGACAAATGCAATTTGTATACTTTTTTATGAATATTTATTGATTTGACTAAACTAATTTATATAACATTTGAAATATATCAAATCATTGGAATAGAAATTACTAATTACAACCACATCTAATCATGTTCATTCTATTTCTCATCTCATATTTAAAATGTTCTGTTTATTAAAAACCCTGATAAAAATGCTACACATTCCACATGTACAGCACAAACAATATCAGCAAATAATAATCATATATATTTCTTGACCAGTAAATCGGCATTTTCTAATAATTTCTGATCTTGAATCACTGAAAACTAGAGTAAAGGAGCTTTGCCATCACATGAAAAAAAAACACTTTTAAATATATTTAAATGTACAAAAAAAAAACATTATTTATAAAAAATATGGATGTTCTGTTCAAAAACAAAGAAAAACTCTTACTGACACAATCTTTTCTTACCCAAAGTTTTAAACAATAGTGTAAATTATATATTTAGGTATATATTATTATTTGTCATTGAAGGCCACATAACAGTTTTAATTTGAATATCATTATTATCAGCTTCCAAGGCCAATGAGAGAGAAAAATTATGAATGTTGAATAAACGCTTTAGAAATTTGGCATTGAAACTTTTAGATTAACACAAACTTGCAGCCAACCAGTAAACAAAAAGTGTTCATATTATTTTGTTCCAATGGAAAACGAGAACAATTTAAAAAAAATACACTTTATATAGTCAGAATGACAAACGCTCTTGCTTTCACTGCCATACAGAAAGCTGACAGAAACACTGAAGTAAACATTTGTTGCTATAAAAACTGTTATTCAGTCGATTCGAGCCGCATTGGTAAAAAAAACAGCACCGGTGGGCAACTGCGTGACACATTGACTCTTGAGAACACAAGGTGTGATTAGAACCTTAGCGTGTCACGTGATCAACTGCTAGTTCAAGCTTTGGCGCATTGGCTGGTCAGACCTCAGCACTCGTTGTATATAACAAATATTCCGCGTTCTAGCAAAAAATAATACATTTATAGTTTGTAAAATGCACACTGATGTTGATGCAAGTGGCAGTAATAATCCTTTCAATAATAAATTGAGCTGGTGTTTCATTCATATCAGATACACATTGCATAGGTAACTATAAAGTTTGCTCTATTCTTCTCCCACTTCACCGTTCACATACTGTCACGTAGCCTATTTCGGGAGAAATGTATGAATTTACGTGTTGTAAATCGGATTGATCAGATTCAGTGAATTGCGGCACAAATTAACATGTTAACAAATTAACATTGTGGACAAAACACGTTCACTTCTACATATGAGGAAAAAAATTAATAATAGATATACATCTGTCATACAGTGCTTTTGTGGCTGCGGTGTGTCACGTGACCAAGCATGAAGCGTCGCCATGGAAATAATAAGGCAACAAGATGTAAAACAATGGTCGTCTAAAAAATAAAAATAAAAACTCAGGGTAAACTAGAATATTATAAATTTAGGTGTGAAAGGGAACACTCTCCAAATGCTCGACAGTAAATGACCGCATCCGCGTGCTGGCGCTACTGACAACATGACAAACGCTTCTGGAACGTTCGCTTTTGTACATCAAAGAATACAAAATTGTTCTAATTTTTCTGACCTTTTTCTTTTGTGTGTAGTCACGAGTTTCAGCCTTTGATGTAAACTCACATTAAAACTAAAGATAGGCTAGCTAGTTGGCTTGGATACTAATGTAGTTATATTGCCATCTTTATGGTTAGCGTTCTTTGTGTAAACGAGCAATGGCCCTTAACTTTCTTTAACTATACTTTTAAATTGAACTAATCAGAACAAAAATGTCCCAACAAGCATTGCAATATCAAAGCCTTTGTCTTTGGGAACCGTTTTTGCTTTCCCTGTCAGAAAACAATTTAACATTTTCAAAACTATCAATTAGAATGATTTTTAAGCTTATAATACTAAATGATAGTTTTGAAAATGTAAAAATGCAGAATGTTTTCTGTGATGTTTAGTTTTATGGTGTGGTTAGGGGAGAGAATATACTTTTTTTACAGTATAAAAATCATTAGGCCTATATCCATGGAATGTCCCTATTAAACATGAAAACACAAGGTGTCTCTCTCTCTATGTGTGTGTGTGTTTTCTGCGTGTGTGAGTGTGTTTTCTGCAGCATCATGTCGACATGGAGTCATTATGACTTACAAATCATGGACTTAGCTGGACAAAATAATCACCTAATTTCGCCTTTAATAGACAAGATTGTCATTGAATTAAATAATAGTTCATTTAATTTTTACAGTCTTACAGAACCATATAACCAATTACATTGCGTTACAAATGGCATGTACATAGTTCATATGAAAACAACAAATGACAATATACATGTAGATCAATATACATGTGGTCATGGGCAATATTAATGTTCCAATATTTAATCTATAGTATGTACATAAAGTTAGTATGTGGTAAATTAACAAAGCACTGCCTAATTGAACTCTGATAAGATTTGATTATAATTTTGGCAGTTTAATTCAAAACCTTTCTTAAAAATCTGACACATTGTACACTTTTACATTTAACAGCTGACAAACAAATAGAGTATGTACATATTTTAAATAATATTTCTCAGTTGTGTAATTACACTGTAACAACAGCACATTAAAATAAAGTGTGTCCAAAATCTGATTGTTACAGCTAAACATACAGGCAGAAGATGAAGGTTCAACTGATGACTCTGGCTTTGTCCCAATTCCCGCACTACCAATGCTTATTAACATGCAGGATTAAATTTAGGGCATTCCTAAGTGTGTAAAAAAAATAGGATGCCAGAAACCTGGGAAATGTACTATTTCCACAGAAGCTTTTTATTTTGATATGGATGCATCTAAAACTGCATGCATGAATTTTAAGGGGTATAACTTTTTTTAAGATGACATAGTTACACGTTATATGTACTTACTATAGTAATAACAGTAAATTATGCATAGTTACAATTAACTAAACCTAACTTTAATTATATAGTAAGTACAGGTAGTTGATACATTTTACTCTAAATTTCACCCTAAAATCAAGTGTAACCGAATTAGATTACATGGTAGTTTGGCCAAATAATAGGGCACTTTTTGCACATGTACCCAGAAGTACTTTCTCATCTCTCAAAGTTTTAGTATACTTTTAGTAAGCATGCAAATTGGAAAAATGTGTTCATCAAAATAGGCATTTTAAACTAATGTACTAAATACAAATAAATAACCTATTGAAAATACATCATGACTGAAACACATGATGGCTTATAAAAACAGATTTAGAGAGAGAGGATGTGTCCGATGCAGAAGTGTCTGCCCCCTAGCGACCATGGCTGTAGACTGTTACTAGAAGTGCTGTTGCTACAGTAACAATCTAATGCCACGGTCACCATGGAGACAGCAAGAAAAGGGTTTGCAATGGAAACTGTAGACAAGCTCTCCTGATTGGCTCGTCAGCTACGACACGGCCCACATATCCAGCACAGGGGTTTCCAGGGCAGATGACACAGATTCCTGCTCACTGTTCTTAAAGCTGTACTAACCAGACCCACATGGACATTGCAAGGTTCTTTCAGTGGTTGATTTCTCTGTGGATGGTTGCCAGACGCCAGTAGCCATGACTGTAGACTGTTACTGTACTTTAAGGCACATTTAGCAGTAAGCAGTCTAGAGCCAAGGTATTGATGCACTGACAGGAATGCATTCCCACTTTTCGAATGTACTTTTTCCATGCATTTACTATTACACCTATTGTTTTTCTTATAGCCTTGAAAATAAAACGTTCATCAAAATATTAATGTTCAACATTTGTGATCCGTGCTTGCAGAATGAGCCGCAATGTGTACATTATCATAATGTGTTTTCACATTCTCCATTTAAAAACATTGGATTGTTGGAATCATACAAAAATGAGCGACAGCTGTTTGAAGTCGATATAGTCACCAAAGTTAATTTTGAGAAAAATAGTTAAAATTTTTTTGAAGGTTCCAAAACAAAATCACCTAGCAGCCATATCTTAAAATTACTAGTAAGTCAAAACCAAATATATATATATAGGGAAAATATGTATTCAACTTTGATTTATGAACATTAATGAAAAAACCTACATATTAAGACCCACTGTACCATACATATCTAATGTTACACATCAGATGTTTTTCCCCAACAGTTAACCAAACATTTAAGACATAACAGATAATGTTTGCAAGAATACTCACTACGACGAAATATTGAAATACTGTATTGTAATGCCAAATTATACACAAAATATCTTATTTTGCACATTTAAACTATCTAAAAATCTGTCTAAACAATAAGCAAGCATCTCAGATGGCAACTATAAATAGGAAAGCAGTTTTTCTAGTCTAGAATGACATCACCAAGAGTCCATAACGGCATGGCCCTCTTCCACAACTCTGTATTGATTGCAGTTGAGATTATCTGACTGACTCATTTCAGGATATCAGCTGCTGGTGGTTGTGATGGTAAGGGGTTATGCAAGCCTAATTCAGTAACATGCTCTGACGTCCATGCTGTTGATGTGCAGTGACAACATAAACTGATGCCCCTGTGGCCGAAAGGACAAACTGAAGTATCACTTGTTGTGACCCTGATGTCATTATGTAGTATCTTTTTTCCGGTTGCTGTTGTGTTTCTGTTTGTACAGTTCATTTCAGTGCTCAAATGATAACTAACTCTGTGAGCTTTGCATGTGCATTGACTAATTTAAGGTGCAGTCAAATCACAAAACACCATTTCATTGCAGTGGTGAGATAAAGTGGTGCTTTCACGATTGCAGTTACGCAAACTCGTGAAACACATTGAAAACAATGGACCTTTTAGATATGCTGACTAAATCTGTTTTTTAAAGGAATTGTCATTCAATAATTAACACTTTTAATATAATTTACTCATCCTTGTATTGACAAATCTTTCTGTCTTGTGAAACACTTTTTTTTTTGATAGACTAGCCTTAGATGTTAGGCAGCATTAGTCAGAATACATTCACTTTCCTTGTATGAAATAAAGCAATGAAAGTTGTATTATTATTATCATAAAGGTTTAGATTAACATGAGTTTGGGTGAACTGTCCCTTTAAGTTATGGTTGGTTTTCTGCTTGAAATCATGTGTGCTATCCATGGTGCTGATTATTTTTTCCATTGACAGATTTTTACAACTTCAAACATTTTATGTTTTGAAAATCTAATTCAGTTATTTAAGTTTTAAGGAGCTTCATATAATTAGTCCTAATTTGTCATGGTGAATGAGCAGAAGGAGGATATACCTATTAGAGAAGAAATGAGTTTAAACGTTGACGTTTTGTAGCCCTACGCGTTTGTTCTTCTCTAAAAGCAAAGTGGGTTTAAACGCCTGATTCCTGCTTATGTGCATTACCAAACCCATCCGAAGATTTCATCTTTAGCCTTTCCTCTCACACAATCCCCTGTTCGTCTAGAATGAGGGGTAATCCCTAATGATGTCAGTGAGGGGACAACGTCAAGACTGTGAATCCCAAGCCAAATTATTCTGCAAAACTCGTGGCGAGTTTTGAATGTTTTCCACATTGCTCCCACCCCCCACAGAATCTCCCACCTCCCGCATTGCGACCCCTCGTGGGACGCAAATTGGACGTCTGCGCACGCGCCGCACGCGCGCTGTCTCTTTAAAATGATCCCGACGGACTGTTGGAAACCGTCGGCGTGTGCGCAAGAATGACGCAGGATTGACTTCATCTCAAAGTACGTCACGATATTGTTAATTCAAAATTAAGAAGCTCAAGAGAGGCACAGAGCGACATTGTAGGCTCGTCGTTTTCCACTAAACGGAAGTGAGTGGTTCGAAAATGGCAAGTGACGGGCGTTCAATGACATGAATCGTGTCGCGCGGACAGCGAAAAAGAACAGCTGGACACATGCTTGCGTAATATGAACGCGTTTGAGGTTTAAGCTTCATCTTTAAAACAGAATAGTACCAGAAATGTGACATGTACCGAACAAAGTTCCCACATACATTTCTAGCAAAGCGTGCTGAACCTCGAAGATCTCATTTTTGCATAGCGACTCAAATATGCTACATTTAACACATCCAGCAGGAGTGTGACAAAATAGTCTGTGTTAGTAGAGTAATAAAACGTATGAAATCAAATGCATGACCAATTTTTACTGTAATGGCCGAAGAGAGTTCTAACCTATTTATAAAGCATGAAAAAATACATTTATGTGGAATTTGGCAAATCAAATCAAAAATATGCATCACATATACGTGACTAAATGAATCTTTGACTTTCCAAGAGACACCCTGCTTTCTGATCTGTCACTGCACATGTGCGCAAAAGTGAGTCACACTGCAGTAACTTTCAGTCGCTTTCATCCACGAAATATAACCGGGAAAACTGTTGACAGCACGAATCACAAATGTATTCAATTTCCTACAAAACCCGTGTTTAGTTTATTTGATAAGGGGTTAATAATAATAAGTAGTAGTAGTAGTATTGTAACGTTGTGTTTCATTTTAGTCGCATTTAGTTCCAAAAAGCACCTACCTCGTTTTAAAGCAGTCCAAATTCAATTCAATTAACTTCTCAGTTGGCGTCACCAAAGTATCTTTGAACTTCAGTGCGTTGTTGTTGTTGTTGTTGCCGCTGCTGATGAGAAATGATGCTGAATGACATGTGTCATGTCTTCTGCTGGAGGTATCCACTCAATCTTTTGCCGTCGATCACACTTGTGAAATTTAACGGGTTCTCCCATCTTTCGCAATTTATAGACAGCCTGTAGTGGTAGTAATGCGGATGGGAGGGGGATCTCATTCATTGAAAAACATCAGCAGCCTCGCGCTTCGGACGTGCTTCATGACGTCACCGAGGACATGGGCTGCGCGCGCTGGATAGAGAGGGTCACACGGAAAATGCGTAAAGACCTTCACGACTCGAGTTTAGAGACGATACGGAGAGTATGCTTTTTATTCCTGTTATTCACAGCGCTGACCTTGTGGGATTAGGACATCTGGGTTGTTTTTTAAAGGAGTAGTTCAGACAAAAAATAAATTGATAAATAAATCATCATTTAGTTTCCCTCATGTGTTTACAAACCTTTATGACTTTCTTCTGTGAAACACAAGTTTTTTTTTCCTTCACATTTAAAAAAATATTGGTAACTACACTTTTTAAGGGAGCATTGTCTTCCAATGTATGGACAAAAAACGTATTATATTAAAGGCGTATTATATTAAATATATTCCACTGAAGAAAGTCATGCAGGTTCAGAATGACAAATGGATGAAATTAGAATTTTTTTTAATGTTGTGTGAACTCTAATGGAATAGTTTTCTAATGTGTTTAGTGTATAACTACATCCAGGATTAAAATGTATCCTATTCATTCATATTCATGACTAAAAATTAATTTTAATAATTTGTGTGGGTGTGAAAGTAAAACATGTCTTGGTGTAACTTCCCAGAGATTGTAAGGGAGGTGACATTAAAATCTCATCGAAAAAAGAATGTTTTGAATTTTTACAGGTTGGCATAATTTATTATTCTTTCTTCTTTTTTTATCCAGTTCTGGAAAATGACATTTTAAGCATTTAAATTACTTTTGTTCTGCAAATGAAGTAAACATGCACTAGACGGATGTGTTTGACCGTAGTGCTTGCACATAACACATCGTTCCAAAAACGCGGCACTCAAGTTAAAATAAGTTAAACGTTTAAAAGTCGTTTTTCCCATTCCCCTGCCTGCTTCTAGTGTTTTTTAACACTAGAAGTGTTTATTTATCCCCTGCTCTTATATAAATCCTTAGCGTCGGTATACATTCCTGAGCGTTTAATGAAAACCACAAAAATGTGCAATATAGTTAAATATGTTGCAGATCTCTTCTCTCCATTAAAGTGGTTATTAATTATTCCAACTCAATTAGATTCAAGCAGCAGAATGACTCAATAAAATCACGCACCCAGCTATGTGAACAAAACAGTTGAAGTCAGAAGTAAAGTTACGTTTTCAAGACGTTAGTGCACTGCAGGTGTGTCAGTGTGACGGGATACCGTGTCCTGGTCATTTCGCTACCCAATTTACTTCCGTGAATAGGACACTTAATAATTGCTGCCACTCCGCACCCATTATCTCAGAAAAATGCAAAGTCCTGTCTTTTTGCGCCATTATGTAGTTTGTTGGTCTGTAGCCTATAACTGCCAGAAAAATGGATATGGGGTGTCACAAGGATTGTTGCTGATGTGTTATTTTTAAGTTAACAATACTGTCAAGAAAACTAAAATTTATGTTTTACTGCTCTTGATAGATTTATTAGCTTTATTCAAAAGAATATTATGCAGTAGCTTGCCTTCACCAAAAATGAAAACGATGAGAAATTTAAGTGGTTTTATTTTACATTTGACTGCATTAGTTTGTCCCAGACTAAAATACATGTTTCAGCTATTTTAACTGAAAGCTTGTCTTAAAATATGCCAGTGCCAAACACAAATATGCCATTGTTTTGTCTCAAAATGCAATGTTTTTTCTTAGACATGTTTATAAAAGCTACTTAAATGTCGTAATTGAATTAAGTTGAATTTGAGGATACATGGAGCAATATTTTGAGCAACGTTGCTGAGCTATGTAGTGATGTAGCCACAATAGATTTGCTCCTCTCTGATTTGTTGCTAACAACTGTCCAGTGCCCTAAGTAGTTGCCCTGTGTCTCACCTGGTTGCCTGTAGTGGCAACATTGCTTAAAAAGTTGCCCCATTTATCATCACCAAATCCTGGCTTAATCTAAGGCTAAGCCCTGTCTGTGAAACCTTTAAGCCTACTTAAAAAATAAAAATTATATATATATATATTTTTGTGCTAATATTTACATAAACATAGCCTATAAATGAGCGTAAACAATGTTGTCTAATATAAACCTTTATTTTCATTGATTTATTTGTTTATCTGTTTTATTATTTTGTAAGAAATCCCCATTAGGTTCAATGGCACCAGATGTGGGTATCCGTGCCCATATCTTATGTCATATATGATATCAGTGGAGGGCAGTGGGGGCTGGCAGGGGGCAGTATTCCCCAGAATGGAAGAAATACTTCATATAGATAGCCACCATTACCCAATTAGGAGCTTTTCAAACCAAATGCGTTTTTAAAATTATTTCTCAAATCTATCTTTCTGAACATCCTGCTTCGTCATTGAACTGTCCTGTAGCAGTAACCAGCAGTCAAATCAAGTAATCCTTTACATTTAGCTGTGAAGATTTATTCCTCCATTCTGAATTTCAAATGTTAGAGTTTAACAGCAGCTATTGGGAATTGGGAATGGCGTGTGCATGTTTCCCCAACATGCACCCTGTAGTCATGTAGTTTTGCTCACTATGATTCACCTCACACCAATTAGATTTCAGCTCTCGTCGCCAATGCCAATCCCTCGTACTTCCCCTGACACTTTCTCTCCTCTCTTGTCACTTCCACCCACACGCTCCTGATCCCACTCTCTGCTAAACATGATCACCCACACATACAACACCTCATTCACCTCTTCCCTGACACTTGGATTTATTTGCTCTAATTTGTGTCCATGTACCTTAGTTTGCAGTCTTGCGTTCACATGCTGCATGTGTTGCTGATGAATCATCTGTGATTTCCACTGATTAATCCACCTCATTTTGACATTAGGCCTCCATCAAAGTTCACATTCAGGTATATATAGATGAATACAACTTCAACTTCATTCTTTGTGGCAATAGGTGTAACAATAGAACTATATTATTATTGATCTTTTATAGATTATTATCATCATTCAAGAATATATGAGTGTGTGTGTGTGTTTGGAAAGAGAACTATAAGGACATTGTGCTCTTGAAGTAAACATTGTACCATTGTTAAGTTTGACAGGTATAAAGAGTTTCAAGATCCCTCATTTAAATAAGCAAGTTTGTCACATTAATACATGTATATAAATAAACAGTAAGTTTCTAATATATTACCGTACTTATTTTGTCTATTTTACTATTTATGCGTATAAATTAAAGGGATAGTTCACCCAAAAATGAAAATTCTGACATAATTTACTCACCTTCAAGTTGTTTGTAACCTGTATAAACTTCTTTGTTCTGTTGATCACCAGAAGATATTTTAAATAATGTAGAGGACTGAACAGTTCTAGGGCTCCATTGATCTTTTTTTAAAATTTATTCTGCTATGGAAGTCAATGGTGCCACAAAGCAACACGCACACACACACACACACACACACACACACACACACACACACACACACACACACACACACACACACACACACACACACACACACACACACTGCTTTGTAGCAGATAAAAGAGAGTAGTTAAATAGTAACCAGAAATGATATATTATTGTTTGTATGTATGCATGTGTGTGTATATATATATATATATATATATATATATATATATGTGTGTGTGTTTGTATGTACATACATACGATTAATACTTAAGATTAATTTGTTGCTTTAGGTTATAATCAGCTTCAGTTATGGCATGAACTACATGTTCAGCCAGTGGCGATTCAGAATTTAAAATAACTTGAAAGGCTCTTTCAACATTATTTATAGTCGCAATATGTATACATACCAGACCTGTTTTTTCTTATTATTATTTTAATGTCAAAGAGGACACTGCTTGTATAGTTTCATCATTCTAGTTTGCTTGAAAAACCCAGCAATCTTTAGTCCTCATTCTCTTCAGTTTTCACAGAGTTCTTCAAAGATGAGTCTCCCGTAGCTGCGATCTGATCATGTTGGGAAAACAAGGCAGAAACGCAGCATGAGCTATGCAAACTTATGAGAGAGTCATTAATAAAATATGTGCACTCTGAAGCAATCATGGTCATGGTGATCCAGAGGCACCCAGTGATTCCTGCCATCTCAGGCAGGGCATAATTAGTCTTGTGAATTAAATATGAAACAGTAGTACGTCATTGAGCACTCCTCTGAGCCTTACCTCCATCCCTCCTGATCTCCCACATTTTGCCCCAGTCTCTGCCCTACTTAAACAGCATGTTCCTTTGCCTTGGTCTCTATACCCACTCTCTTTATGTCTTTTGGTTGCCATCTCCAAAAGGACCCTGAGCAGGCATGCCTGGTTCCCCACCATGCAGCAACATCATCTGTCAGAGAGGCTCCACGAGGCTCAGCATCCACCTGCAGGGTTCTGCATCCTCCTCCCCTAACAGTCAGTCATCAGTATTCTCTTTCCATCTCTTCCTCTGTACGCTCTGTCATTCCCCCTCTTTCACTTCTCCTCAGCCGTGGCATAAATTGAGCTGCACTGAGGCATTCCTCTGACAGATATGGTGCAATCTGCCTTCTGGTGCAGAATATCCCCTCTCCATCTGTAATGTATTGACATGCGGTGTAACATGCAGACAACATGCATGACAACTGTTGAATCATTTGATATTATTCAATGGTGATGTTTTGTTAAACATGCAAGACAAAAAATTACACTGACACTAACTGATTTGTCCTGTGAAACCTGCATAAATAACTGGAAATATTGAATACTTGTATCTGAATATTGTGTGGACAAAATGTGTTAATAGCTGCAATCAGTCTATTCTTGTGCCTTATCTATTTTCTACCTTATCATTTTGAATCATACCTTGTTTGTTTGTTTTTAAATTGAAGCATTTACAGTGAAAGTAATTGGAGCCAATTTTGAAGGATTTAAAAGCAGAAATTTTAAGTTTGTAGATATGTAAAAGTACCTGAATAGATTCTGGTTAAAAGGTGTATTATTTGAACTATAAATGGTAAATTCATTTTAGGGTTTACACAGAACTTAACACAGAAAAGCATATTATTTATATCTTGATTATGTATACATTTGCAAATTGGCTCCATTCGCTTCCATCATAAAACATTTTTTTGTGTGAAAAAGTAGAAGAAATGGAGGGACACATCCATTTTGTAGTAATCAATATTATTCTACCACTTAAGCTTAACTTGTATTGAACCTCAACCATTCCTTGCAGTGTACAGATATTTAACCCTTTTTGTATATATTATTAAATCATATGAAACACTGAGATTTCTGAGAGTTCAGAACCAAGGATAACAGAATAAAATAGATCTGTTAGCTGCACTTACCTTTGGAAAGCCAGATCTTAAAAAGCCTGATGGATATTCTCATCCACAGCAAGTAACTGAAGGAGATAACGGCCATATGTCTCCATTTATATATGAAAACACATTACATGTGCCTCCAGAAGTGGCATACATCTTCCTGTATCTTTTGGCACTTTATTCAGACTTAGTCATCATGTTTTCTGTGCAAAGAGATTCTGGAAAGAATGTCATCCTGGGCTGGTGTAGGTGTTATTGGCTTGTTTCATGAAATACACAGCGCTTTCCAAAAAAACTATTAAAAAGAAACATTTTCTAATGACTCACTGCCTGACTACAAAAACTGACTGACTCACATCATTTAGTGAGTGGTGAAATGGTATGCATTAAAACACATTGACTTGATAATGTTTTATCACTATATACATCAGTGTAAACGCTACTCTGGTTAAAGAAAAGGCTTGATAGAATGCGTCACTGGCGATGTGCACTATCCAGAGAAAAAAAGTCAAGGAGCATAAAATAGAGGCAGATGCAAAGCCACATTTCAGGCTTCAGGGAAATGCGTCAGTCTTTCATCTTAACCTGTTCTCCAGGGGCCAGCGTACAGAGAAACAGGCCTGGGAAAAGCACCATGGAGTAACGAGACTTACTCCACCATGAAAACCGCTTTTATCATCTCAATTCACTCAGATCTGCTGTGTCTACAGCTCCAGTAAACAATTCAAAAGTGCTCTGTTTTAAAGTAGCAAGCCATAAATATTCATTAAACTTTACTGTTAGATACCAAATTCAGTGTTTTCTGTCATTCTATATTAAGTCATGCATGGTTACTCCATATAGGTTCATTAAGTTTAGGGATAAAATATTATAGAGAGAGATGTATATCATGTTTAAATGGATTTAGGCAAGTAGGTGTGTGTGTTCTGGATAAACTTTAAAAATGTAAAGCTCTCATCCATAATTTAAGATATTACATTTTCAGAATTCAGAGATGGATAGCATAAGATTCACATGAAAACACATTTCATACAAATAAAATTGAATAATAGCTTTATTTTTAACTGATTTCTAAGCAGTTGTCAGTTGCGTCGCTTAATTGTACCATATTTCTATTGGCTAGAAATGCTGTTGCGTTGTGGGTTTACGTATGCTGAGGTCTCTGAATGCAGCAGCAGGTTTGTGAGTCATGGATGTGCTGGAACAAACGCTTTCTTACGTAGGCAGGGAAGATACACCAGTGCTTGTTTGATTCTTTTTCTCTGTTATATGGCATATCAATCCTCCATATAAGAAGCCCATGGCTATAGCAGGAAAAACACACCCCATATGGGCTTGTGTGTTAGGTAGGGTCTTTGTCCACCCTCCACTTGTTGAGTTTTTGTCACTCCACAAATTTACAATGCTGCTCTAAACCTGCATATTCTCTCGATTTCATATCTAATTCATCCAGCCGTGACTGAATTATGGATGAGAATTTTATCTCTCTCAAGTTTCTCCAGAAACCTTTCTATTGCCAAACTGTAGATTATTTTGTATGGGTCAGAAATGCTGATCCTGATTTCAAATTATCGTTTTAGTTGTGGAAATCACACACTCTTTGCTGCAAAAACACTTTTTGCTGTCTAAAATTAGGTAATCTATTTAGGTTCCTGATCAGCTGTATCCCTGATTCCTGCATCTTAAATTTCTCTCTCCCCCTCTAAAAACACACACACACACACACACACACACACACACACACACACACACACACACACACACACACACACACACACACACACACACACTGATTGTGCTGCTGCTGTCCCCACAGAACTAATGACTCACAGGAGTGACTCATACCCTTTCTTGCCTCTATCTCACACACATCGTTGTATTATCTCCATGTTAAACCTGAGCAAAGATGGAGAAAGGCAGGGTTTTTTTCTTCTGTTTTATTTGATATTAGTTTTTTTTAAATGATCTCTCTCTTTTTGTGTTGTGTTGTTGTGCTGATGAAATAAGGCAAAGGTACTTGTGTGACAGGTAGTAACAACACATAAAATACTCTTTTTGAATTATTGTAAAAACCCCATTACCATAGCAAAAGTAATTCAGTAAAGAATCATTCTTGTGAATTTTTCTTTTTCCTTCATGAAAAAAAAAAGAAATTCTAAAGGGAAAATCGAGGACGGCTATAAACTGGCAGTGGGCATTGGTAGACTCTTGTTTGGGTGTTGCAAGAACTTTCACTTACCGGAAAACAACCTACAGGCCTCTGCAATCTATTGTCCATGCTGTGATGTGTTGACAAGTGCTCACACTCTCTCGCCAAAAATGATTGTCAAGAAATCCCAAGGAAAAACCAAGAACAGTGATATGAAGACTTGGATATCCAGGTAAGATATACTCAGATGTCGCAGTCCCTGAAATAACTGAATCATTTTTAATAGCAACATTATAAAAAAAAAATTGAGAGACATTCTATAGACCTGTTGATATTGATTATTTGACCTATTGATTCTCTTCACAGCTAGTTGTAAATAAAACATAATCTAATATTTTACCTTCAAATTTGTCTTGAAAGGTAGTCATACACACATTTTGGGTTTTCATGTTTTATGGCGACTTGCATAGACATGAGTTTTATACTGTACAAACTGTAAATTGAAAACCATAACCCCATAAACTTTTATGAGTGATTTTCCTCATGATTATAAAAAATGGTTTGTCTCCATAACGTATAGGATCACACACTTCAAAATAGGTCAGATACACACAGCATATGACTAATTTATGCTGTGAAACAAAATGTGACAATGAGGGACCATCTCTATTTTTGAGCACTAGATGTTAAATTATGACGTTCAAAGCGTTTATTTTTCTAACGTCTGGTAATTTGTGTACTAATGTCATTTATATTTATTTTTACTGCAGTTTGCCACGGTCGTCTGCTAAAATATGATTAAGGCAATAATCAATGGTGTGTTTTAAAGAAAATAAAAATACTTTAGGTTACTTCTAAGCAGGGAAAGTAGTGTTTTATAATGTGGACTAAACTAACAATAACAATTTGTCTTTTAGTCAAATTATGTTTCTTTTGCCGTGTAACAGGTTTCGTAATGACGTACGGCGCCATAAGATGGCGGTATAGGCGCGGGTAAAGGAAAAGGAAGTTTGATCCTCTCTGAGACATTTTAATGGGTCCATGAGAGTTTCTGTTATTTTTTGTTACTTAGCGGTTCAAGTTACCGCGACAGTGGAGTATTACTTCGACTCATGTGCCCAGTGTCCTACAGCATCAACACAGCGTTCTAAAATTATCATAATTTACACCTGTGGAAAAACGTGGACATGAAGAGTGCTTACTGCACACTTGGCTACCACAGAGGCAAGTGGGATATATGTTTCTTAATAAATTTGATGAAAATGAATATGTCTACCCTTGGAGACCGTAAATCACGGAGTAAAGGGAGAAGATTAATTGGTGTAGGAATTGCATGCCAAAGATATTATAATAATATAATGGTCTAAACTGCCATTGGCTGACAGTCACACCTCAAAGAGCTCATTGGTAAAACGGGTAGATATGCCAACATATCATTGGAGCATTTCCAATCCATAGCCAATCTAATATTGATCAAAACCAGATGATCTGTTTTAGATATTGGCCTCAGCAAAACTGATATTAATCCACATGTATAATAATTTGCAAGCTTATATTAGTCACCACTAATTGTGTGTAAATCATGCATGCATAGCCTCAAACATTCCTCCTGTCCTCTCTCATAAATCTGGAGCCTGGATTTGGCTGAGAAAGTGGTAGATTGGCCTTGGTTGAAATAATGTGATTCCAGCTATTTGAGGGTCACATTTTTCCAACATCATTGTCATTTTCTTTTGGCTGGAGTAGCTGGACTGACTTTGGCAGTTTCGGAAGTTGTGCAGGCCCAGGTTGTTTTCGTTGATTCTGACCCGCTGGGTCGCGGTTCTGCGGGCGTAAGGTGAGAGATCCAAGCGTGGGATTGGTCCTGTGAAAGAAGTGAGCAGTCTTTGCTGTTGAGACCCAGCAGCTTATTAACAGCATCATCTGAGTCATACTGTGGGGGTACATTAATGATGCAGCAGGGGTCAGTATTCATGCTTGACTGTTTATGATTCAGCCGATGCCCACCTTCCGATAGACCCCTGAGAGACTGCTGCTCCATTCAGAGGTGTAGTTCATTCAAAATGGAAGTTCTGTTATCATTTACGCACCCTCATGCTGTCCTAAAACCATATGCTGTTGCTTGACACATAAGGAGAAATTTTAGAATCCTTCTGCTCCTGCTTTCCATACAAGGAGAGTTTTTTGGGCTATCTTGGAATATCAATTTATAAAAAGTGACAAAAAAAGAGTCATATTTAAGTAGTTCATACAACTAGTGCTCTAGTTTGTAAGTCTGAAGTTAAATTTTTAAAAACTTTCCTCACACAAAGGTATCACATGACTTCAGAAGACCTGGAATATAGCTCACAAGTTTATAGACTACCTTTATGGTCCTTTTACAGTGTTTCTTTGAGTTTTTGGGGGGGTTGACTGATGTGGAAAGGGACCAAACCACATGTGCTAAATTGGCACCACCACCCGACAAAGTTAAATGTAGTGACATTATTGTGTAATATTAGTTTACTTCAAAATGTGGCCAATTATTGCAAAACTGGTTCCATCTGCATGCTAATTTGCATGATCTATTAAGTTATTCGCTTGATTTGTTGAGCCACTGTTAACTATCATAGACCAGCAACACATGTTGGTCTAAATATCAGATAAAATCATAGAGTGAAAAAAAGTGAGTTTTTGTGTGTGACCTTAAGTGAGCTGTGGTTTGGCTGCAGCTCCGGCATGGCTAGAGTCACGTCCCTCGGCTGAAGGACGGTGGGAATGTGGTTAGTTTGGTCGAGACCAGCTCGTAAAACTTTGCACCCTGGCACTTTCCCGCTTCCCCTGTAGACAAGGAACCAAGAGTAAGAGGGAAGCCACACAAGCACATCGTGTAGGGTGGGGGTTTCTGATATATTTTTCAGTCATACATGCAGTGCGACTCAGCTGACCCAGAGGTTGTGACCTATCCCAGCTTCCTGTGGTTTGATCGCCTTAACAAGTTTCTGTTCATCTACGGCATGTTTAGACTCTGTGCCTTCACTTAACCCCTCGACCTTTCTCAGCTGATGTGATGACTCATGTTTACTGATTGTGAAATGTCCTTTAAACAGCTCGTAAACACACATATATTGACTCTAAAATGTATATAAAAACATATCCATTTATGAAAATCATTAGATAAAAAAAACTGCAAAGCAGTTAGCAAATTGGGTTTTTATGCTTCACATTTTCTAGCAGATTTTGAAAAAAAATTGTTTATTTTGAACTAAGTGATTATTCTGTGTATATATAAATGTGTATGAATATGTAACTTTACTTGAATGTCATTTGAACAACAGGTTTTAGTCTCTTGAACATAAGTATCACAGACAGTATTCGTTCACTCTGTTTATTGTTACAGTATACAGAAACAAAAAAATGAATTATGATCGGACACACCAATTTCAAATATTTTTATTTATATTGCATATTTTTGTCACATTTGCAGCCATTTTAGTTGTAGTTTGGTGCCCTGTTCAGATATAACAAACTCAATGTGTTTGTGCTGTATGTCCTTACAACAAAAGCCACTTGTTTCCTTATTTTGTTATCTGGTAGCCTACGAATCATACATTTTCAGTTGTGACAAGTAATTTTTTTGGGTCACTGTTTTTGTAATATAGAATCAGAATCAGAAAGAGCTTTATTGCCAAGTGTGCTTGCACACACAAGGAATTTGTCTTGGTATTGAATCTTCCAGTGCACATATACAACACAACATGAGTTTACATAGCAAATAACAATACATAACATACACAGTACATGTGGTCACATGCTGGGATGACAATCACAGAAGAGCTAAAAACCGAGGCTGCCATCCGCGGCGCCATCTTGTTGTTGTAATATATATATATATATATACGAGCCAAAATATTTTTATCATATAGAAATGTATCATCTTTTATTTGAAAATTAACATTTTATCAAATTTATTTCCTTAATCTTTTAAACAACGGAGAAGAACAAGCTCAAACGTGCTTCGTAACACGAGAATAAACCTAGTTGGTTCTTGCACTTCAAGTGAACATGTTTGAGCTTCCGTTTACCACAACTGATGTGTGTGTTGATTAATGTTTATATGTGAATAAAACCCTAAATAAAAGCCCAATCTGTTCAGCATATAAAGTGATTGTGTATGAGTGAACTAAGCATTTAACAGCTCATCTATTGCTAAAATTATGGGGGGAAAAGATCAGTCAATAATAGAAAATATGTTCAATCAAATATTCAATTTCAGCAAGTGAAAAATGTATACTTATTCGTATACTTGTTCTTCAAGGAAGAAGAAGGTGGGAACCGACAGACATTTAAACATTTTAATAGCACAAAATAAACCTTAAAGTAACCAACACCAACTAAACTGCCCATGCCTATTCCTCTCTAGTCCTTCACTGTTGTTGCTCCTCCTTTTATTCCGTTCCCCGGTGAAGTGCGCAGGAGACACTCATTTTCAATCACGCCACTCGCCTCACAGCTCTCGGCCTCGGCCTGCTCCACACATGTGCATTATCCATTACATACCTTATCGTCTCAGACAGGCAGGAGGTTGAAGCGGCTCAGGCCGCCATTTTCAACCTCTTCTGTGAAAGCGATTGCGTAGTCAAGATATTAGGTAGCATGTGTTTTCCAAGAAATGCATGTATTCCCTTTACCCCCGCTTCTCCGAAATTCTACAGTGTCTTGTCCACATTATTTTTTGACAGGCATTGATGATGTGAAATTCAAATTATGTGGATTTGAAAACAGATGAAACGTACGGTAATAATTATTTATTTATTGGCCTGCAAGTATTCAGTGTGAAGTGATTGATTCCCGTGAGTGTGTTATGTCGACGGGTTTAGTTGGGATGAACTATGTTGAATTTTTGGGTAATTATCAAACATGCTGGAGACATTCGAATGCTTTTCCCGTAGTTCATTGTAGTTATTTACGGGATTAACTTTATTTTGTGGCTTAAATAAATTACATGTTATCCAGATTCTGACATGTTTGGCTTGGGATTCAGCTTTCATAAATTTGTTGACTTTTAAAAATAAAGTAAATTTTTTACTGGGAAATGAATGAGTTTGATGCACAAAGTTGAATTTAATGTCTCTTATAACAACATATATTTTATTTAAATCCATAAAAATACATATCCTGTTATACTATACTAGTAAAAAAATATTTTCTTTTTTTTCTGATGTTCCATTTATTACCCCATAGCAGATTTTGATTCATATACTGTATGTACTTAGGTTGTTTGAGAAACCCTAACTCCAAAGTATGGCACTTATAAAAGGTGATTTCTGAAGTACATGCCCTACAAACCCACACACCCTTCTTTTTTGAGTGCATTTAAATGCCAGTTCGCCAATATAATTTCGTGACAAAAGTGAACTGAAAATGCTCCAGCTGCCAGCTGATGAAACTGCTGAGCAGAGACCGTACTTACAAAAAGGCCACACAGATTTCACTAACTCTCTCTGTTCCTCCTGCTTCCGCTTACCAGTTGCTGCTGGACAGAATTAACCTGATTTTGGTTACAAAAGCAATTTCTCATGCAAAATGCGCTGGGCTAAAAATATTCAGGGAAGCATATTTTATGCACGTATGACCTTATTTCAGACATGTTGATTGTTCCTATTTGTCTCTAGTTATTCTCGCCACATTGAACTAAAACTTCTGTTTTAGGGGATGTAGAAGATTGTGTGAGATCTGCGGTTGGCTGTATTGTATGTTGAAATATCCTTGTCCTTTCAGCTAGGCAGAGGAAGGCATTTGCAATGATCAGAGTTTTAACAATCACTATACCAACAACAATAATCCGTTTCTTTAGATTCTGTGTTAATAACCTGAACTAGCCATTTAGCAAGCATACAGATGAGTCTTGCACTAAAGACATATTTTTATACTTGATTGCTATCTGTTTTTTCAGTTTAAGAAATGCAAAGATGACCCTTTTAATGGCACGTTACCCATGAAGCCAGACTCCATTTCCTTAGCCGTCAATGCTAAAGTCATCACATGTAATAAAGAGGAATGTTTGCTTTGTTTTGAAAGGATGATTTCTTATAGCAGAAGTGTTTTGTGTAAGCAAAAAAACTTGCATGGTTCTAGGGCGGCGTACCAATTCCCACTCACACTCTCTGCCATGCCCTCAAACCTTTGGAAGGCCTCCTTCCTGCAGTAAATGTCAAGGCAAGCTTTAAGAAAATATATGAATGCATAGAGCCAAATGATATGATCTAAAAGAGGCAGTGTCGCTCTTTTCATTTGTCCTATCTCTGCTCTGGAGAGGAACGTTTTGGAGAAGGCACTAATCATATCTTTCAAGAAAACAAGTGTCATTTGTATATAATTAACTTGCGCTGCCTCTTTGTTTCCACATCTGAGTGATTTGAAATTATGACTTGTTGAAGAGATATGGTTGCCGTTCATATAAAACAAAATAGTAGGCCTTTTAGAGTTTAAAATAGTTTTCATTGCATATCAAATGATTAAATCATTCTTATTCAAGCACATAGACTTTTATGTTCACGGAAAAATAAAATAAAAATAATCTACTCTGATATTTTTGTTGGTTTGAGTCAGGAAAATTATATTTATTTGTTCAATGTATTTATATCCCTTCTGTCTCGAACCATATTTTATAATATGCACTAGAGGAAATGTACTTTATGTCGCTGCAGCTGAATGATAGAATTATGTGAGAATATTAAATTATTTACCTATTAAAAATAAATAGCACTAACAATAAGTATTTAATTATGAATTTAATCTAGTCGGAGTTTAAATAAAATACTTGGTCCTGATGAAAGATTTCCCTTAATCATGTTTTTTTTTTATTGTCAGTTACAGTTTCTAAATAATATTCTGAAAATATGTTTTAACATTATACAACATAACTTCATAACAGTATATCATATCATAACTATCTAGTAGATAATGCAAAATATTATTTAAGCAATTAATTGGTCTTTAAAATAGATTTTCATGTACACTGTACAGACAGATTTGTGTACAGAGTCATTGCAACTGACAGTGTGTAATCTTGAGCAGTATAGTAATATGTCTTGCTGTATGTGGCCATGTTTTATAATTGTAACGTTTACTGAATCCAGACTTAATTATAATGTAATTATTTTAAGCAGTATTCCCTAGTATTTACATGCGTGTGTGTGTGTGTGTGTTGTGTGTGTGTGTGTGTTAGAGAGAAAATGGCAGATTGGCACATCTGTTTTTGCTACTATGGTGCAATTTGACTGATGACTTTGGCAAACACCTTGACTGACTCAGAGCTGAACAACAAAGCAGGATTGCAGACATTCTGTGATATCCATGTATGAAGAAACATTCATCATAATGCCTATGAATATCAGTTCCTCTTCTATATTTGTGTACAACCCGATCTCATGAGAAAATGTTTTGACGTGGTGGTTTTGTATGTGTGTATGGAATTCATTCATACTGAAACATGATTTTTAGCTGAAAAACATAAGCCTGACGGACACCTAAACCTAATCGCAAGTAAGACGCAAGTAAATTGTACAAAAATAGACGAACCAAAACATTAAAATAAAATTCATGATGATTCATGATAGAATGTTTCAAGGTCAGTTGCGCTAGCTTATTGATTATTTTTTCTGAAGCTTTTTTTCGTCTTGAGTTTATTTAATAGTTTAAGTTTGTTTTATTAATTTAAGTCTATCTGCTGAAAGACGGCTGAGTTCTGCTAAGCTCTGGTGCTGTGTATTTAAGCAGAATTGACCTTTATCTTGGTCACCCCTAGTGTACGTCATGGTCCGCTATCTGCCACTTTATTGGAGCAACTGAGAAGTGTGGCTGGTTGTTTTACCCAAATCAGAGTGTGTGATCTTATCTGGATATAACCCATGTCTAAGAGTGTCATACAGGCAGACAGAGTTGTTGAGTTTGTCCAGTGTCATCTCTTGAGCATTTTTATATTTTTATTATATACAATATTCCAAAAGTACATGTCTTTGAATATGTATTTGCGTAAATTCAGTGATCTTTTGATCAGTTTTGTAAATTGCCAAATTTCCATGTATGAGAACAGCCGCTTCAATGAGACAGAAGTAAAGCTTTAAATGTACATGAATAGTAGATTAAATACATAAAAACAAAATACAAATTCAAATACAGTTTTACATTTTCCAATGAAAATATTGATATTTGTCTGTGCAAAGCTCACCACAGTTGGAATGTGTTGCGAGTTGTTTTTAGCACATTTTCTCATGCACAAAATTAGTCATGTTAAATACCAAAGAATGTTTTAAATAGGTCTGCTAATTTTTGTTCTCTGACTATTTGTTTTGTTAAGTAATCTACATTATATTTTTTATAAATAATTCCAAATTACTGTATTTTTGTTTAACTAAAATAATTATTTAACAAGATAATAACAGTAATAATATTTTTTGTCTTTTAAAAATAAATATTACAGGAAAAAAAGTGCATCATTAATGATTATTTTAATGGCTGTTGAATATATTAATATGGCCATCAATGCAGATTATTATACATTAGAGCAGGCTCAGTTTTATACATGTACTGTATGTATGAGTTTGAAGTGCCCTGTTAGGTGGACAAGGACATCAGATCCTTAATTCTGAGGTCACTGTACAGTAATAGGGTTGGGTATTTGAATTATAGCGATTCCGATTCAGCTTATCCATTCCGATTCTTATTAATTCCCAGCTTTGAAGCCAAAGATTTAGATATAAAACCTATTTATTTAAAACCTTATGTGTTTTTTTGTCTTTTTGCAAAACATTCTGTTGCAGTTGAATACCATGAACAAACGTCAGCAGCCTTTTGCCTGGTTTTAACAAAAAATACCACAGCAACTAATATAAATTTCAACAGTCAGTACTACAATAAGAACAAGTAATCAAATGAGCAATAGCACTAATAAATACATAAAAACTGAAAAATGTTCAGAAGCAGGAATTGAAATCATGTCTTTTTATGAATAAAATATGTATTATTCCATATTAAAACTACAAAAGTTATTCAGTCAATATCAGAGAGTGATTTCTTTTTTCTTCTTTTGTTGTTTTGTTCTTCAGTTTATTTGACTGTTAACACTGTTATTTTGATATTTAATATTGTCTGTTTTTTTGCCCATTCAAGTGCAAGAAGATGCAAGGAGAACTCAATTCAGTATTTGCACATTGACTGAGAGGCAGCTTTTGTGCGATGTGGATGTGCACACAGCAAAGAAAACGAGTGCCGAACATTCTTGTGCTTGAATAAATTAATTTGATAAGCAGAATCGAAATGTGCATGTCTTATCATATCACTTTTCATGGAAATTCTGAACCGGTTCTTGATACTCAACCCTAATGAGTCATCTAAATAAAAATGTAGTGTCCCTGTCTCACACCTGTTCCAGTGTGACTTTTTGTCAGACTGTTTGTCTGACCATGTCTTTGTCTGCTGGGGCCTCCCATGGTGTTTTTCTACCACAGTCTTCCCACAGAAGGAGGACCTGAAAGTACACGCACTGGTGCAAATAGAGATGTTCTCACACCTCAACAACAGTACATACCTGTACATTTTTCATTAAAAAAAAGATTTTCACAAATTCATGTGCATGTCATCACGTATAGTGTCACATTGCTATTTGCTACTATGATAATTGCAGCATTACATTATGACTATTTCAATTAGCCTCTTTTTTTCCCTTGCCTTTAAGGTTAAGGTTGGGTATTGATACAGATTACCCCATTCGAGTACAATTCACAGTCATTTGGGTAGCTATATTTAGAGATTTCCCGATATTATTACGAGTCGTTTTGGTAGGTATATTTCATTATATCAATTTTGTCTATTAATGTAAGCCTATCTATCACGGTTATTGCAGTAAACTATACTGTGCCTAATACTAACCTGATGTAAAAAAGAACCAACTCATAATTTGAGTAATAATTTGAACTCTTTTTTGTCATTTGTTCGTGAATCAGACTATCCTGGTCATGGTGTATGTTTGTTTTCACATCAAAGACTAAAGTTTATATAGAGAAAGATGCTGCACTTTTGCTAATATTAATGGGAGAAAGTGCGATGTACAGTATGGTGGATTAAGTCCTGCCTTTGAAATAAAGGAGCCAATTACCAATTGCAGCGGCCCTTAGATGCTCCATGTTGAGACGCACGCTTAGGACTACACATTGTCATGATTTAAGTGTTTAGAGGGAAAAAAAGTATGATACAGATGTTATCAAATTTCATTAATGATTTCAAATATAGAATGTATTTTTAAGCTTTGTGAACCAGAGAGATATTCAGAGAGATACGAGCTGTATGATTGAAATAGTTGCCCTGAGAGGCGGTTCAAAGGTTGAAATGACTTGCCTTTAAGGGATTTTGTTCACGTGCAGCCCACAAGGACAAATTGATAGAAAAAAAAAGTTTCCCATTATTTTGCAGCATTCACAACTCCATGAAGGCCATGGTGCTGTAGAATCTGTGCAGAAACGCCTACTAATTTGGCGGCCTACATTATGAAAATAACAATTAAAACAATCAACAACATGGCCCAAACTATATAGTTCAATAGAATGAAATTCATCCCTATCCAATTTTATTTATAAAGCACATAATAAAACAAAATCATTGACCACAGTGCTGTACAATGTAATCAATTAAAATCACAAGAATTAATAATCATAAAGAAATATCAACACAGACCATTCAAGACTAACTCTTTATCGAAAATACCTCAACAATCATAGCTGATCAAAAGCTAATGTAAGAATATATATATATACATATGGAAAGTATTCAGACCCTCTGAAATTTTTCACTCCTTGTTATATTGCAGTAATTTGATAAAATCATTTAAGTTCATTTTTTTTCTCATTAACATACAAACAGCACCCCATATTGACAGAAAAACACAGAATTTTTGACATTTTTTCAGATTTATTAATAAAGAAAAACTGAAATATCACATGGTCCTAAGTATTTAGAACCTTTGCTCAGTATTTAATAGAAGCTTCCTTTTGGTCTAATACAGCCATGAGTCTTTTTGGGAAAGTTTTTACACCTGAATTTGGGGATCCTCTCCAGTTCTGTCAGGTTGGACTGTAAATGTTGGTGGACAGCCATGTTTAGGTCTCTCCAGAGATGCTCAAGTGTGTTTAATTCAGGGCTCTGGCTGGGCCGTTCAAGAACAGTCACGGAGTGGTTGTGAAGCAAAGGGTCTGAATACTTAGGACCATGTGATATTTCAGTTTTTCTTTTTTAATAAATCTGCAAAAATGTCAACAATTCTGTGTTTTTCTGTCAAAAAGGAACTTAAATGATTTTAGCAAATGGCTGCAATGTAACAAAAAGTGACAAATCTAAGGGGGTCTGAATACTTTCCATTCCCACTGTGTGTATGCATGTATGTATGTATGTATGTATGTGTGTGTGTGTGTGTGTGTGTGTATATATGTAGAATATATATATATATATATAGAAAGGAAAAAAATATATATATACATCTACTGTTTCTTTAATTCATTCAGAGATGATGACTCTCTCAAATGTGCTGGTAAACTCTTCCATATCCTTGTTCCAAATGCATGGTCACCTTTGGACTTTAGTTTTGATTGAAGAACATATAGGAGATTTTGTGCTTTAGATTAATAATCTCTTTGACTTTTGAAGATGAATAAGATCACCAACGTACCATGCATATATATATATATATATATATATATATATATATATATATATATATATATATATATTTTTTTTTTTTTTATATATATTTGAAATCTTAAGAATTCTATAAAGTACTGGTAATCAATGAAATGGCAGGACAGGGCTAATATGCTCCGTAGCCTTGCAGTTGTGTTTTGGACCATCTGTAATCTGTCCAAGAGAAATTATAGGACAGGAAATTCTGAATAGGTAAATGCATTGTCATACTGTAAAACAAGCATTAAGTGAAAGATAGATTTTGAGATTTTTGAGAAATTATGTATAGATCAAATCATTTGAAAACCTTTTTTTCTACTTCTTTTTTGTGTGCTCAAAAAGACAAAAATATGAGACCATATTTAACAGACAGGAAAAGAAAGTCTGAGCGGAGGTCAGATTGAGTTTCTGCACAGGAAACGGTGAATGCATCATCATGACTCACTCCAACTGCTGGAGGTGAAAGCAAGAGAGATGGGTATCGGTGGGCAGGGAGTTATCATCACTCTGTTGCCATAGTTACCGCTGCTCGTCAGCGCTCGCAACATGCGCATGCACACACACACACGCAGTCCCCGTGTGGGAACGGTTCTGGTAGAACAAAGTCGGTGTGCTTTTCTGAGGTGTGTGGTGTCCTCAGCTATGTTGAGTGAGTTTTCTTAGAAAGGGCTGCGGTGGGATGACGTGCGTCCGTATGTGCTTCATTCAGACCAGTGTATTGTGCTTTTTCCTCATCGTTGTAGTGGGCTGTGAGCTCTGCTGGGGGGATTTATTTTTATGCAAAAATTAAATGACTTCTGTGTATTTAGTTATCAGACGCTTCTCAGAAAAAGACAAAAAAAAGATTGCGACTAAATGCTATTCATGTCCAAATCACAAGCAGAATCTCTTATGAGTCAATGAAAAGAATCCAGGACATACGTATTTTCGAATTTGGTCGAATGTTCTACAGCGGTCACTGTCTGCTGTCCAAACTCAACCGGGTTTTTGGTCTGATTCTAAATAAACCAAGAACCGTTATTGTGATGTATAACTTTACTTTTTGAGAATTACATCATTCTTTTTTTACTGAGGTTTAACTGATATTTAAAGATGCATATAGTTTTGTTGGGCTGAGGGAATCCCATTAGAGGAATTAGCAGGTGATTCGTTTGATAAACAACCTGGCGCTCGTTATTAACAAAGGGCTTATGTATACACCCCACTTATGTGTGTATAATATGGAGAAACACTCTTATCTCTTTGTTAGTACTTGAGGTGATTTATGGCTGATGAGTAGGTGCTACTGTACCCAGCCAAAGCACTTACTGCACTGTAATCTTCTGTTCTGGGTCACAGCCATTAAAAACCTGTATTTATGTGTGAGGTTCACATTGACTGTGGCTGCTATTAGTCATTTCTGGATCGCCGAGGTACCTGACTACTGACTTGTAAAGCTTCACTGGTTTTGGCAAGGGTTCAGTGCCCACTTCTTCTCTCTGGTTTATATAAAGTAAGCCTGACACAGATGAGGATCGTGAGGGTGGTCCAATCGTTAAACAGAGCTAAAACAGCACCCAGAGACTTCCTTTCATCAAACCCGGGATATATTACTGAGAAGCACACTTATGATTCATTTCAGTTATTAGGGCCATTTAATAACGTGCCATATTCTTATTTTTATGATGCTTTACATTTTTATGTATTTGTTTTGGCTTATTTACAGGACAGTAGTTTATAGAGTAGATTGAGGGAGAATAGGATTGAGAAATGAACTGGGCCTCGTTTTTCACCTTTTGCTGTTATAATATTTGTACGTTTGTCCATGCAAGTATTTTTTGGGTGTTTATTCTGCTTACTGACTGATTTCAACAGATGCTATGGTATTGTATTAATACAATTTCAAAATTACTAGTAAGAGAATACAGTTTGTTTGTTTTTTCAAAGGGTTGATGCTATAGTCGAACAGACGAGAGTAGAATCGCGAGTGACTAATGTAACAGTGAGATTTCTTCATATACATGCATCAATCCCGACTGATCAATAATGTTGTTCTTCGGTGAAACATTTTGTATACTATATTGACCATTTAATTTGTTGATTGGTTTTGGTGGTTACCAGTAGAAGGAAACCCAAATCAATAATTCATGTTTATTTGTTGTTTTACATGTTGTATGGAATAATGTACAGTTAGATGATCGTTCACACAAAATAAACCATTTACATTTATGCATGTACATATTGATATTCTAATCAGTTATTGTTTTCCCTGGGAATCGAACCCATGACATTGGCGTTGTAAACAATGCTCTACTGTTTGAGCTACAGGAAAGCTTAGGGTGATTTTATACCATATGATATGTGGGGTGAATTTTGTGACAGTTTTCTGAATTTATATCTGAAATTATTTATAGTATGTTTAATTTTAATGAAATGAATCGATCTATTTTTAAAAGCAGGAAATGCTTATCCTATGAGGATAGTCACACCTTTAATATTTACTCTATACTATATATAAGCCAAAAAACAGGAATAAACATTTCATTTGAGAGTGTCATACAAATAAGAGCATGGTCGTGTAGGTTATAAAATTGTTCTAATATTTTTAATAATATTAATTTAATCTTTAATCTCCATTAAATTTTAAATTAAATGTATAAAAAGCTGGAATTTTTTGTAACCAATGTAATATTTTCAAAAAGGCCAAATATCAATTGATTAATTGCCCTGGCAGTATTACAGCCTTTCAGTCATTTCAACTTGGGATATAATATTAAATGTTTTTTTTTATACTGATATCAAGTCAGAATAAAAAAGTTAATGTTGTGTGTATGAGTTCAAAACAGTGTTTTTTTTTTTTAGTACATGGCCTTGTATTAGTGCTGCAGATTTGGTCTCCTCCAGCAGAGAGCAGACTCTTCCTTTAGCAGAACAGCCTAGCGCCGTGTCTGTCTTCACCACGGACCTCCATGCTTCAGCGCTCTGCCGGTTGGCTAAGTCACTGTTGCATGAGTTTCTGACACTTTCATTTAACACCGTACACTGACACTCAACATCTTGCGCTCCCTCTCTCTCTCTTTCCTCCAGCATGCCTGAACGCCTGTGTGGCTGCTGCGTCGGGTGTGTGGTGGTGACTGTCACTGAGCTCCGCCGACCAATAGCACAACTGAATTAAAGGCCAGCGTGGGCCGAGAGGCCATGAGAAAAACTCAACCCTCCTCACCCTCAAACCCAGCTGCCTTCTGCTGCGCTCGCTCTGAGCGCCGCTCCGACACACACAGCAATAACATTTAAATGGTAGATTCTTGATATGAACCTTTTCCTCTCTGGCCCACCAAAGTGGCTGTTTTTCTTTTTTTCTTCTTTTTGAAGTTCTCTAAATCCTGCGCATACACATTAAAAACAGAAAATGCCATGTCTTATTGCTCTGTTTTAACCGATGGCTTCTGTTCTCACACATTCACACTGGAAGTCCCTTTTCCCTTTGACTCAGCAGGGCCACAATTCAGTTCAGTTCCAATCAGTCCAGTTTTAAGACAGTGCCAATACTTCAATTCCCTGGTGAGATATTAATGTGTAAATGTGCATTTCTTGCATTTGTTATGTGTCAAATAAGGTTTCTTTCTGAGTGTGATACTTTCTAGTTGCCCGTGTTTGTGCGCGGTTGTGCCATGACCTCAATGTGAACTTTTCACCCTGTGTGCGAAGTGTGAACTTGCTGCCACAGCAAGCAGAAGTGAAACCTGTGTGGGTTTCTGGGCTGCCTGTTTGTACCCACGCTGAATTGTGCGCCACACGTTAAGTCCTGTGATGCTGTTTTCGCTTTATCTCGGTTTTTTTTCTCTCTCTCTCTCTTTCTCTCTATCTCTCTTAGAGTCGTATGATGTACTGCGGTCGCACATATCGGGCCAACCGCACCATCAGGCTTACACACTTTAACACGGGCAGGTCGGCACGTACGCGCCCGTCTTTAAACACGTACCACACAGCACCCAGCTACCTGTCTCCAGCCTCTCACACACATGCACATACGTTTGCAACCTAGCTTGTGCTGTAAACTCAGCTCAGAATACAACCGTGAGAAAACTGCATTCTCAGCTCACATTTGTATTTATAGCGAGGCCGGAAGCTTGTTCGCGTTGTTGTGCCCTGTGTAACATTTGGGTTTATCGCCAAGCTTTTTGCTCTGGCCTTTTTAATTGTTAATGCTAACATTTTTTTATTATATATATTTTTTATAGTCTTTTTTTTAAACTTTCTGAGAATGTCATTTTTTTTCCTCAGGAGTTTTAATCTTCAAAAAGCATCATATAATTGTTCGATTTGATTTAGTGTATATCTTTGAATGCATGTTACAATGAACTATGAATTTATGCATGAATTCATTTTTTTTATGTAATCACAATGCCATAACTCGACCTTTCAGTGAAAATGTCAGACTTCTCTCTGTTGACATATGCATGACTCCAATCCTTTTTTCAGCTTAAACTCTTCCGCTACATGCTCGTATTCATCTTCCATTTTTGAGTTTTGTGTCCACGTCTCAAATTCCAATCAAGAACTACCGGTAACCAATAGAACCGTCTCCCACTGCTTGTTCCCCCTGTTTTGGTGATCCGTTACACTCAGATGTATATCACAATACGGAAGAAAAGATCTTCCATTACTTCTGTTTCATTGCAACTTTAGCATATTATAGCTTTGCGTGATGAACAAACAGAAATTTAAGTGATTATTCGCATTATTCCAGTGAACAGTTGACCAAAATGCTAGATTCTTATAGTCTTGAACTCAAGAACCGGGTCAGTCAAATTTATAAATGAATTTGTCTGCTGGGAACTGCATAAACGGATTCTTTGGAAAAATCTGATTCAAAAGAAGGATTGTTCATGAACCAGGCCATGCTATTTCTCTCATGAATTTGACAAGGATACTGTAGCTTGAGTGGATGTCAAGATTTCAGTAAAAAACAAGTGAGACACTTTTATGATTGTTATGATATGTTTGTTTGTTTTTATTTTTGGAGCTTTACATACCAAGTCACTGTCATAACATTGAAAATAGAGACACAATTAGGGTGAGTAAATTTGAAACAACATGAGGGTGAGTAAATGCTGATCAGAATGTTCATTTTAGATTGAACTATCCCTTTAACATTCAAATCAGCAAGTGACATTTTGGAGTGTTTAATTTTTTCGTTGCTGTATTGCTTCCCATATTCAGACGTGATCGTTTTCATTGTGTCAGCATTCAGCTTTCATTGGGCCTCTTCTTACAGTTGAGAATATCAGAGTGTGAGAAAGAGAGAACTTGAGAGTACTAGAGTGAGTAAGCAGGGGTATTTTTTTGTTGTGGCAGAATTTTTTTCCCCGTAAGAATGTTTTTTTCCGTTTTTTCTTTTTTTTTCTTCTTAGTGCGAACTTTGATGCAAAGGACACCAGATTATGAGTGTGTGTGTGTGTGTGAAAGAGAGATAGGGAGGAAGTTCATTGCTGTCCTTTCTCTGTGCACAGTGGAGCTGAGCATGATTCACTGATGAAGTTTCCAGTGTGGGGCCATGACAGAGTTGCTGCCAATATCAACGCCCCCCTCCTCTCCTCCTGACTGTGGGAGTGAAGCATGCTGGGAGACAGCAGGACTGTTTATGTGGGTGGCAGTGCCCAGGGGCCAACTCTGTGAGATCTAATGCATGTTATTCAGTTCAGTGTCACCAGGGAGTTTCGGGGTAGGGCCGTGAGTGTGCGTGTGAATGTGTGCTGAGGGGGCTGCGGTGGTCTGCGCTCTGTGTACAAAGGCGGCAGATCCTCTCTGACAGATGCCACAGTCCAGGCCCTCATCACAGGAAGTCATTCATATTGCTATTTGCTTATCACAGGCACTCTGTGGTCTCCTCTGGGCTGGAGTTAACCTTCTGCTTGACAGGACGCAAGCAGCACTTCCTATCATGTTGCAGCTGTACCTGCCTCTCCTTTCCCAGAATCCTGAGCCGTCTCATAACTCAACCGTTCTAATTGGCTGTCAGTGTTTTCCCTTAACCAAACCCACTTCTCATGAACACTGCTCAAGTTTAATGGGTTCTAACAGACTTTGAGTGTCATATATAGTGAGAGATGGACTTACACGAGAAGTACACGTGGATGAAAGAACGACAATTCGACACATTACGTGTAATAAAATGAATGTTAAAGTCATTTGATATTGTACTGGTTCCTGTTACTGAGCGTTTAACTTCTGTGTGTAATTTATCCCACTTTTTTGTGCCGTGGATATTAATGATACCTCAAATCATGGGACTGGAAATGTGCTATTGTTTTCTAGCCTGTCATCGTTACAATTTTGTCTGGTGGAACATAAATGTCTGTTCCATTTCCCAGGGAAAGCAAGAACTGATTTGAATGTCAATGTGTTAAATGTAACAAAACTTAAGGACCATAATATCAGTGACACTGTTGTTTGCTTGGGCCAGTACTAATTTGTAAATCCATTGCAAACACCCAGAACATGCTGAAAAATATTTTGAAGTTGGACCATAGCAATGCCCTAAAATTCTCCTAGTGTTTTTTCAGCATGTTACTAGGATGTTCCCCTTGGCAGAAATATAGTTTAAAACATGTTTAAAACTTCTTAAAGTTATAGAACACCTGCCGCATATCAATTCCCTAATACTACACAGAATACCCTAACAATAACTATTGCCTAGAACACCTTATAATAATAATAATGATAATTCATTACATTTATATAGCGCTTTATCATAGACACTCAAAGCGCTTACATGGAAGGGGGAATCTCCTCAACCGCCATTAGCAGCCATAACCGACGGCAGCCATATTGCGCCAGAACGCTCACCACACACCAGCTTATTGGTGGAGAGGAGACAGAGTGATGAAACAATCAGAGAATGGGGATGATTAGAAAGCATGATGGGCAAATTTGGCTAGGATGCCGGGGTTACACCCCTACTCTTTACGAAGGACATCCTGGGATTTTTAATGACCACAGAGAGTCAGGACCTCGGTTTACCGTCTCATCCGAAGGACGGTGCTTGTTGCAGTACAGCGTCCCCGTCACTATACTGGGGCATTAGGACCCACACAGACCGCAGGGTGAGCACCTTAGAAAACGTAACACTTCAAAAGACTTTTGCATCAGCATAGCAACATCCTGGCAACCACTCACAATGGTCACATTAATGCCAACATGGCGAGTATAGGATGTTCCGTATCATTCTAATGGTTGAAACATTGTTCCTCAAATACCGTAAATACTCCACAGTAAATAGACACAGTAATTTCCTTCACAGCTTTATTAGAATTTTTTAAAGGTTGTACTGTCACGTTACCCTTACACCCTCCTTCATTCACACATACAGTCTGGCCCCACCGAAGCCCATTTCCTCTTCACAGGGCATGGGAACCCTGATCTCTCTCCTCCCACAATCCCTCTCTCTTCTTCCTCTTCTCCCCATTGTGCCCTTGTCCTCTCTCTCACCTCCTCCTTATCCTCTCCATCACATCCCTGCTCTGTGGTACTCCACTGTCCTCCTCTTATAAACGTCTTTCTCTTTCTCTCACTCAATCTCGTGTTCTCTCTCCCTCTCTTGATTTCCTGCCTCCCTTTGTCCATCTGTGCCCAATTTACCCTGAGCTGGGTCTGTTTTTTTCTCGATAATTTGTTTTTGATTCCCCAGAATTAGAAAACCATTGTGCGCTTGCTGCCTCTTGCTCACGCGTACACACACCGGCTCACACATGCACAGTTGAACTCGAATACACACAAACCACGTACACACACATTTTTATTGTATTATTCTATAAAAGTTCCTATAAATCACTGGTTATTAATCGGCCCCAGACGGCCCTACCTCCCTCTTTCCCCCTTCTTCTCTTGCACACAAACACAGACCAGATGCATAGGAAATGGGATGGCAAGAAGGGCACCCAGGAGACAAACTGTGCTTTTTCTCTGTTTTTTTCCTCTCTTCTTCTCATTTTCTCTGTCTCTCCTCATCCTTTTTTTTTGGAGAAGCTTAATTTATGTATAAATGCCCAAACCCAAAACTCACTGAGGGACTGAAGTTTAAATTAAGGTTTAGGAGGAAAAAAAGAGATTAAATAATAAATATAAATCTTCTTGTCCTGCCAAAGATCCCGGTGTGTGGGATAAGGGTTCAACGTCCATCCTCTTTTGTTGGAAACAAACGGAGGTCTGATTTCTGGTCGCCCTGAGTTTAATGAACACACAAACAGACGCAATACAAACACACTTTTTTCCTGTTTTTTTTTCTCCTTAAACTTCACATAAACTTTGACATGGTTACTTGTATTGCTGTTAGAAGAATGTTGCTGTTGTGCGTCAGTATGATTTTGTGTAAACTTGTATCTTTAGTATCTTTACCAGACCGTGAGCAGCAGGTTGGCTTCAGGACAAAATTTATTATTTCCTCTTCATCTGCTACAGCTCTATGATCACTCCCTGATTGAGACATTGACAGGCACACCTGTCGGCTATGGCCACGTGTCTGTCAAGGCAAAAGGTTTGTAAACTGCCACAGAGGGAAAGTATAGGAGTGGAACCGGACACGTTCGTCCCAACCCCCGGTTTGTCAGTGTGAAGCCGGCTAGCACACTCCCAGTGTGCTGTTCGCTGAGAGCACGAGAAAATGTGAGAAATGTGCGCCTTGGCCGAGGGGACTGTGGGGGGAGTGCTGGTTTTCAGGCACGCAGGGACAGCCTGCAGAGTTCTGCCAAAAGCAACATGGCGTTGTGCTCATGGAACTAGAGGGGATGAAGGGAGGCTGGGCTGCAGGGCTCACCGGGGTTCCTCAGCGCTCTACCTTAGGCCCTTGCCCAGAGATAAATGGGGTGTGGAAGAACTCTTTCCCATACAGTGCAATTCAGTTAAATTCAGGAAGAGATCATTCCTCAAACACTCACAGCGCAACCCACAAAATCCACATGACTGTTTATTGTGTTTGGGCTTGTTTGGAAAATGGAGATGATCAACAATCTTGTGTGGGGTTGCCTCACAATAAGTGACAAGATATCCAACAATCAGCAATTGATTATTGGGGTTGATTTAGTTTTTGACTTTGCAAGAAAATGGCCCTACAGGACCAGGGGTCTCATTTATAAAACTGTGCGTAGGATCCCTACTAAACGTTTACGTACGTCTAAAAGTAAAAAATGGCATACGCCAAAAAATAAACACAATTTAACCATCTGGTTCACCAATTCTCTTTGTCTCCAGAATGTGCGAACGCACAGCTCAAAGTTTGCTTCAAGGTCTGCACATTCTCCCATCAAGTTTGTTTTTTATAGTTCACAACCTTTGCATGGAAACTGGCGTACGTACGTTTCCAGCCCCGTTTTGTGCGTACGCACGCTTTATAAATGAGACCCCAGGAACGGTCACCCCTGTCCTAGACAGTTTTATACAGTCTGCACGGTAAAATCGTCTCAAAGTTGCATACTTAAATTCTCCGTGTTTAGGAGCGCTGTAGTGCCTACAGTGATGTGAAAAAGAATTTGCCCCCTTCCTGATTTCTTTCTCTCTTTTTTTGCATGTTTTTCACACTTAAATGTTTCCGCTCATCAAACACATTTAAATATTACTCAAAGATAACACAATGTGATAATACAGATACAGATAATACAAAATGTAGTTTTTAAATGAAGGTTGTTAATATTAAGGGAAAAACAAAATCCAAACCTACATGGCCCTGTGTTAAATAGTGGTTGCCCCAAAACCTAATAACTGGTTGGGCCACCCTTAGCAGCAACAACTGCAATCAAGCGTTTGCGATAACTTGCAATGAATCTTTTACAGCGCTGTGGAGGAATTTTAGCCCACTCGTCTTTGCAGAATTTATGTTATTCAACCACATTCGAGGGTTTCCGAGCATGAGCTACCTTTTTAAGGTCATGCCAAAGCATCTCAATAAGATTCAGGTCAGGACTTTAAACTTCCAAAGGACTTCCAAAGTCTTAATTTTGTTTTTGTTCAGCCTTTCAGAGGTGGACTTGTGTTTTGGATCGTTGTCCTGCTGAAGGACCCACATTTGCTTCAGCTTGAGGTCATGAACAGATTCTGGACATTCTCGTTCGTGATTTTTTGGTTCCATTTATCACAACAAGTCTTCCAGGTCCTGAAGCAGCAAAACAGCCCCCGACCATCACACTACCACCACCATATTTTACTGTCGGTATGAAATTCTTTTTCTGAAATTCAAAGTAACTTTTACACCAGATGGGACACAAAACCTTCTAAAAAGTTCAACTTTTGTCTCATCTGAACACTTTTTATACACAGGGCCATGTAGGTTTGGATTTAGTGTTACATTAATAAAAACATCATTTAAAATCTGCGTTTTGTTTTTACTTGTTATCTTTGACTAATATTTAAATTTGTTTGACGATCTGAAACATTTAAGTGTGACAAACATGCAACAAATCTTGTTAATGTGCCTTTAATGGTACCACCACATATTTTATTCACAATTAACCCTTAAAAGTTTCATTATATTACTTTAAGGGTATATGCTACTACTAAAATGTACTAATATGCATTTTTTAGAGATAGTTAAGGTACAAAGCCAATATATCGTTTTGCAAATCTCTAATTGTTTTTTCTTACAAATGCTAATCTCATCTATTGTTATTTTTCAACTTAGGGTAGGATTTGTTCAGTAAGGTAAAATTGGTAGACCCGAATGAAGAATCCATACGACCCTGTCTAGCTATACTGATCACAAGCAAATAGTCCAGTAAATAGGAGGTCTTGGAAGGATCATCTTTTCTTCTAGAAACATTAAAAGCTTACTAGCACAAGGGGTTGAAGGAGGAGAGAAAACAACCCGAGGACTCCATATAAGGGCCTGTTTGGGCTCTGGCACCATTCTCCCTGTCAGTTTCTTGTGCTAGGTCTGTCCCCTTTTAATCGGGATCTACAACATGCTTTACACCCGTCTGTAGTGGAGCTAAACAGATCCCACACTTGCTGTACCCTATCACTGTTGATCATGACACACACACAAACTAACGTAATTGGCACATGCAACCACCAGAGGCTTATTGTAGCAAAGCAGACCGGCAGACATTCAGACCATTTACTGAAAATCATCACCTCTTGCTGCAGTGTGTGTGGCTGGCTCATATCTGTAGTACACCGCCCACTACCCTACAGTGCCCCGGCTGAACTCTGCATGCCCTTTTATGAGGTGATGATAAAAAAAGAAGGAAATACTGCAGAAGAAGCAGAAACCTCACTACTTCTCATTTTCCATGGCACTACCTCCCTCTTTGTTATGTGTGGTTGTTCGATGTTGAGTGTGTATGTGTGTGTGTGTCTGTTGTTCAATGGTTATTAGTCCAGGGCTGGTTGGTTTGTGGGTATTGGCCTGTGGTTTCGCTCTGAGTAGAGACAGAGTGTAAAGATGGCTGTAGACTTCTTAGCTGCCACACTGAGACATACTGGCACCAGTAGGGCAGAATTAGTTGCTCTTGCCATGCAAAACAAGGAACCAAGACTTTATGTGTGTGTGTCAGTGTGGGTTAACTTACTTTTGTACTTTTGACCACTGCCTGAACATTTGCTGCAGTCAAGAGCCGTGCTCTTCATTAACCAGATTAAATCTAGAACATTTGTATTACTGCAGCATATTGGCTTTTGTGATGCTGATGAATAGGAAAGTGTAATTAATTCAAGCCTCTCTGCATATAATCTAACCTTAAAGACCTTTAACTAGACTGCAAAACTTCTGGTCCATAATGCTTTTGTTCTGGTCAAGAAATGCTCATTTAGACTGAAACAGCCACCTAATATTCTGTGTGTACACATATCTTTATATGTATAAATTAATATGTACATTACAGATATAAAAAGTATATGTTTACACAAAACGGGCATAACATTTCAGGCTAAGACTAGTGTAACCAACATATGTTGCAACATGGTGTCCCCAGCTTCTTTAACGAGCAGTACCTCGTCAACCAGTTTCACCAAAAAGTTAATTCTGGTAGGCCAGCTTTTTTTGGTCCATGAGCTAGACCAGCCAGAACCAGTATAGACATTCATTAGGGCCTGCTAGATAAATAGTCCGCTATGTTGCCCTCTGGCCCAGATGTGAGGAGGATGCCAGCAGGATGAGCTGGCTATGAGGAGGAAACTTTGTCAAGTTTCTGGTTCTTCAGGATGAGGAGGAGGGTTCACTTCCTCCCCCTGCCTCCCTGCAGCTGGTATTGTTCTTCGGGCACTTTAACCCCCTGCTCCTCCAGTCCCAGTCGGCTCTCCATCTTCCATCCTTCCCCGGAGCTGGCAGCAGAGTCTGGGCACTCTCCACAGCATTGGCCTCAACCCCAACAGGATGTGGAGCTCAGCATTTGTGTGTGTGTGTGTGTGTGTGTGTATTTGTTCTTTTTTTTTCCCCTTCTCATTTTTTTTTTTCACTGATTTTGTGTCTTGGCTGACTTTTTTACCTCTCGAAGAATTTGGAAAGGCCATGAGATTTTTTTTTTTTTCACCATGACTTTCAGCACAGCTCTTTCTCTCTCACTCTGTGCCTGCTGCGGCTTCGCAGTAATAGATTTCATATGTTGCTGCAGTTGACATCAGTCTTAAACTATTTTACATGTGATCTGCAATATTTCCTCAGGAAATCTGTCAGATATTTATTAAGGGCTAATAAAATAAGCCTCTCTTGTTCTCTCTCTTTTCTTTCTCTTGTCCGTTTTCTTTCATTTGTTACCTTGTCCCTTCCTCTTGTAGTAGGTCTGGAAGGCGGAGTGATTGTATTATCGGAGTTACTCATGCTTTCAAAAAGCTTCTTTTTTTTAGGAAACAATTTCCTTCCATTCGTATGATGAGCTATTGGTCAGGCCTAGGGTGAGTTTGTATGTGTTTGGGTGAGGCCCTGTCCAAATCTCACTTCTGTTTCTTCCCTCCTCTTTTCATGTCTGTCACTCCCAATAGCACTCTGTTGATTTCTCAGACTGACAACACTCTTACTGCATCATACGTAACACATTCATGTAGGACTGTGGCAGTGAATCATACATTGTGATGCATATGCATAGATGACTTATTTTTACCTCATAAAAACATTTTACATTTTTCATAGAGCATTTTTCATAGAGCAACCGTACAAGTAGTTATTGAAAATACAGCGTAAAGACGCATTTTATTCTTTGAATAAGATGTAAGACTTGTTCTTAAAGTTGGTACTAAAAATAACAATGACAAATGATTTTCAATTTATTTTGTTCATACTGATTTTACTTTGTAGTGTATTTAATATTTAAATGTGTACTTAATGACATTTATAATAATTATGCAATGGTGGGTAAATTACTTTCAAATTGTAGTTGGTTACTGATTCTAAATTACATGACTAAAATTGTAGTTAGTAATGAAATTAATTACAATACACATTTAATGGAATGAAATCTAATTACTTTTTGATCATTTTAAAATCACTTTGGACCTAATTCGCTTATCACATTGACTTGATTTTTAAAAATACAAAGATAAATAAAATGTATTACATTCTTTGATATCACCAACATGAAATAGACTAAATATTACATTACTTCAGGGTTTCCCCACACTGGGGTTTGTGACGGAACTGCTGTGGGTTTGTGAGTTTAATGGAAAGTTTAATTAAATCACATGTAACACTTAATGAAAAAAATGTATCTGGCATCAGAAAACCTTGAGCTTATTTTTATCATTATTATTGACCTAACTTATTTTAAATCAAATGGTAATTTCAGCAAATATATTAGATCAAAGAGCTTCAACTGATAAAAATGGGGAATCCCAGTGTGCATGTAAATATGAAATGATGTGAATTTGTACTTTTTTATGTGTTTGAAAGACAAAAGATAATTAATGTGTTCATCAGAAGCTGATTAGCTATGTAATGTTGAGAAATCACTTAAAAGTGAAAGGATGTCTGTAAATCCATTGATCAAATGATATGGATCTCCGTTTTCAGTAATAAGCACATGACTAGTGGCTGGTCTCTGTGTGCAATTTCACAAATCTGGAAGACTTTCTGAACCTACCATATAAGTACTATTACTGATAATTATAATAATTATATTACTGCCATTGTGAGAATAGCATGTAACCATATACGTAATCAATAAAGTAATTGTAGTCTGATTATGAGTTCTTTACGATGTAATATAATCCAATTACCTAGCACCTAATCTGATTATGTAATCAGTTATTACCAATCTCTAAATGTGAATATAAAAGTTTTTTTTTATTTTTTATTATTATAATAAAATCTTTTTAACACCACATAAATTTGTCTGCAACCATGGACTTACATTTGTCAGTGTTAATACTTTTTGTTCTGTTTTTATTTTGACCTAATCTTTTTTTAATCATTTATAATATTTTTTTATTATATACATATATTATAGAATATGTTAAGTATATATTCATAGGTATCCATCCTCACATCCTGAGTATTGTCACTGTTATATATACCCATAAGCAGGCCTCGATGAATTATTCCAGGGTCACTCGCCCTGCAGGACTAGTGACCCTAAAAACTTACTCGCCCTTCACATAAAGCACTCGCCCAGCATTTTAACAGACAAAAATAGTTATTAAAGTAAAAAACACGATATACTGCAAAACCAAATATTTATTGCTTGAATGCAACAAGAACACAGAAACAATATAATTAATCTGATAGTGAATCTGAAGATCATTTTTATGGAGATAAATTTAATAAATGTACTATATACAAACAATGGGATGCAGCCACGGAGGCGTTATTTACTGGATTTTATTTTCTATATTATAACACCGATGTCCCGCAAATCAGCCCATTTCAAATGATGGAAAAACAAAATACAATCCGCATGACGCTAAATCCAACGCCGATAACAGTAACATTCACTTCGTCCAGCTCAAAGTCAAACATGCTCAATTTCAAACACAATAAGTAATAATTCTATGACGGCTTTGACAAATGTGATGTTACACGAGCAGCTGTTTCTCTGTCTGCCTCAAGCCCGGCTGATGGCCCGCCCCCGGGAGTCATTTACTCCACTGTGATTGGTTGGCCTGTACAGCTGCAGCTCGCACGAAAAAGGAACCTTTCACACACACACACACACACACACACACAACGCGGTAAAGCGCTATTCATTCAAAACTCGTGGGCCACACTTACATTAAACTTTCATATGGTCCCGCGGGCCACAAAATATCGTTTCGCGGGCCGCATGTTTGAGACCCCTGAGGTAAATACTACATTCGTGATTCGTGGTTCAAACTTTAGAACTGAATCGTATATCTGATCGCTACTAGCCCGTCGTCGATTTTCTGCTCTTGTTTGGCATATTTTACGAGTGTTATACGGCCTGAAGTTTTTTCTATGTAGTAACAGTTGAATGATAGAAAAACTGTATTGGAATCTGAAGAATCTAACTCGCCCGACAGGGCGAGTTTTATCAAATTTGTACTCGCCCGAGCCGAGCTTTCACTCGCAAATGCGAGCGGGCGAGTGGATTTGTCGAGCCCTGCCCATAAGTCATCTAATATTTTTCCAATCATAAACAAATGTGAATGATAAAAAGTGCAGTATACTGAACAACAGCCCAAAGGTCAGCGTTTTCCTTTATGATAAATAGTTAATCAAAATAGAAATCCTCCCAGTGGGTTGTTAAGTGATAATTCACCCATTTTCATAGTAAAGTTATTGCCCTTCTTTTGCACACGGACATACAGTATGTCATAAATCACATCCATTATTTGTTTTTCATGTTATTTTTCCCCCTCCTCATTGCCCGGAACAGCAGTGATGGGAAAACAAATATCAGCACTTGGCATTATGAACCTTTGAATTGCCCTTTCTCTCCTCCCATCGCTCTCTCCTTCCCTTTTATCCTGCTTCCAGCTGCACACCCATCTCGCTTCTTCTGGGGTCCCCTGGCTGCAGTACCCATAACTCACCATAAGACACAACACCCACACCAAGCCCTTACTAACCTTTATAGAACGGCCAAGGCACAGCTAGATTAGGAGAGGGGCAGGCGACTGGTGAGGTGGCAAATACTTTCTCTGTGTCTCTTCGGGCACCTGGCCAGAGCAAGGCCAAGAGACCACTCCAAGAGGGTGAGAGAGATCAAAGATCTCAAAGACTGGTAAAGCCAGACATGGCCATCAAAGCAACTGGGAAAGATATCAATGAGTAAAGAAAGTGTTAGGAAGAGATCCTAGAAGTGAGTTCATTTCTTCTGTTCAGTCCCTCAGGGTCGGATGCCTGCAAGTAAAACATGAACATGCTGGAGAGCCACTTTATAGTAGATGTTTTAATTCTAACTGAAAAAGATACTGACACTGTTTATTTTTCACGTTTAACACTTTAAATCTGCTTGTTTTTAAATTATACGTTGTATACAATGATATATGAATAAATGTAACGCAACTTTACTGGAGTGCCGAATTGCAGAGCTTGTGCAAACACATCCACATCATTATGTTAAGAAACTATCGTTTTCTCACCGCTGTCAGTTCTATTTCCTATCGTTCCAGACCGCCAGAGGCAGTGCTGTAGCACTAGTGGGAAAATCCCTCGTGCTCGCGCTTGACCGAGAATCGAATAAAAAAGTTGTCACCTCGTGACTCATGACGTGTCTTCAGCTATAAAACACCCTAACACGTCATAATCTACCTCTTTCTCATTCTCGCCTGATTGAATCGGAGTACGATAATTTGTGCAGCTTGTTGCTGAAGAGTTCTTCAGGATATCACGAGCTGTTTCGTCTTTGTCATCATTTAGGACTTTTACCTTACAACTGATATTTGATACATTGGAGAGGCTTCAAACTTCTGGCTGCCTTTAAGTTGAACGCTTCAGTAAACCTCACTCGAAAAGCCCTGGTTGCCTTGGCTTGAGAGAGAGAGAGAGAGCGCGCGCGCGTGTGTCTGTTCATCGCTCTGCAAAGTTTTTCCCTTCGGATTGAGGTGAGTATTTAACTTGATATGGATGCGCTTAGGTGCTCTACATGCCCTAACGCAATGGATATTATGGATGGCCATCACCAGTGTCCTGCGTGTCTTGGTATGGATCATCTTAACGAGGCGTTGTCTGACCCGTGTCCGGAATGCTCTATAATGCCGCTCGCGGTGCGTCGAGCGCGTCTCGCGGGCCTGGAATCCGGATCGGAAGGTTTGTTGCTGTCTTCCAGTTTTACTGCTGTTGATCGTAAGCGGAAACAAATATTTCAAACTGATAAGAAAAGTAAGAAGACTAAATCGTCGGATTTAGCGCGCAAGGTCGATCAGCTGTCTTTCGCGGTAGAATTGTTATTGCCGCTCCTGGCTAAAGCACAGCCTAATATGGACGTGCAAGAGAAAGCGCGGCCTGAATCAGCCATCGCTTTATCGCCGATCATGCATACGGCACAGGAGATAGATGTGATGTCAGTGGCTGCCTCTGACTCACTTTTTGAAGTTGCTCCAGCAGCCTCAGGTGCTGAGGAAAATTTGCCTGCCGATCAATCGCGTCACTCAGGCAGTGAGACGGTGTCTGTGAGATCGGGTGGGTCAACTTCAGTTGTTGCATCACTGGAAGGAACATTAAAAGCAATGCTGGCCCGCATTAATCTGGATCCCCCCCAAGCAGCAGTGGGTTCTGAGAATGTCTTTCTACGTCGTGCACAGAGAGCATCCTTTACAATGCCTCAGTGCAATGATTTTACATCAGTGTTAGTGTCAGCACTGCAAAATTCATCAAAGGCTACTCGTCCGGATCAGTTAGCCCCCACATTGGCTGTGATGCAGGACCCAGAAGCAGTGGGACTTGGTAGCATGCCACCCATAGAATCTAGTGTGGCTGCACTTATTGTGTCTCCCGATGAGGCACTTCGTGAAAACGTACGCTGTCCTAATGTTGAGTGCAGACGTACTGACGAACTACTGTCTCGGGCATACAATTCCACAGCAAATCTTGGCCGTGTTTCTAACTCCTTGGCGCATATGCTTGTGGCTTTACACTCATCTCTGAGTGAAGCTTCATCTGACCCATTGGTGGTGGACCTAACTGAACTTGCACTACAGGCCATGGGTGTTATCGCTAACCACTGTGGAACAGCTTTAGGGACTCTTGTGCAAGCTCGACGGCAAGTGTGGTTGGCCCAATCCTCCTTGCCAGAGGTTTGTCGGAATAATTTGAGACGGCTGCCATTGGTTCCTGGACGTGTTTTTGGCCCAGCTGCACAGGAAGCTTTGGACCGACGAGTGTCTGTCTCTGAATCTCGTTCACGTCATGTGGGGACAGCCTCAGGATCCAGGCCCCCTCCAGCAGCATCTGGTGGCCGTTATCACAATGTTGGAGTGAGACAGACGTATAGGCCTCCTCAGCATTTCCAACAACGTAATCCACAAGCTCCTCCACCCCCCAGACGTGGTGGGACTCAGATGCGTGGACATCAGTGTCGCACACGACACCCAGGCCCCCAAAAACGCCCCCCCGCCTCTACAGAAAAGCGTTCAGGGGACCGTTGACGCAGGAAGGTTGACAGTGGGCTGTTTCACAGAAAGTCACCTGGATCATTGGAGATCAATAACAACCAATCGGTGGCTGCTGACTACCCTGTCGACAGGGTACCGTATACAGTTTCGCTGTCGCCCTCCTGTTCATACTGGCGTGAGACGTACAATAGTTCACGATCCACGCCAGTCAGTGGCACTTGTGCAGGAAGTTCAGATGTTGTTACACAAGGGTGCCATAGAACTAGTCGACCCCCAAGTTCATCCCGGGGGATTTTTTTCCATTTATTTTCTGGTCGCAAAGAAAGACGGCGGGTTTCGACCGATATTAGACCTAAGAAATCTAAATCAGTTCCTAAAGTTTTTGCCATTTCGAATGCTTCGCACAACCGATGTATTGCAGGCTGTTATGCCACAAGATTGGTTCGTAACGATAGATTTGAAGGACGCCTATTTTCACGTTCCAATTGTTCCAGAACACAGGCGATTCCTTCGGTTTGCATTCATGGACCAAATATTTCAGTTCAGGGTTCTTCCGTTTGGTCTGGCTCTGGCACCAAGAGTCTTTTCCAAGTTTGTCCAGGCAGCGTTGGAGCCACTCCAAAGGTCGGGCATGAGAGTTTTGCCATACCTGGACGACTGGCTTGTTTGTGCAGCATCACCCCATCAAGCAGTGGACCAAGCACGTCATCTGTTGAAACATGTTGCGGCTTTGGGAATTGCAGTGAACTGGGACAAATGCAAGCTTGTCCCAGTGCAGTCGATCAGCTTCATAGGTCTTGTTCTCAACTCTGTCACGATGTTGGCTGTTCCAACACCAGAGAGAGTAAGGTCAATTCTGAGGACTGTAAGACGGCTTCAGGTTGGCCGCACTCAGAAATACATTGCTCTCCTGAGACTCTTGGGAAAGCTTACAGCAGCATCAACAGTAGTTCCACTGGGACTGTTGTGGCTCAGGCCTTTCCAACGTTGGATTATTCAGAAACGTCTGTGTCCAATACGAGACAAATACAAGAAGGTCAGAGTCACACGTCGTTGCATAGAAACCCTGGCTCCTTGGTCCCAGGAGTTTCTCGTCAGGGGAGTACCATTGGGACCCCCATCTGCGCAGTGGGAGGTCATAAGGACAGATGCCAGCCTTCTTGGATGGGGAGGAGTCTGGCGCAAGAGGGGAGTGAATGGCGCTTGGAGTGGGTCCCTGCGCACAGCACACATCAATGTCCTGGAGTTGACAGCAGTATATCTTACTCTTCTTCACTTTCAAACTGTTCTCAGAGGAAAACATGTTTTGGTGCGCACAGACAACAAGGTGACTGTTTTTTATATCAACCATCAGGGAGGCACAAGGTCACAGAGTTCACTTCAGGTGGCTCACAAATTGCTGCTTTGGGCCCAGGCCAACTTGCTGTCCATCCGAGCAGTGTATCTACCCGGCCGGCTCAATCAGACAGCGGACGCTCTGTCACGGGGCAGGGTGTTGCAGGGAGATTGGATGCTGCACCCCGACGTGGTACAGATGATATGGAGAACGTATGGGACCGCGGCAGTAGATGTGTTCGCGGACAGTCGGACATCTCACTGCCCTCTGTGGTTTTCTCTGATGGACGAACCAGGATCTCTGGGTCGGGATGCGTTAGCGCACGTCTGGCCAGATGTGACACTATATGCATTCCCCCCGTTACCATTGATTTGGACAACTCTGTGCCGAGTGCGCGACTGCGGCCACCGTTTGCTGCTAGTGGCTCCACATTGGCCTGCGAGGCCATGGTTTCAGACTCTGTTTCCACTGATGATAGGACCGCCTTGTCATCTGCCCAACAGACCAGACCTCCTGAGTCAGCTAGAAGGAAGACTTTGGCACCCACATCCAGAAAGACTGAAACTGTGGGTGTGGCCATTGGGCCCTCCAGGCCTCTCTTGGAGTGTTCAGAGAGGGCCTGGGACACTGTTTTGAATGCACGCGCAGCATCCACTCAAAAGTTGTATGCTAGTAAATGGAAGGTGTTCTCTGACTGGTGTACTAGCTGTGCTGTTGATCCATTACACTGCTCAGTGGGATGCATTTTGGATTTTCTGCAACATCTTTTGGAACTTGGGCGGTCTACTTCTACGCTAAAGGTATATGTGGCGGCTTTAGCAGCTCACCGATCAGAGTTTAGTGACTCTTCTCTTGGGTCTGACCGAATGATTGTTGCTTTTCTGAAAGGAGCTAATCGCCTGTGTCCTCCAAGGGCCGTGCGGAGGCCGACGTGGGACTTGGGTTTGGTACTCAATTCTTTGTGTCACCCCCCATTTGAACCATTGCTACAGTCTGACATTAAATGGTTGTCATTTAAGACTGCATTTCTCTTGGCCATTACAACGGCAAAGCGGGTAAGTGAGCTCCATGCGCTATCAGTAAGTGCCCCCTGTTTACGCTGGAGTGGTGAACTCAGTGTTTCATTGTGGCCTAACCCGGCATTTCTACCCAAGATTTTGTCTCCACAGTTCATGAACCGGCCTATTGTGTTGGCTGCACTGCCGGCTGATCAAACTGATATAAGGTTGGAGCTATGTCCAGTTAGATCTTTGAAAGCTTACATTGATAAGACTGCGGCCTGGCGCAAGACTGATCAATTGTTTGTCTGTTTTAGTGATTCACGCAAAGGTGATGCACTTTCTAAACAGAGACTGGCGCACTGGGTGACACAGGTAATCTCTCATGCATACGAGTCTGTGGGGGAACCTCCACCCTCATCTATTCACTGTCATTCAACACGTGCATTGGCGACATCTTGGGCAGCACTTAGAGGAGCGTCGCTTTCTGAAATTTGTGCTGCTGCAACTTGGAGTTCAGCCAGCACATTTTCACGTTTTTACAGCTTGAACGTGACTCCCTTGCCAGCGGTGTGTGCAGCAGTACTTTCTGCCTGCCCGGACGTTTCGCAAGAGGATTCCTCGTGACTGCGTAGGTATTCGTCTTCCACTAGTGCTACAGCACTGCCTCTGGCGGTCTGGAACGATAGGAAATAGAACGTTAGTTACGAACGTAACTGTGGTTCTATGACTAAGTGGAAGACCGCCAGAGTCTCTGGTCACTCGGTATCGCGAGAATGATCTAGAGGTAGATTATGACGTGTTAGGGTGTTTTATAGCTGAAGACACGTCATGAGTCACGAGGTGACAACTTTTTTATTCGATTCTCGGTCAAGCACGAGGGATTTTCCCACTAGTGCTACAGCACTGCCTCTGGCGGTCTTCCACTTAGTCATAGAACCACAGTTACGTTCGTAACTAACGTTTTGTTGTATGCTACTTTCAGTGTTGGGAGTAAAGCATTACAAGTAACTGTACGTAAGACATGTCATACATATCAGACATACGTACGACATACGTAATCAGATTACTTGTTTCATGTAACTAGTAAAGTAACGTATTACTTTTAAATTTACAACAAAATATCCGAGTTAGTTTTTCACAATTCCCATTTATTGACTGACAGTTCTCTTATCCCCATGTTGAGAAAAATCATAAGTGCAGAGGCGTGTGTGTATAAACATGGTTATTGTGGTTGTCAGGATTCTTCCACAGATTGGCAGGAGACATTAATAGAGTCATCAAAAAAGGTCTGTTTATTGTTGACGGATGCATTTTAGCTCAGAAAAATTAAAAATAACTAAAGAAAATAACACACAAAAGACAAAATTGACTCATAACTGAGGTTTCAGCACATTGCGTTCTGGGTCTTCGATGTTTCTCCCAGGGATCCCTCACCAGAACTCAGCCCAGACAACTGTCCTTTTAACAGGACAGACCAAGCCATTATTTAAATTACAGGGGTCTCAAACAGAGCCACATATATATCAGTTCAAATTATCAAACCCAAACAAGGACAATAAATACACAAATGAACATGCATAAATACCTTCACACATAAAATCATTCACCACAAACAATAAATGGAAATAAACAAAATACACAGGGGGAAAAAAACACTTTCCCAAAACAAACCCCAAACTACATTTCCCATAATTCCTGGCAGATCATAAAAACCATCAGGAAATTGCCGCGCCCTTTTAACAACAGGCCCTTTTCTGCAGCCATGGATCCTGGTAGAAATATGGGTAAGACACATAATCAAAAATGTTAGACCCCCTACCTTGTGTAATTGGTATTATTCCCTCTAGTCAAGGATTATTGATGCTGTTACTCTTAGATCTAATAGATGCGCATCAAAAGACACCACCACCTCCGACCCACATTTCAGGGCAACAAACACATAAAACAAACAAATAACAAACAAAAACAAATTTAACATATATGAAAAATATATACACAGGCCCCTTCGCCAAGTGTGGCCTAAGCCAACACAGTGGTTCTATCTAGACTAAATGTGAGTATTTACTAGTCTAACTTGCACAAAAACAGATTCTGTATTTCTCAAAATAAATAATACAGTCAAATGCAAAATCAGAGTACTATGCAAACCTCCATTAATTAAATGTTAAATAAAAAAATGTTATGCATTTAATCTCACTTTATTGACCTATGTACTTGATGCTGACCTTCGATGATTCACTTCAACCATAAGCAAAAATGACATTAGAATTTTTGTTTTATTGGTGATTTAAGTGTTAAACTTTCTTCTTCTGTGATCTAATTACTTTTACCTTTCTTTAAAAAAATGCAATTAGTTACTTTTTAAGGAAGTAATGCAAGACTGTAATGCATTACTTTTCAAAGTAACTTTCCCCAAAACGGGAAACAATTTGTTATTGAAAGGAAAGCAGATATTAACATATTCATCTAAACAGCACTCATAGCAGCGTGAGCGTCAGGATGTTTGTTAACAGTATATTGTTTCTCACGTGTTTCTCCAAAGCAAAGAGCAAAAAAGAACTTCACCGTGAATATATTGAGGCCTCTGAAGTGAATTATTTTGAACATTCTTCATGTGCACGACCTCACTATAGTTATAATCACAATTTTTCATGGATTGTCTGCAATTATATTTGACTTATATTATTATTAACATTCTTTTTTAATTTTTTTTAAATATTCATAAAAATATTGTATATATTTATAATTTATTTATATGTATAATTATGTATTATATTTATAATATAAATTATTGTTCAAAAGTTTGGGGTTGTTAAGACTTTTTTTGTTTTTGTCTCAGCAAGGCTCCGTTTATTTGACCAAATTTGTTGTAAAAGCATAGAACTAGTATAGAAATAGAAAATATCTTTTATAGAAATTTAAATATTTGCTATTGTTATCGATGTTGAAAACAGTTGTGCTGTTTAATATTTTTTGAAAGTTTTTTTTGTTCAATATTCTTTGAGGAATAGAAAGAACAAAAGATCAGCATTTATTTGAGGTAGAAATTTTCTGTAACAATGTCAAATTCTTTACTGTCACTTTTGATCAATTTATTGCATCCTTAATTTCTTTCAAAAAAAAAAAATTTACTGACCCCAGACTTTTTGAGTGATAGTATATACTATTTGCATTGTATATTAAAAAGAAAATCTATAAATTCTTGGCTTGCCTTTGAATTGTTACCTGTGATTACCTACATTCAAATTTGACCAAAACAAACTAGTATAATTAAGTAGCATGGCTTTTGAAACCTCCTCTCCACATCTACAACACTTTAAAACTATGTAGTCTAGTAGGCATCTTACTTGGTTTTGGAAGAGCGGAGAGAGAGAAACGTTGGAGTTAGGGCACAGGGGTGCCTGTTTGTCTGGCGGAGTGTCTGTTTGTCAGTCTATGGGGATTTATGTGTTTGTTTGTATCTATGTCCCGACTCTGTCACTTCCGTAATGTGTTCCACATTTTCAGCTGTCATACAGGCTGGATCGCACAGCACCCATAGGAAAGATTACCCCACCCCTCCCCTCCTCCGCTCCTCCTCCTCTTTGTGCTTCTCTAGATTCCTTCCTACCACACAGGGCCAAGTCTAAAGTCTCCCTGTGCATCTTTGCGTGTCATTTGAGTTCAGGTGTAGGCTGACGGCCACCTTGCTGAGCTGAGGTCATCTGAACAGTAATTGGACGCGGTCCTCGGCTGTTAGCCGCAGATGTGCTACGTCTGATCTGACCGTTGGGGCTTAAATGACTTAGATGTGTCTCTACATCTGTATATGCGATTTACATTTAGTACCTTTCATTTGTCCATTCGAAATATGACGGAAGAAATATTTACAAATATTGTTGCACTGTTGCTTATCGGCCGACTCGTATGAACGCAAATAGCACCGCTTGGACATGTCAGGGTTTGACAAATGTGCCCCCAAACTCTCAGTGTAGATTGTGTTAGTGAGCATTCTTCTTTGAATGGCTCACAGACTGTGGTCTAAGGTGGGATGGAGAGATAGGGCATTAGTTTTTATGAAAAACGATGGATCTTGGCCCCTGTTCTTCTCTAGCTTGGGGAATGGGCACAGCCCTGTGCCTCTGAGGTCTGAAAGTGCATCGTGTGAAGGATTAGAAGAATGAATTAAGTCATTTGGGCTTCACTACGAGTCACACCCCGGTTCAAGTAGAAGGCAAAGCGTGCTGCAATGTAACCCAGAGCCCCTTCCAAATCAATACTGAAAAAAAACAACACTGCCTAAATCAACCTCCATCCCGTCCTCCCTCTCTCATTATTTTCTCCCACCCCGGGGTATTCTGTTTTCTTGGCAGCACTCAGGAATAAGCCACCTGCAGCCCACCGCCACCCCCCCTTCTGCACTTCTTCGCAGCAAGCAATGGCTTTCAGACGCTGACTGAGCTCCACATGCGTGGACACACGCTCTCAGGCTGCCCAAACACTCGTAATGATACGTCCACAGAGAGGGTGTGAGTTTCAGACGTGGCTTCAACCTCTTTCTCTGTCTCTCACCCTTCCAGCAGGACAGAATGTCCCATGGCACTCCTCAGCCTAAGTCAGAGAAAAGAAAGGGATTTTCCATCCTGAATATCTCCTGAAGAGCCTCCTCATTCTTCTGAACTTCCACTCCCTTTTTCTGTCCCACTCTACCTCCTCCTCACCCTGTCTAGCTTTATTGTGTACGTACTCTCAAAATGCTACTGTGTTTAAAATCTCCACATGGCTGTATTTCTCTGTTATGTATTTTTGTTGATTTAGGACCGTGAACAACATCAAGTGAGGTGCCACAATAAATTCCTGAGCATACAGAACATCTCCAATGGCTTTTAGCACATGTGTGTGTTAACATTTGAGGGTTTTTGTTTCCTAGTGTATTCCTCTTGTTTGCAATTTTATAGTGTTTTTTTGTTTTAGTTTTTTGACTAGTCAAATATGGGAATTATAAAGAATTGAATGTTTGCTTGCCCATTTAATCTTTGAGATATTACAGTAGGTTAAACTTATTTGGTTTTCTGTCCACTGCTGATAATTTGAATGCTTTTCCTTTTTCTTTTTCTTCCCCCCACCAACCTGGATAGCTGCACAGACATTACAGAGACTCTGATGTAAGAAATCAATGGAAACCACTTCGAATGGATGAGTGTTGACAATATTTTTAAAAGAGGTGCTCTAGTTTCCCTAGATGTTCTTTTGGGGGGTCACATAGAACCTTTCTCTGATCAAAGACATTATCCGATCCAGGCCTTGATGTCCCATATAGTCACGTAAACACGTGGCTTGTACTTTGCATGTAAAACCAGCTGTGTTGAAGTGTTCATCTTGCTCTCTCACCATTATATGTTTGGTTTAAAAACGCTCATTGGTTTGCTACAGGACGGTAACTGCGAGTATGTTTTCTGTCATATTTGCAGGACTGTGAAATGATTAGTGTACGAAGTAACATTAGCAGTCAGCGTGAAATAAGTGAAAAACGCATAACAAGCACAATACATAGATATTTATTAGTTGAATACCCTTCATGACTAAACATTTACATTACATTTACTCATTTAGCAGACGCTTTTATCCAAAGCGACTTACAATTTGAGGAATATAGAAGCAATTTGTCCAAAGGATACAAAAACACATAAGAGCGCTTACAATACAAAGTTTCAAACATTCTGAATACAAGTAGCACAAGCATGGGGAGTAGAGAAAAGGGAAATTTTTTTTTTTTTTTTTTTGTGAGTGCATGTGTGTGTCATGTTAGGTGCTCATGGAAGAGATGCGTTTTTAGTAGTTTTTTAAACCTCGACAGGGAATCTGCATTCCGGATGAGGGCAGGGAGTGTGTTCCACCAGCCAGGGGTGGTGAATGAAAATGTTCTTGTGATCGTTCTTTTTCCTCTCTGTGATGGAACCACGAGTCGCCGCTCGTTGATCGATCGAAGGTTTCTGGTCGGTGTGTAGAGTTGTACCAATGAGTGGAAGTATGAAGGTGCTGAGTTTGTGTAAGTTTTGTATGCAAGAGTCAGTGCTTTGAATTTGATGCGTGCTGCGAGAGGGAGCCAGTGTAGTGAGATGAAGAGTGGTGTGACATGACACCTTTTCGGTTGGTTGAAGACCAGACGAGCTGCTGCATTCTGGATCAGTTGTAGGGGTTTGATTGCATTTGCAGGAAGCCCAACCAGAAGAGCGTTGCAGTAGTCCAGTCTGGAAATGACCATGGCCTGCACCAGAAGTTGCGTAGCTTGCTCAGTGAGGAATGGCCTGATCCTTCTAATGTTGTACAGTGCAAACCTGCATGATCGAGCCGTCTTTGCAATGTGGTCCTTGAAGGTCAGCTGGTCCTCAAAGATCACTCCAAGATTTCTGACAGACTTTGAAGGGGTTATCGTGGTAGCACCGTTCTGGATAGTGAAATCATGCTGTCGGGTTGGATCGGCAGGAAAGACTAAAAGCTCTGTCTTTGCCAGGTTGAGCTGCAGATGATGCTCTTTCATCCATGTCGAGATGTCCGCTAGGCAGCTTGTGATTCTCGCAGCCACCGTTGGATCATCTGGTTGAAATGATATGTAGAGCTGAGTGTCATCTAAACATGGTAACACGTTGTTTTCTTATACTTCCATATTCACATTCCAATCAAAAATGTAGTTTTCAAATTTATACACTTGGGAATGCATTTTCAAACAGCTGTGTTTTCGCAGGACAAAAGTGCTTTCTCAGTGTGCCAAAATGGAGAAAAACCAAAACGTATTCGTGTGGACAAGGTCTAAAATTATTCTACCAATGATTATCTTTTGCAGAAGAAATATTTAGAAATAAATTATTTTCAGTAAAATGGAACAAAATAATATTTAATAATATTTAAACATAAAAAAAATGTATTACTCCTGAACACTGAAGACTCGTAAGTCTCTCTTGATGAGTTACAGTTGGTCACATTACATTGGTCACATTGTATGTTCTTGATTCAATAAAAGGAACTGACTCATAAGTAATTTGTTAAGGAATCGGACTAAACTGGTTTTGATGGATGTTTTTCATTATAGATTCAGTAGTGGTTGTTATTTACTGCAGTGTTCTGTTCACTTCAGTGGCAGTATGTATATGTTTGAGAACTGTTAATGGAAGCAACAATATTCAACACCAGTGTTGCCAGATTGGACTGACGATTTCCAGCCCAACTAGAGCAAAAAACCCGCCCATTCACAAAAATTCCCGCCCAAGACCAAAATTGTTGATGGGGGGGGGGGGGGGGGGGTTTAGTGGAATTTATATGCATTTGTAGGCTTGTTTTAATGGAATTTATATGCATTTATATAGGAAATTTGGGTGGGTTTGTCATCAAAAACAAGCCCAATTTTTATCGACCAGCCCAATGCATTTTTTTCCGGTCTGACGCGACCAAAAGGAGCACAATTGACCAACCCTACATACATTGATCTCTGGGACAAGTATATCTCTATAATATGATGTAGGGATAGTAATGCCTGTAAATGACTAGTAAGTAGCGTCTTGGCACAATCACTGCATGATGTCTTGGCCAAACTTCTAATGGGAAATACATCAACACTGGACAGAAAAATTCTTCCAGTTTGTTGTCGATGAGAGAGGCCTCAGCCCTTCACCTTCACGCACACCTAACGCTCATCTCTGTGTGTGCTGTGTATTCTTATAAAGCAGTAGATCATGAGACCCATGACCAGTCTGTGGAGTTTGAAGGATTGTAAACCAGCAGGGCCTGGCTAGTTTCAGCATGGCGTACTCCACGCAGAAGCGTGCGTAGGCAGCACGTTAATGTGTGTTGATGGACGATGGATTCTCTCTGTGTCGCAGGACACACTCATATGTCACTTCACGACTGCTCTGTCTGAAGCTCCTCCAGGCCGAGCGATGTGTTTATAGTGCAGGGGAACACATTTATTGCATTTACATGGATTTATGCAAGGTGTGTTTTTATATGAGTGACTTTTGTGTGAAAGCGTTTAGTGTGTATGCATGTCTGTAAGTGTTATGTGAATACACATATTTTTAAAGCGTTAAGTGTTCTTGACTGGTTGGTCATTTGTTGTATGATGTGGCAGACAACTCTTGTCTTATGACAATGATACAATGCAGAAGGATCATGGGTATATGTCCACAGATAGATGCCTCACAGCATCAGCAATGGAGCAGCTCGATGACTTCACTAAAGCCTGTTGAAAAGACTATAGCTTAGACTGGCTGGTCTTGCTGGTGGACAGAGATAAGATGTTCACCATCAAAAAATAGCTGAAGAAAGCTGGTCAACCTGAAGCCGGTTGAGTTTATTGGTTAAGCTTGTCAGAAGCAGCATATGAAGCAAACTGATTGAGTAGATTATTTTGCAAAGAAAGTATATGTTCTGTTGTTCAACTTGAACTTCAATTGCTGATCCTAGAACACAAGAGCATCATTTCTGTCAATTAAATATAATTCTAGACATCACAACATGACAAATGGATATTGTTTTAGAATTTACTAAAGATTACATTTAACAGTGTTATTAAATTATTAATGTTTTTTTAAGTGGCCTTTGAAAATGCAAAGACAGTATAAATGTTAAAATAGTGGAAATTACAATGTGATACTAATTTATCATGCTTTCTTACCTTTTCACAAGGCTTCCCTTAGTATTTGTTTGGTTGTTAGGAGGAATTGATCACAGGTATTGATCCAGGAATGTGCAAAAACACAGTAATTGATCAGCTTTGCTGATCTAAGGAGGGCTAATATGTTCACAGAGCACAGAATAGATGTCATAAATATAGTTAGTTTGCTTCTTAACAAGACTTACCATTGTAGTCTGTAAAATTTTCTGAACTCAACCTGCATTTTTTGTAAATCTGTGCTGTGTGAATCTTTGATACCATGCGACGTGAAATATTTCTCATGCATATCTTGTGTGTGTGTGTTTTTTTTCCATGAGAGGTTCCAGTAACTCATAGACATGGAGATATGAACATCGGTTTTGTGGTCATACATGACCTAAATTCTGCGCTTTATACACAGGTAAAAATAAAACCACTGATTTCCCAAGAGCAATTACAGTTTTCTGCTCTGATTTCGATAAGATTCAGATTCATTTTGTTATATTCCTGTTAATGTCAATTTTGCTTACATGTAAGAAATTGTTATTGCTGTAAATTATACAGGGAAGTGTTTCAGACTGATTTAATCTGCTAATACAGCTTTTTTATTTATTTTACTAATTCGTTAAAAGAACCAACTCAACAAATGTCCCCTTGTTTTGTTAATCTGGCTACAGCGTTCACGCTTTGCTTTCTGATTTACTAAAAAGAAACGGTTCATAAGAGTCATGAATCAGACTACACTGGTTACGTTGTACTGTTGTTGTTGTTTTTTTAAATGTGCATCCAGGGACAACTCAAGACATTAGACAATAGACATTTCTTGCAATTATTGATTATAGAGATAAAGATGGGAGACCGCAAACTGATTGGATAGAAAAAGAGATTGGGCAAATAATGGCTGCAGTTAAACATTTCGACTGTCACATCTGCAAAGCCCATTGTTGCATCTCTAACCTTGATTTAGAATCTCCAAAAATAGTTCCTGGAAGCGGCCTGCTTTTAGTGTGACATTATTAATCAGCACATGTGTCAGCAATGGCTTATAGTCCCCCCAAAACCACTTTTTTTTTTTCAAAGGTGTGACTGTCTTTGTGCTGACAAGGCAATCAGCTGATCTGTGCTTGAGCTCGGGAACTGAGCTGCTCCTACAGTCACACACCATGAAACCACAGAGCATTTTTGCAAAACTACAGCAGACAAAGTGTGTCAGAGGAAGAACCTGATGAGTGTGTTTGGGAACTCAATGGCGAGTTTTTAAGGGGAAATATGTAAAAGCGATCTCCAAACCATATAGCGGAGACCTTGTAGATGTGCTGACTTTCATATTCAGCCTGTGTCCCCATTTTAACTTTGAGTTTATGGGGAATTTGCTTTTGTGTCATCTTAACACTTCATGTGAAATGATTATGTTAAAGGATGTCTGGTTGATGACCGTAATAATTAAATCTTTAGTTTATCACAGATAGTGTGTTTGCATGTGTCTCGCTGTTGGTGTTGATGCTGTTTATGGGCTCGTAGCTGTGTCAATGTGTGTATTTACTGGCAGAGAGATGTGTCAAGGCCTGTTTGTGTGTCCATGTGTTCATGGGTGGGTCCATTCCTTCTCCATATGACAGTGTGTCAATCTAGGCTGAACTGCATTGTGTTTTGGGTAGCAGGAATGCCAGTGAATAATGAGTACTTCTCACTCTCATTTGTATTCTTTATTTTATTTTTGGTCCTTTTAATTCCTTTATTTGATAGAACCAGGGCTCCGTTGTGGGTCTGACTAGTTCCTCAGGGCATTGGGTCTCCACAGCCTCAAAGTATGAATATGGCAACTGTTCTGGTTAGCCTTTTCTTTGCTAAGTAATAAGGCCCATTCTGTTACTTTAGTTACACATTTGTGTAACTCTACGTCCATGTTTTACATCCTTCCTGAGTTCCAACTATATCTGAATGCTATTAGAATTTTCATAAGACTGTATCAAAAAAATTAATAAAACAAAAGCTACAAAACACATATTGACTACAATTTTTAACCTACCAAAATTTACTATTTCTATTTTAAAGCCAAGTCAACCTTGCTACTACATAAGATAAAGAAATTTGGAACAGAATAGAATAAAATAAACTTTTTTTTCTCTTTCTCTTCATATTTTTGGCCAAATCAACCATGTCACTTGGAATAAGGTAAAAGAATAGATTTTTTTTTAAATAAATGTTTATATAGAAATAAAATTATATGGATATTTTTGTACAAACATTTTTTTCTTTATATAAATGCAACTTAATATTTTTTTTATATAAAAAAAAAAACAGAGAAAAACATGAAGCTGTGTAGGAAAGTAAGGGGGAGTTGAATCTCACTGTACCACAACACCAATGTTTATGTTCGTAATTCTGCTTATCTCTAAAATGACTTACAGAACTGTGCAAAAAAATCTCTCTGTCTCTCTCTGAGTGCCGTGCAATGGATCCTCTCTGAAAAGAAATGCGTGGTGACAGTCTTGCTCTTCACACACTTGCCGCTCATGGGACTTATCACCACCAGACAGACTAAACATGCGTAGACTGGTCTTTTTCCATCTTTACCCGAATTAGAGGTGTCTGCACATACTGGTTTAAGAGTCAAATGATCTGAGTCTCTGCAGGCCTCCTTAACAGAACCTGTCACGGTCGGAGACTACATATATCATGTCATTACACTCAATGAGACAACTGCACGATAACCTGCCATAGTGTACCTTCATAAACGTATGCTTCTTTAGTTAGTAATTGCTAACCTAGACATAGAAAATATGAACTTTTTTTAAGCCACTTAGATGACACATTTGGATGACTTGGATGACACAATTGTCATTGCATTAACATGGTATCAAACCAAATGGCATATAAATAATGCCATTTTTACAAAATCAACTAAAGTCCCTCAGGTTCACACGGGTGTTTTAGAAGAGACATTAACTATGGAAATGTTCCTCTAAATTTGACAACCAGAACGTATGCAAACATTTTATTTGAACAGTAAATCTTTTGTTTAAGCCTAACAAACGTCTTTTCGTGAAATGTTTTTCTTGAAAAGTGCACCTGTGCTGTCTTTCTTAAAATAAATGTAGCTTGGTTTGATATTCATTCAATGTAGTGACACTCCTAAATTTAAGTGTGGATTAAGTGTCCAAATACTTTTGGGGTTCACTGTATGATGTGTATTAGATGCATGAGATGATCTATAGACATAAAAACGCATAACTCAAAATTGAGTTCTTAGTGAAATGGGGTCTCCTGTTACAGGCAGGTTTGGATCAGCAATACGCTCCGATTCAAAGAAAACAAGCATGGGAAATTTTGTATCAGTCAAGTTCAATCGGAAAATGTTGTAGTCCTTATTTAATAACTTTTGAATTTAAAAAAGGGATGTTTTGACCAAAAAAAGAAAATAATAATTATCTTTATTAGTATGTTTGTCTAAATGTCCTTTGTTGACACATTTTGACACATTTTCAAGCCTCTTAAAGAAAATTGCTGCTTGGACCAGCATGGTAGTTCCTATTGGTTTAAGCATTTCTCTTCAGAGTAATTTACTTTTTTTCTAAATAAATTTGCCATTGTTTAATAATTTCCCATCTATATGTTCTTTTCTCTTTTGGTGTGTCGCCACCCTTCTGATGCACTTGTGTTGTGATTGTGTAAATTTACTGGAATTACAGACTTGTTCCACTTCCTATCTCTCATCAAAATGACAAGGAACTGTGACCCGGGTGGGTGGGTGTGTGTGTGGGAGCGAGTGAGAGTGTGTGTGCATAAGTGTGTTTGTTTGTTAGTGAGATCACATCTAGATACGCTTATTACTTTTGGCCTCTAGAGCCTAGCCTGGAGAGAGTGTGTGAGAGAACGAGAGAGAGAGGGAGGAAATTGCCACAGAGCGGCTATGGTCAGCTGTGTATATACTTCGCAAAGATTTGAAAGTGACCGTGTACCCATCCTCCCTCTCCCTCTCTCTCTCTCTTTCAGGCGGCTGGGGGCAGGTTTCTCCCACAGTTGTGAGCGCTGGGCTGTGTGGCTGCATGTTTATATTGGAGCCCGGACTTCCTAGTGGCAGCCTGCACCTATCTAAACATCCCTCCGGCCGCTGCTCTGTGTTCCCGGCCTCGCACGGCCTCCCTCTCTCCTTCTCCTCGCGCCGTGCTCTGCTTTGGGCTGTAATGCATTGGAGAAGATGACTGCGAAGAAATGGATGGAAAATGAGGGAGAGTTTTTCACATGCAAACGTTCCGCTTTATTTTTTTTGTATTACATGTTGCATCCCTCTGTTTCTGAATGGAGGCTTCCTGAGATTCTCCGAACTCTGACTTCTCCGCAGAATCTTGTTGCACATTCACTCATGTTTAGCTTGTTATATAAATGGGGACATAGCGTTCTGTCCTACAAAAGCAAGATGCAGTAACTATATATATATATATATATACACACACACACACACACACACACACACACACACACACACACACACACACACACACACTTTTTTAATTATACAAATTAAACCAAACCTTAATCCTCCTTCTTTGGCATTTTGCACATTTAGAGCAATATTATTTATTTATTTTATATACGAATCATTTTCATGAGTTTTTGTCAGATTTAGGTACATTTCGGGGAACATTTTTTTAGCCTATATTTTTTTCTATATAAACAAAAGAAAGTGTAGTTTGGCCATATAAGCCCCCATACGTACTCTATACAATAAATACATATAAATACGTAATATTTTATTCACCAAAGAGCATAGTAGAGAAATGTGTAGAGATATGTACAAATATCATTGTACATAATCACACGCATTCCAGATTATCTGTTTATGAGCTTTATATGATTGTCTGCTTCTATAGATCAGAATGATGCAGTATCATGGGTGTAATGCAATAGCTTGGCATGCTGTTTGGAGGGAAAAGAGCGTGTTTAGTAATGGAAGCTCATCGGTCAACTCTAGAGAGAGAGAGAGAGAGTTGTAATGAAATCAGTGTGACATTGATCGATAAGTGAATGATCACAGCAAACATATTCACTGCTTTGAGTTCCAACAACATGGTATTTGATTAAAATGCCATTCAAGCATTAGATGAATGTGAAGGGAATGTGTATGTGAGGAACAATACCTGTCAGAGCCTTTTTAACTCAAGTGAAATGTGCTGGAACATGAGAATAGCAAAGCTTTACACACATGTGTGCATGTGTAATGATGTAATGTAATGCAGTGTAGGAAAAGGTTTTTTTTTGTCTCTTCCCTCTAAGACTCGAACCCACTAAATGAAGTCAAATCAAAATGATTAGGGCTTTTAAAACAGCACTTTTTAATACACTTTTGTTTAAAAGTTTGTTCGGTAAGATTTTCTCGTTCTTTTTTCTTTTCTCCATGATTTTCAATAAGTCTCTTATTCTCAAGACTGCATTTATTTGATCAAAAATACAGTAAAAAAGTAATATTTTGAGGTATTACAATACAAAATAACCCAATACTCCAGTCTTCAGTCAAATAGTCCTTCAGAAATAATTTTACTCCTCTAATTAGGCACTCAAGAAACATTTCTTAAATTACTATAAACTGAAAAATTATTATTATAAATGTAAGTTGAAAATGGTTATGGAACGTGATGCACTTTTTCTGGATTCTTTGATTTATAGAAACGTCAAAAGACTTCAAAAGTAAAAGTGAATAAAATAATTAAATTCTTAAAAAACATTCTTATTGACCCCAAACATTTAAATGGAAATCTATTTAAGTTACCGTAAAAGACTTCAGTTACTGCTATAGTTTCATTACAAGTTAGTCAAAGTGTGTATATTCACTTCATTGTAAAAAGGGGCCTGTTTAACAGTCCTACATTTAGTTTCAGTGCAGTTACCACCTGTTTAAACTAGATTGTGACTAGCAAATAAATAGGACTTGTGGAAAGACTGTTTAGCTAATTCACCCCTTAGTGTTTTCTTTAAAAACTATGGATAGTTGACGTTTGACTAACTGGGCTAAAAGCGCCAAAGTCAACTTTAGTTGCACATGATGAACCTCAACAGATTGTGCCTCAAAATTACAGCAAAAGTTGACCCCCCTGAAAACAGTTATGTAATTTGCACACTGATTGAGTGTATTAGTCACAGGCTGTGATAGGTGTAGCAACAGCTGTAGAGCGTGTGGTCAGTGCAGGAGCGTTGAGGGTCTGCTAGGGCAGCCAGTGAAAGCTTAGCATCGCTGACAGATGAATTGCTCTAATTAGAAGTCCATAACATCCTGCCACATGGCTGCCTTATCCCCAACACACTTCCTGCTTCAGCTTGGCCCGCATTGTTGCCAGCCTGACACATTCACACACACACACATGCAGATATATATACTGGGAATACAGACAGTGTGTGTGTGTCACCTCAGCCCTTTGTGTCTGCTTCTCTCTGGCTCTGTCTATATGACTTCCTTTGTTTTTTCAACCCCACTCTCTCATCCCCTTGATAACTAGCATATCTCTCCTTCTCTTTCACTGTCTTGTTCCCATCTTCCTCTCACGGGCGTCTTCCCCTCCCTGTTTTATAACTGTTTTATATTTGAATATATTTTAATCTATACCAGTGATGGCAAAGCTACATTTTCAGCACCATTACTCCAGTTTTCAGTGTCACATGATCCTTCAGAAATCATTATATATATATATATATATATATATATATAGATATAGATATAGATATAGAGATAGATAGATAGATAGATAGATAGATAGATAGATAGATAGATAGATAGATAGATAATAAGGTTTATTTTAACTTTTGAGCCATTTAATCCAATATTTATGTATTGTAAATGCATTTTGTATATTTGTTATATTTTTATTTAACTTATTCTTAATAAATCAATTGTGCCTGAGTTAGTGTTGCAGTTTTAGCTGTTAGACAACATTGGTTATTGTATTGCATTACACTTAAGGCACCGTATACAATTAAAAACAGTTTTTTTTAACGCTTTTTAAAATGCTTGTCAGAACCTCTGCATTCTGTTATATTCCATTGCACTCTATCCAGCTGTTTTTGAAAGCAAGAATGTGTCTTATGTAAACATGCTATAAGAAACGTGTCAAATCAGTTAACCCGAAACCAATCTAATTATACAGGTTTGCTGACACTTAATAAATAACTAGTAATTCAAGCAACCTACAACTAGTCGATTTAGAAACAAATACTTTTCTAGTGTTTACATATTGAATATTGAGCTTTCAAAATGTGTGGTTTTCATGATTGATAATTGATTGAAACAATCCCATTTGTTACAGCCATGTTTAGTTTCATTGTCTTGTTCTGTTTAGTTTCTTATCCTGGTTTAGCTTGTCACTGTTGCCTATTTTCTATTTCATCATCAGTTGTCTTGGTTTATAATTAGCTTTTCACCTGTTCACTGTTCCATCACTGATTTTGTTGCAAGATTAAAAATGAGGAAGAAGGAGGTGGGAGCCAGCAAACTTTTTAAACACTTTAATCCAAAATAAGCAAACACAATACAAAAGTAAAGCAGCAGCCCCTTGCAGACGAACGCCGCACACTCGTAAACAAAACGCAATGTAAAATAGTCCAGGCCTGTTCCTCTCTAGTCCTTCACTGCCATTGCTGCGAGTTAGTCCTCGAGGGTCAATGGCGGCAGACTCTGTCTATGACAGCATGTTCTTCCTTCAAGATGGAGCAGGAGGAGGCAGAACCCCGTGAACATTTTCAAACACTGTAATCTCAAATAATCAAATACATAATGAAACTAAAGTGGCAGCTCCTCATGGACAACAGCACCATGCACATAAATAAAATAGTCCAGGCCTCATCCTCTCTCATTCTTCACTGCTGTCAGTCTTGCTTTTATGCATCTTTAGCTTCGGTGAGGCGCATAGGTGACACTCATCAATCATGCCACAATCTTCCTTTGGGTATTTAAGCAATCTGTTTCTTCTGTTCATTGTCTCGTGTTAAAGTTATAGAGCTTATGTTCTCTTCTGTGGTCAAAGTTATTCGTAATCGTTTAGTCATTGTTCATTCACACATCGTTTGAATTATCTATACAGCTCAACTGTTACTTTAGAATAACAGCATTGAAGCATTCAATGCATAGCACTGAGCATTGAAAAAATAAATAACTAAACCATTTAAAAAAATGTCCACTGGTATTTCTGTATAGTGTAATTTAGTTTGTGTATGCACTGGTGCTAATTGTATTCCAATGTAAACTATTGTACGCGTACAGTCCTGACAGACTGAAAAGCGCACAATTGTGGGGTATTGTTATTCCACCAAACTTCATAATATTATTGACATCAGTAACCACTTTGTTTTTCTCTCTTCATGTACATGGGGAGATGCCATCTGCCTGGCTGCTTGCTTGACCTTGCGTCTGTCTCCGCTAAATTACTACATGGGTACGCTTCGGGATCAATTACATGTGCACTCTGTCATGGCCCGCTCACTTTCACTCCACTCAGTGCTGCTGTGGTCACTTTCCGTGTTGGGTCACAACTCTTCCGTCCTAGAGTGGGGTTAACGTGCTGCGCACATTTAGAGGTCATGGCAACCCTGAGGTTTACACATCGGTCACTGTCGACCCTCAATAATGAGAGTGTGAGTTAATGATGAGTGAGAGGTGTTTGTGAGAGGGTGCGCGTGTAATTGACCCCAGTTGGCCGGCAGAGAGGTCACGTCTGGGTAAATGCTTAGACTAAGTAGAGGGTTTCAAAAGGTGCGTTCACACTGACAGGGATTGTATTGCTGTAGATTGTAGTGTTGGTTGTTAGAAGGTTTTCTAAAGTTTTGTTAAAAATGTATGACTTGAAGTTTCTTAGTAACGGCATATAGTTGTCTGTGCATTAGGGTACGGTTTCGGTACGGTTTGGCATATGCTATGTTCAGGGGAAAAAGGACTACTGTCAAATGAAAATAAGAACAATTAATCAATCTACAAGTAAATGCAACTTAGCAAAGGTACAAATCAAATAAACAGTGCTTTTCACTATAATTTCAGGTACAGAAATTGAAAAAAATAATCAAATTTAATCAACTTTGGATATACAGGGGAATCCAGTTATGTCGACGCCTCGGGGGTTGCAAAAAAGCGTTGAGATAACCTATGATCGAGATAACCAGCAGCCAATATGGCGATTTATTTGATGAAGCGATCGGCATGCTATAAAAAAAAGTACATACACTGTATATGTTTGATAACAACAAAAGGCACCGTCGCTCATAACATATTCGTGAGGTCATCACACTGTACTATTGCATACTTTCTTGCGTTCTGCCCGTCTAATGTGCTTTCTCAACAAATTCGGCTTCGTCCCGTCTTTTAATAACCGGGTTCTTCAATCCGTAGCGATACTGAGCAGAGCGCGTGTCAGAATAGAAGTTATTCTGCGGCTGCGCAGCACTGTGAGACAAGCGTCACTGGAGATTCACGTGCGATCCACGTGCAACGCGAACTCTGCGCATGCGCAGTGAACTAGGTACGATCTTAGACACAAAATAACCATGTGAAGTGGCGAATTTGTCCCTATTTTGTGCTCAAGATATTAGGGTTCGGCGACATTAAAGAATCGACGTAACGATGAGAAAATGCTTAGACAAATAGGGAGTTTGGCAGTTCTACTTCAAAAACTTCAACATAATAGGATTGGCGAGTTAACCGTGAGTCGAGATAAGTGAACTCTACTGTAATCTTCACTCTAGCAGTGAGTGATGTCCTTGTCTTCCGTTGTTTTATTAACAATAAAAATATAGGCATCAGGAATATTAGGCTGCTGTCACTAAGACTAGCGCCCAGATCCAATACACTGGTACTGTCCACATGCATTGTCTTTCTTCACTGTTTGCCTTCACTTAAGACATAGCCTACTATTCTGACCAAGACAGGAATGTTGAAAATGTTTGTGTGAATTTGTCCGTTCAACCGCAAGACTCAGATCTCAGATCAGATCTCACCTGTGCTTGCGCGCCATCAACACCCAGGTGATGACGACGTAAATGACGGGTCATGTTCAAGCATGCAACATTGGACTTTTGGGGTGTTTAGGGGAAGCCAAAATGCCTATCCATCGAAGGAAACATACAATTCTTTCTGACTGTTTTACGTGTTGTTATTTTCAACAAATCATATTATGTATGCATATGGATCGCCATATTTGAGGTGAATCGTGGTGTAAGTGCCTGCCAAACCATGGTTACTGTACTGTAATGTAGAGAACAGTACTGTTTGTTTTGTTGGGTTTTTTAACTGAGAACCATTACCCCTACTGTGAATGCCCTGCTGAAAAATCCAGCATTGTTGATCACCAGCATAAGGTATATTTTGCATGCTAGAGACCACCAATGGGATGCTGCTTGCTGATTCACCAGCATGGTTTTGTTTGAGAATAGCATGACTATGCTGGTCAAGTGCCTAGACCAGCATTATACCAGCTCTAACCAGAATAATCCAGCCTGACCAACATGGAATTCAGGCTGGATTATTCAGCAGGGTCCTCCTTTAAGTCAAGTCAAGTCAAGTCACCTTTACTTATATAGCGCTTTTTACAATACAGATTGTTTCAAAGCAGCTTTACAGTGGTCACATGAAAACATTATATACAAAGTTTGTTTGGCTGAACAGCAGCCTTAAAGCAGGCGAATTAATACAATTAATGAATATTAAGTGTTAAGTTTTGATGATTGATTGATTGATTTGATTGATTGATAGTTTGATTATCATATTGATAATTCAAGTCTAATATTAAGTCTAATTTGGTCCGATCGGAGATTGGTTCATGATCTTCACAGGGGAGGGTTTAGTAGAGTCACGGTCTGCGCAGACACTTCAGGGCAGTGCTGTGCTCGTGTCCAGGTGCAGGTCCTTCATCTGATCTGGATACGGCCTGGATCCGGCTGACCATGGTAACCTCGGAATAAACAGAGAATAATATCAGCGTAGGTATTAAGCCGTATCAACACTGCAAGTGAGAAATGCAACAAAATGTCACACTCCTGCAGTGTCTTCAGGAGTGTGAAGAAAAAAAACATTTTCCTGAGTCGTGATTGCGAGTTTGCAATGTGTATGGAATTTGCAAGTAAGAAAGGTCTGTCGTTGTTGCATGTTACATTCACTGTTCACTGTTCTGTCCTTGTTCCATGTTACATTGCATTCCTTGTTACATTCACTGCGATTTCATGGCAAATGACTCTTTTTAGATGTTATTTTTAGTGAATTAAGAATGTACAACATGACCAGCGTAACTCAGTTCACAAACTAATGACTGATTGGGGGGAAAAAACGCATCTTCAGTGTATCTCGATTCACCCGACTTTGATAGGTTAGTGTTAGAGGTTAGTATTTGTATCAGCATTACAGTATGTATGCAATCAGCACTGTGATTGGCATGACTAGTGGTGGTGTTTGCACTGAACTGGTTTGGGAGGAAAAATCTTGTGCATAATCAGTGTAGCCCAACTCCTGAAACAAATTACTCCTTTTGAGCTGATGTATGTCTGTTATCAGTCTTAGAACAAACCAGAATTAATGAGAATTTACATTTGAGAGCTTATGAATCGGAATCAAACCAGATTAGGAAATCCGTCCCAATTTCAGTGTAGTGAGGTTCAGTCATGACAAGCAACCAGACACACACTTTTATAATTAAATTCACAGAATGGGACATTTTCTGCTGTTCTCCAGAAAGCCATAAGAAGACATTAACGCTATTATGGTGTCTGACAGCGAGCACACAGACCCCTCAAACATAATAGGTGGTCAGACATACACAGTGTACCATTTACTGTGGTTTAGGCAGATTGTAGTGCTATTTTTCTTTTCCATTATGTCTTCCTCCTGACCTCGCACACACACACATACCCAAACACAACATCTAGCATATATGTACATGGTTAGCTTCATGTTAAAAGTATGCTGTTTTTACTTTTTGTGTCGGCTGAGGGAGAGCAAGACAAGGCGAAAAACAATCGAGAGTGATAGAGGGAGGGAGAGTAATAAGGAAGGAGGGCAGAAGAGAGAAAGATAGAGAGTGAGAGAGTGAGTTGAGCCACAGAGCAGCACCGCGCGGAGCAGCTGTGGCACTCCCAGATTTCCCCCTGATTGCTTTCAGCTGGTACTTGAACCCTGGGCCTTTTGGGTTTTGGAGGCCAGCCCAGACCCCACAATCCCCCCAGCGCCCCATCCAGCTGCCTGACCCCTCTCTGACCCCGCGCCGAGGATAGGAAAATACGAGCCGTGCCAAGCCAGAGAGACTCTTTTATTTTGCCTGCTGGCATGCTGCCGGTGACCATGGCTTACATAATGGGAAACATAGCAGGACCCAGGAGAAACCAGTACCCCCCCACCTTCCCTCCACTTTTTTTTCTTCACCAATCTATCCTTCTCTCTGCCCCCCTTCCCTCCCCGCTGCACTTTCTCTGCTCTCTCTCCGCCTGTGATATATCTTTTGGGCCCTCGCGCTCGGGCACATTCATTACACACGCCCTCGACACAATCTTGAAGCCCAGCCACACACAAACACACACACACACGTGCATGCGCAGGATCCATCGCGCACAGCCGTTTTCACACACGCACATGCAGGCGGCAATGCACGCGTGCTTCAACAGATGCTCTCGCACAGATGTCTGTTGACGCTCCACTCTGTCGCACACATGTATAGGTGCATGGATGTTCGTATTTGTTCAAGTAAATGTGTTCTTTTTGTAAGTACATGCCAGAAGCTTACTTCCAATTTGGAAATTTTTTGAGCATTTCGGATGCGTGTGTGTGCGTGAGCGTGGTTAAACAGGATCAGATGAATCCTGCCGTGTAGTTACGGATCCCCACTGCCACCCTGGCCTCCTCTGATCGTTCCTCTACAATGGGAGTAGTTGATTCACAAACAATGAGTCTTATGAGCCAGTTGTTTTGTATGAATCAAAAACGTACATTGTGAACAGTGTAGTTCATTTCACTAACAAATGTCTCTTATGTCCTGGATCTTTTTAGTAAACTGAAAACACCGCACAACCAGTGTAGCTTGATTCATGAACAAATTACTCTTATGAAACTCTGCAGCACAACCAGTCCAGCTTCACGAACAAACGACGGATCCCCAGTGCCACCCTGACCTCCTCCAATTGCTGCTCTTGTGAAATCGTATGAGCCTCTGCATCCCTTCTAGAGTGTGTGTAAACTCCCTTTGCCAGAAACCTGGGAGGCAGGAGGGTGAGAGTGTGTGTGTGTGGGTGGTGAGGTATGACCTGGGGTTGTGTGTGTGCATCTGGCAATGAGTCTCTGTACATGTGGCAATGTGAGCGGTTGGCTAACCCTCTCGCGAGTGCCAGCTCACTATGAGAGCACTTCATCAATCACATGTCCTCTCTGTAATCTGGCCCTGCCCAACATCCAACCAGCCTGTTGGGACTCTCTGCATATCATAAAACATTCTTGAGCTGTTTTTCCAGTGCTTTACGTGCTTTTCTGCCAGGCTCTTTCTCCCCAGAAAAGTGCCCTGTGTGTCTTCACTTGTACACCCTCCCCATTCCCACCAGCTGTGGAGTAAAACCAGCTGACTCTGCAACAGAGTGGGCGCCCAGGGGTATGATGGGAGAGGCATACCAACCCTGGTCTCACCACATTATACAAGACCCACTGCCAGAGCCTGCTATCAGCGCCCTGAGACATAGATTTTTACCCATCTCATCCTGTTTCCGGAAAAGCGATGCCAATTAATTCTTTTGATATTCGCAGAAGTAGCCCGAGGGCTGGTTCATCTGCCAATGTGCTGCGATACCTACTACCATTAATACTCTTCTTACAGCCATCTTTTGAGGTACTTATTCAGCAAATGTTTTTCAGTATTAGTAGTGCTTGCTAAGGCTCATTTGGATTGGAACTCTAAGTATCAAACTTTGATCCTGCACCAAACATGAATGATACGTCAAATCATTGAGCTTGTTAAGGAGAGGTGTGCTCTTCACAACTGCTGATGAAATTCTAATTATTTATTTCTTGCCATTTTTTATTTTTATGGTTAAATTAATGTTAAAATTTAAAAAAATCTAACTTATTTGTTTGCCTGCATGTCATATGATCATTAATCAACATTAGAGAACTGTGCTGTCAATATACAAATGTGTTGTACAATTATTGAAATTTTAAAATGTCATGGTACTTCAATAAAATATGTTTGGTTAATGGGGTTTGGCTGACAAAAAAAAGTTTGTGAATTCCTGCTTTATGAAGTAATCACATTTACATATTTTAAAATATTTGCTTGATGGATGATAAAGAGGTCCCATAATTTTCCTTTAAAGTAGAGATCCAAGTCATATATAGGCATCAGAATATCATAGAGACTGTGAGGATCTGCATAGCAACTATTTAGAGACTGTAATTTCGAATTTTAGTAATGCGCTTAAAACCACTAAGAATGCCTTGGCAAAATCATAGCAACACGCAAAGCACTTTGAACACCTTAGCAACCATGTATAGGAAAGCCCTGAAAACTGACCTGGCAACATTTTCTTCAAAAAAGTTGTTTAGATTTGTTATTCTGCTGTATTGAGATATGTGTGAATATATAGTATATAATGCAAGCAATCTATCTCTTTCTGGGCTTTTTGCCACTTTTTACTGAGAAAGCACAGGAAATTGGGGGAGAGAGTGAGGGAAGGGGGATCAGGATTCAGGGCCAGGTCAGATTTGCACTTGTATCTCTTGTATGAGAAGTATTGCTCGTGTGCACTTACTGCTTAGCCGTGACAATTTAGTGAAATCAAGAGTGAGGTTTAGATATAGAGATCATTTTTAAAGTGATGATACAAGGAATAATTGACGACGGGCCATTTACTTATTTTTAAAATAATGCACAGCTGAGGTGATATCGTGGCCACGATGATGCAGTTATAGAAAGAGAGAGAGTTTATTAAGTGTGTATAAATTACCTGAGTATGTGGGTCAACAGTGTTCGGCAGCAGAAGCTCTAGCGAAAGTTTAAGTTTGCTCCAGAACAACAGCGTAGTTACATTGTTAGTGAGAAATGTCTTGTATCTTTTAAGTTGTTAAACCCTTTTCCTGATAAAACTGATGGAACCACTGAAAATAATTGCACACCTTAGAACGTTTGTCAACCAATCAGATTCAAGCATTCATCAGTCACACACAAGAGTGTATGTACATACGTGTGTGTGTGTGTGTGTGTGTGTGTGTATATATATATATATATATATATATATATATACTGTATATATGTTCTTAGGAAAACAAGTAAATCAATAGGAGTAAAAATTCCTGCTCAGAACTAAAAATGCTTTCTGAACACCTTTTACCAGTTATGAAGTTGTAGTCATTGTATCTTTTAGGTGGTGTGTTCATTCTTGCAACTGCCACTTAATTTCTCATATTTGCCATTACAATTATCATTCTCCTGAGGCTGGTGCCCCGGGGCCTCACAGGACCATAATCTGCACATCCTTTTTCTTCTTCTCTCTCATCCTCCCCTGTCGCAGTGCGGTCGTGTCCCTGGGAAGGTCTCCGTCTCAGAGCACTATAAGATTAAGTCATGGACGGATGTTGAGGGAAAACGCTGACCTCTCATCCGCCCTTGTGTTCAGTCTTATAGTTTTCAATCCCATCTTCTTCTTCGTCGTCTCCCTGATCCCCTTGTACTCCTTTATCCTTGCCCTCATGTTTGCCCTCAAGCCTCATAGATTGTAATAATAAGAACAATGATAATAACAGCGGCGGTGGCCTCAGCGGTGATGTAAAGAAACACAATATAACAATAACAAACACACTCCTCAGCCAATGGCCAGCGACTGACCTCAGCACTGATAGTGTGTGTGCGCGCGTTTGAGGGGAGAGTGAGGTTGCTGGCATGCTGTATATACGGTCACTTCCTCCCCAGTTTAAACAGAGCAGGCTGTGCTGGCAGCCTCCTCTCTCTCCTCCAAATGGTTTGCATCATGTTTGAACCCCCTTGCCACCGCGCCCCCTCCCTTTCTCCATTTCTTTCTTTTCCTCTCTTCCTCTCCCCATAAATCATCAAATATCTCAGACTTTATGTGAATCTGAGAAAGGGTGAAAGAGAGAAGAGGGAGAGTTTTTTTCTCTCTCTCTCTCTCTGCTGAAGGGGCATAAGAAAAAGCCATAAAGTGGCTGGCGGATCTCTTTCAATCCGTCCCCAGCGAACAGGACTCTCTGGTATCGCTCTGCTCTGGTCCTTTTCAACCCTCAGCACATACATTTACGGAGTACATAATTTAGGACATAAGATCCATTCTTGTTTTGAACATAATTACCTTTTTTTCTGTTTTGTAGACTTTCTGGATGGGAAATGGAAGGGAAAGGGGAGTGAATCAGGACATCAGGTGGTGGGGGGAATACCATAGCTTTCCATTAAATTCATATGCCGGCACCTGAATATCATAGAGACCTGAGAGTTTGCTCTTTTGACTGTAAGAAACCTATAAAGTCCATTAAGAAAACCTTACCAACTACATAGCAAATCACTGGCAACATAATGGTTCTGG